>CM028689.1:7721244-7941704 GCA_016771965.1 Brassica carinata | reverse complement strand
TCTTAACATAGTCTCTATATTCGTGTCAGAGTGTGATATTATACATGTTCCTACATCGCATATCTCCATTATTTCTCAACATCTGTGAAGACCAAATATTAGATACTCACGCAAACATGGTTTGATGATTGTTTGCATATGTAAGAAGCCTGACCAGGAGAGGGATCCAAAATTGAACTTAATAAATGGTGGGATGAGCCAGGCCCGTGCAATAGTGCAACGCATGGGCGACTCGTGATAATCCAGATAGCAAGCTATCTTAATGGGTTATCTCCCTCAAAAAATAAAGTTAATATCGTGTGGCCCGATGGACCACATATCAGATATTAAACTGATAAGAACAGATACTACACTTGATCTTAGCCAAAAGGCCGAGAAAGGTATGAATTGCTACTTCCCCTGGCCTCATCATTTATACTGCTTGTCATGCCTTCCATGCTTGTTTCATTAGCGATGTGGGACGTTTAGAAGAGTTGGACAAAACAAAACACTCTGTGTTTTAGCGGGTTTGTAACCGACTATAGTCTTACACCTCAAGATCCCGAGCGCTTCAGTTTCTGGGTAATGTTGTTCATTTTGCAAAGCGCTCTCTAAAGATGGGACACAACTCTTGACACATATATTTGTTTTGAACTGTTGCTCAGTGTTTTTTTTTGTGCCTCGACTTGAGACATTTAGAGATAGGACATAGGAGACCTTCATGAAGATTGGAACTACTTCGGCTTCAAGATACTGGAGAGTGGTACTTGAATATCGACTGGTCTAGATCGCTCACTGTGAGATTTTTATCGGTCTATATCTTTTGATCGTTGAAACTTTGTTGCAGAGAATAAGGCGCCGATTGATATATCATATGTCAGTAGAACGAGGATGCAGAATGCAATGAGCAGTCACCATATACCAGATCACAAACAAGAGATAATAGACGAAACAATATAAGAGATCCTGGTAACCAAATTCCCATATTGATGATCATGAATGATGCAACTGCAGAAAACTATAGCATACCTCTGTGGTACTTTTTTTTTTGTTTATCTGGTGGAATTGGATAAATTCAACGTCACATCCTGATGACACACAATCATAATCCAACATGGCCTCACTCACGAGATATCATTAAAATCCCCATAAGTAAAGTAACCATCACACATCACCATCTTGAAACGAGAGGGTCCCAATATTGGAATAAATAAGTAATTTTTTAAAAACAAATATTCACATGAATTTTCTATATATTCAAAATGTTTAGAGAGATATGATGATATGGCACTGCGATAACTCTATACATTATGCTTGAAAATCATAAATTCCGCAGAGGTATTAAGTTACATCAACAACAAAAAAAGCTTCATGGCTTTGATCTTGATATCATTGTGTCTCTCAGACCATCAAGTAGTCTTTTGAGTTCTTGGAGATCTCTCAATAATCCACTTGGGAAGTTTTCATGACACACACAAATTTATACAGAGTCATTTCCCTTGTTTTTTACCTGCAATTCAAAATTTCATACACTTATTGTAGCTCATTACGTTTTAAGATCTTTAGTTTCATAGTATGTAAAGTAGAGCACACACAAAGGGATCCGTCAGAAACCACAGTATCTACGAGGTTATTGCGCAATACAGCACAGTAGAACAAAATGCATGATATGCCTTTCTTGTATACTTAGTAGCATGATGTTTTACCTTTCTGGAACAAAGATTTTCGAACTAACTGGCGAATCCTGCGTTCTTGGCGTTTCAAAAGCTCATCAACTCCATAAGACTGAGACAACAAGGGGCCTGAGAATTCTATTTTGCCATCATTGTCTTCGTAACCCTGTCCAAGGTCCTTAGCTCATTAGCATAATTGAATATGTTTTTCTCAACATGTCCTAAAAGAAAGACAAGCAAAATCATGCATGTTCTGCTTTTTCCCCTCAAGATTTTGAGTGAATATAAAACATTGGGAAAGAGACAAAAGAACTTTAAGCAATAAAGCTACACTCAGTCAAATATCAATCTGGATTTTTCTTTCTACTCATTTTTCATGATCTCTCATATCAATATCAAGCTTTCAAATCAGTAGCCTGTAGATGATTTTCATTAAATTTTTATCAAGATAGCTTAAAATTTAACAAGTGCATGAGAAAATTTCAGATATAATCACTTTGAATTTTATATCAGTTGAGGTTGGCATATAAGAAGGTTAAGCCACTTGGTGTGTAACTATATCAACTAGAATTTGGATACTATAGACAAAACAACTAGATGCTATCGCTAGCTTCTGTTATCTACTGACATACCAAGTGATTCAGCTTTGCTGCCTTGTCTTCTCTCTGATAAAGTGCCAGTGATAGTTCCTGTGAATGATACTCATCCGAAGCATCAAAAGAATCTGGACGCTCAAGCTGTCTCCACTTCTTCAACATCGAAAGCTTCAACATCTCATACGCCTCACGGTCTTGGGAATCTATCCCTGCCCCTTCCTTTTCATTCTCATTGATCTTAGACTCAACGTCAGTGCTCTCGCTGAAAGCAGGAGAAGGTCCCAACAGGTTAGGAATGTAACCTCTTGAGAGAGATCTATTATGCGATCTTCTAACAGATATGTCATCTTTTCGTCGCTTTGCCCACGCAAAACCGCTTGATACAGAGACCTGCAAAGGCCCTGAGAAAGGTACATCGCCTTGTGATGCGTGCTTCACATGAGTGGCTTCTTCTTTCTCATGTTCTGATGGGTTTTGCAGTTTCCCATATAAACTGGCGTCGCTATCGATTGAGTTATGAACTGAATGACCGTAACGTTTCTGAAAAGTCTGGGAAGGGCGTTGTGTGTCCTGCACGCAGATAGGTGGTGGCAGTTTAGCAAATGCAGGTGGCTTTCTTGTTGGCTTCCTCAGTTCTGTACCATGTCTCCCGTTACCACTGATCTTTTTCCTGAAATTTCCAAAAATAACATATGAGGATAATGAATGAATGCTTCAAGACCTGGCACTTGAGAGTTAAGACCAAAGAATATGATGGTGGTAAGACTCTTACCTTGTTGCATCTTCTCGATGCTTTGCATCAATCTCTTTGCTAGGAGAGTATACAGGCAAGCTTGAGGGATCACAAGCCAAAGGCTCCGAAGTGAAATACTGTAAAAAAAAAAAAGGTAAAGTCTTTCGAATAGATGTGACAAGAAGACTAAACAATGTCTTTCTTCAAACTTTATGATGTCACAGTGTGGTTACCTGAGAAACAAGGGCAGTAGAGGCAGTCCCACGTTTGTGGGGCTCTACAGAAAGAAGAGTTTCTATAAGAGTGATGTCAGCATCAGACAAATCTTTCAAGGTCTCTCGGAGACAACCATCATAATGCTGCTGTGGTTTGAAAAGCATTGCATGAGGAAGTTTGGACTTTTTCCAGTAATCAGCAGGTGGAGATCCACATAGTTTGAATATCTTGTGCAACTGTTCCACCTGTACAGCATACATACATTTTCAAGAAACAGCACACTTTTTGAGTTATATAACAAGACAGAGTTTGAATGTTGTGGTTTTTTTTTTACCTCAGTTCTTCCTTGCAGAACAGGTTTCTTGAGAAGAAGTTCGGCGAAAACACAGCCAATACTCCACAAATCAACAGAAGCTCCGTACTCAGTTGCACCAAGCAAGAGCTCAGGTGGACGGTACCATAGAGTCACAACTCTACTCGTAAGAGGCTGTTGCTTATTCCCAGAAGCATTGCAAAAGTTTGCTAGCCCAAAGTCAGCCACCTTTAAAACTCCTTCATTATTCACAAGAAGATTCGAACCCTTGATGTCACGGTGCATCACACCTCTTGCGTGACAGTGATCAAGTCCAGACAACAGTTGTTTCATATAACACTTAATCTACAAAAAGGACAAAGCAACAGTCGTTCATATAACACTTAATCTGCAAATCTCTCAGTACAAGAATGTGATGAAAACTGACCTGTGGAGTTGTGAAGTTGATGTCAGGGCTAGAGAGAAGACCTGTGAGATCATGCTCCATATACTCGAAGACGAGATGAATGTTGCAAGAGAGTTTTGAAGTAACCAAGCCTTGTAGTTTGATGACGTTGGGATGATCGAGTCTCCTAAGGATAAGAATCTCTCTTGCCATGAACCTAACACTCTCTGGCTCAAAATTGTCGAACTTTACCTTCTTTAAAGCCACTATCCTCCCTGTTTCAGTCTCCCGTGCTCGGAACACGCTACTGTAAGTCCCTTGTCCAATCTTCAAAACCCCCCATGTAACAAAACAGAGCAAATCATTAAAAAACAGAGCAAAACAGAGCAAAACAGAGCAAAACAGAGCAAAACAGAGCAAAACAGAGCATATCAAAAGTATGAACCTTTTCAAGCTTCTCGAAAGCGTCGGATCGGAACGGGACCCAACCGTGAATAGCTTCGCCGGCGACGTTGCTCAGCCAGGCAGGCCAGCCGGCGGCGACCTGCTCAGCTTCCAAGTACTTGCTTAAGTTACCGAGGCGGAAACTCAACGACTCACTCCTGCAATTCGAACTCGCACGGCCCGACTCGGTCCCTAACTCGCTGCCACCGCTCTTCTTGCCGCTGCTCTTCTTGCCGCCGCTCTTGCTCCTCCAAGAAACGAGCTTCTTCTCCACCGCCGGAGAAGGCTCCTCGACCGCAATTCGACCCGACCCGGAACAAGCATTGCTGTCCCTGAACACTCTAGAGTGATCTATGGCTGGCGTTACAGAGACGGTCTGCTTCGAGCTGACACAACCCATCTCAAGAAATGAAGAATCTTTCGCTTCTCCGCGTTACCACATGTATATACACCGGACACGATGTTGAATCTCAAGAAAAAGGTAGTGAGTTAAAACTATTACGGTTTCATTGTTGTTTATATACAACTTACTATTATACAGAGAGAAAAAAAAAAGAGAATGTTTCTCACTTTCTTTAATTTTTGGCGTGAATTACGGAAGACGACGGTCCTTTTTATTTTAATTCCTTTTTTTAAAAAGAAATTAAAAATGTCATAATTAAAGATTAAAAATATTTAAGCGACATCCACGGGAAAGATTTTTGGATCGACGACAATGATGATGACTGATGATGAGTTTGATCGATCACTCTTTGTTTCTGTTTACGTATTTACTCCTTTTTTTTTATTGTGTTATACTACTATCTTTCTAGGTTTTCGTAAATTACATTATCATGTTTTCTAACACTTTTTCTTTATGTTTTTGCTTCTTTTTTTAGCTGAAGAAGGTGACTCAAAAATACTTTATGATTCTTGCACATTATTTGATTTATTATGCTTTATTTGGTTTTACATTGTTGAATTTATTATTAGGCAATGGAACCAGTTTGACTAGTGGTCAGTATGTGGATTGAGCTAATACGGCCAAAAACGGTGGTGGGTCGTTGTTGACTTGTTTTCCCATTTTTTGTATTATTTTCAAAACGTAATATAGTTTTATATACACACCGCACTTGTCTACTTGATAATTATAACATCTTATTGTGTATTTGTAGTTGTATAATTATAACATCTTATTGTGTATTTGTAGTTGTATTATATGTATTTGTTTATTACTACTAGTGAACACCTACGAATCGATTAAGAATCCTTTTTGTTTAGTTAACCTCTCTAGTGCTATTAAAACGCGTATTGTGATTTAAATGCTACTGATTTTTTAAAGTAGGATAACTCCTTGGGATTTGAGCTTAGGTAATCAATATACTTCCATCTCTCATTAAATTTTTGAACTATTGTTGGATCATGTGACTTTATATAGTAACAAAATCTTCAGCCATCCTATGCAATTTAAAACCTCCATAGATAAATTATTGTATTTCATACCGCGTGTATGTGGGAGAAGCATTAATTGTTCGAAGACGATATTCGAATCCACCACAACAACCTAAAGTTTTGAAATCGTGTGGAGGTTAATAAATGAAAGCTTCTTCGTTGAAATTTGAATTCCATTATACTACTTCTATTTTTTTTTAAAGTATGATCTTTTGATTTAAATCACACAAAGAAAACTAAAAAGTTATATCTAAAATATTATCATAGCATAAAATTAAAAGAACTTAACGAATATATAAAACATAATTAATCACATTTTAAATGAAAATAAATATCCATTTAAATATGAAAATATCTTAATTTTAAAATATTCAATATTTTAAATATCTTACATTTTGAAAAATCACTCTTCAAAATATGGAAGCAGTGCATTAATCTGTGGAATTGGGTGCACGAAGAAGACCTTACAATTTTTAGAAGTAGTTTTTGTTATGGATTATTTTTAACTGGTGAAGATGATGTTCTCAACTGAAAAATGACCAGCTTTTATTATACATATGGAAGAATTTTGTCGCAGTAAGATTTTTTTTCCTAATTTTAGGATACGACATATTCCAAAAGCACAAAATATAATGGTGGACAAGTTTACATGTGATGTGAAGAATTATCTTTCAACTATGTTATATGTTGAAGCTCTCTGAACCGGTGGTTTTTTAGTAGAATTGTTTATTGTTGTAAAAAAAAATCGGAAGGAAACATTTAATCAGCACTTAAATAAAGAGAGTTAAAACAAAAACAAAACGAAAAAAAAGTAAAAGGCAAATTGTGTTGACTTTAACTTTTCGGCAAACATAATAGCTCAGATAATTGCGCACCTTTCCCGTTTTTTGATATTTCATGTCTCCATGACCCAACCATAAAACCTATTGTAACAGTCACTATTATCGACTATAATATAGTGGAATTAGGTGGTCGATATACTAACAATCAATTTGTTGACTTATTATTTATTAGTATAAGCTGAATATTAGAGTTCTAATCTCACAATAAAATACAAAGAAGAAATTGTGTAGAATCGTCACTACTACCCTCACAAACATATGGTTTGGTTTCCCAATGAGTAAAAGATTTCAGATGGATCCAAAATCTAATCTGCAAAGTTTGAGCATAAGAGTTGAATCAAGACAGATATGGATGATTACATTGTTTTACGATGGTAACTCACATTCTTTTCCAGGTCGTAACACGTCTCCTAAACCGCCATTTCGATCACATCGAGCTCCTTGTCCGTATGTTTACATCAAAAGAAAATCTCAAGAAAGTGAAACCAAATAGGCAGAATATATATATAGACACACACAACCGACACTTGAGTCCATTTCTCTATGATCATTGTAGCTTTGCAAGTGTAAGAACAGGCAAAAATGCCAAAATATCTATAACCCAAGTCCTTTTCGAAAGAATATCCATTCCCCAAGAGCATTATTTACATCTTTGTTTGACTCATATCAAATGTAAACTAACAATTCATGTCACTGCTTTTTTTGCGTTTAAAGAAGATTCCAAGTAGCTCAAGTACAATATCTCTTCATATGATAAAGAAATATAAGATCTAAAGCAAAAGCAGCTCCCACTTGTATATGAGATTGGCATAACTTCTAACGAACATGCTATTCAACACAACACTTTATGAATACATAAGGATTGAAAAGCCATTGCGCAAGTGATGTATCTAGCAGAACAGACTATATAATATACTCTTCATGATCTTACAAATCTACATGATTTCAAGTATGAAAATCGCGTTCAATCTTTGCCCCATGTACGATTTATCATCATCATCATCACATCCCCATGTAAACATACCCGTGAATTGCAGGCCACATGAGTAACCCTTAAGCGTTGTCTGCATCCACATTTTTCTTGAGCTGACTTAACCTGTTCACTCTTGTTTGAAGAATCTAACCTTTGGAGTAAGGAGCAATGTGACAGCCGCTGCAATTTCCGAACCGTTTGCAGACGATCTTGATTAGGTTTATTTGTTTAAAGGTTAAACTTGAAGGCTTTTACTGAATTAGATAAAAAGTTAGAGGGCTATTTTAGATATTCCGGTAAAAAAAAAAAGAAATTAAGGTGCGTTTACTTAAACGTGAGACACATTTCGTGGGTGTGCAAACCGTGTAGCAGCTACGCTGATCACGCAGTCAAGAGGTGCTTCAAGAGCATGGAGAGGGCTTTTAATTTGGAAGATAATCAAGTGCTCGAGCTGTATGTTACTAGCCACAGGGGAACGTTTGAGCCCCAAGATTAAGAGAACCAGAAACGACACAGTTCCTCCGTTGTAAACAAGTTTGATATCTCATATCGGGAGAACGGCAGAACGCATGTGGAAACCAAACCATAGAGCTAGGAAAACCAAGGAGTGAATCATACACAGCTTGACTAGATTTGAGGAAATGTATATGTAACAAAAGAACAGCCACTAACGCAAATAAAAATATGTTAAGTTGTTGTTTGTTTGTTCTTAGTTATGAGTTTTTTTTTTTTTTTGCTTAGTTATGAGTTCCTGTTTGTCTGTTCTACTCGTGGGCAATGGACATACCGATCCTGAAATTTTAGAGGCCAAAGATACATCAGTAAAAACTTTGATTAATAAATCTTTTTTTTTTGCCAATTTGGAAGCTTTTCAATGTATACTATCTCTTAAACATTGAAAGATCGAATCTAATGTTTCATTTCTCTATGTTCAGGATTTGTATCGTAGTCTGTGGCTATTTAAGTTGCTCTGTCAGAAGTCAAAACCTACAATTTGGATTAACTGGATTAACATGAAATGTATGCACATAGGGATGTTAACTATATAATGTACTAATAGACTTCAACTTTGAATGGTAACAATATCTGACTCCTATGGATTTTGAGATTAATTAGTCTTGGTTTTGAGCAGGATTCCTATAATTATATTAAAAAAAAAGAAATTAAGGTGCGTTTACTTAAACGTGAGACACATTTCGTGGGTGTGCAAACCGTGTAGCAGCTACGCTGATCACGCAGTCAAGAGGTGCTTCAAGAGCATGGAGAGGGCTTTTAATTTGGAAGATAATCAAGTGCTCGAGCTGTATGTTACTAGCCACAGGGGAACGTTTGAGCCCCAAGATTAAGAGAACCAGAAACGACACAGTTCCTCCGTTGTAAACAAGTTTGATATCTCATATCGGGAGAACGGCAGAACGCATGTGGAAACCAAACCATAGAGCTAGGAAAACCAAGGAGTGAATCATACACAGCTTGACTAGATTTGAGGAAATGTATATGTAACAAAAGAACAGCCACTAACGCAAATAAAAATATGTTAAGTTGTTGTTTGTTTGTTCTTAGTTATGAGTTTTTTTTTTTTTTTGCTTAGTTATGAGTTCCTGTTTGTCTGTTCTACTCGTGGGCAATGGACATACCGATCCTGAAATTTTAGAGGCCAAAGATACATCAGTAAAAACTTTGATTAATAAATCTTTTTTTTTTGCCAATTTGGAAGCTTTTCAATGTATACTATCTCTTAAACATTGAAAGATCGAATCTAATGTTTCATTTCTCTATGTTCAGGATTTGTATCGTAGTCTGTGGCTATTTAAGTTGCTCTGTCAGAAGTCAAAACCTACAATTTGGATTAACTGGATTAACATGAAATGTATGCACATAGGGATGTTAACTATATAATGTACTAATAGACTTCAACTTTGAATGGTAACAATATCTGACTCCTATGGATTTTGAGATTAATTAGTCTTGGTTTTGAGCAGGATTCCTATAATTATATTAAAAAAAAAAAAGAGAATTCTAAATTTTGTTGTTGTTGTTATTGTTGAAAAATTGAAGGCGGGCAGCCCTTGCGAAGCATATGGAAAATCGAATAGACAACGACATCAAGAACCATTGGAACTCTTGTCTCAAGAAAAGACTGTCGAGGAACGGAATCGCCCCGAAGAGCCCATCAATAATAACCTCACTGTCACGACCACTTACATAGAATGTGGTAGCTCTTCCAAGACTACGTGGCCAACGACGGAAAGCCATTGTCCCTTCGCACCCTCCGGCTCGGCTAGTCTCCTGAACAAGCTCGCCGCGGGTATCTCATATATACAATACGATCTCAACAGGATCAAGAACATCTTGCTGGACCCGAGAATCACAAGCAGTGAGCAAGATGAAAAAGAAATGTTAAAAGAAGGATCAGGAGATTGGTGGTTGTGAGATTTTCTGATATGGGACGATGAGGAAGATACGCGTTATATGGGGACTGGCGAAATGGAGAACGAGACGACGCCGTACGTGTGTCCCTCTTGTACGAAAGTACTCGCATCTAGGGTGGCATTTTATCCGTTAAATTTGATTCGATTCGTTATTCGTTTCGATTCGATCCGAAAAATCCGAATATTCGTAAGTCTTTAAAGCAAAGCAAATATTAAAATTCAATATCCGTTAAAAACGAAGCAAATCACAAATACTAAAATTTTTAAAGGCGAATATCCGATCCGCTCCGGTTTTTATACAAATAAATGAAAATCTACAATTAAATATGTATAAATTTTTACTTTAACATATATTTATGTTATTTATAAAATATATAATATATTAAATTAAGGAAAGAATATAAAATCTTTCTAAAAACTACAATTTTCTAAAATTATGTGTTTTATCAAAAAATATTATTTTATTATAAAAAAGTATGGAACATATAATTCCACTAATTTTCACTTTTGGTTTAATATTATGTAAGAATATTAAAAAAACAAAAACATATTTAATTTTGTTATATTTACGTGTATAAAGCATGATGTATGAGATATCCGTAAATATTCGCAAATATTTAAAAAAGTTCTGAATATCCGGAAAACCGAATATCCGTATTTCTCCGAAGCAAAGCAAATCGGAAAATTAGATATTCGTAAGATACGAAGCAAATCGCAAATACCAAAAAATTTGGTACTATCCGATCTGTTCCCATCCCTACTCGCATCTTCTGACTCGGTCTAGTATTAAAGTGTGTTAATGTTGTTACTGTTAGTAAATGATTTGTTTGCAACAAATCAAATTAATGTGGGCCACTTTAACCAAGAGAATGATTGTGAGACGAAGAAAAAAAAATGCAAAATAGCATTACAAAATAAGTAGACTCAATGAAGATTGTTTTGTCTGGCAATTAACATAAGATTTTCATGTTGCTGTTAATTCACAAGGTCACACAACCCAACCTATTCCCATTTCCCACTCCAACCATATAGTAATTAACTACTTCGTCGGAAACCAAATAATCACAAAGTATAATATCTATAAATATATGTCGCGCCATTTGTAGAATAGAATAATGATATACAAGTGAAAAAGAAGACTTCATTAAAGCTGTAAGACTGACAGTGCCCAACTTACCAAGTCGTACAGTGACTGAGAAGACGTGCCATGAATACTAATACGTATATTTTGATATTCTTTCTGTTTCTTTATTAATTGATGTTTTAAAAGAATATTGGTTTCAAGATGTTTTTGGCATGCATCTGTTTCCTGGTGTTTACAAATTTTAATATTAATTTTATTAATTTTTATATTTTGTATGATTGACTATATTTTGTAATTTATTTTAGTACTGATTAAAATATTAAATAATTAATAATGTTTTGTTTAGAAAAAGCAAATATTTATAATTTCCGTGTCTAATTATAAAACAACAAGTTGACAAAAAAAATTATAAAACAACAAATAATAAAAATAGAAAACTATTTTTTTTAACACAAAAATAGAAAACTATATAATTAGTAATTTTGTGTGTCTTTCCCTTCATGTAAGAAGAACATGATATTTGTCTCCGTTAGGGCAGGTCATAGTGTCTACCACAACTCGAATTGATATACATATGGGCTCTTAAAATGACGTTAATGGGGGTTTGCTTAAACAGTGAAATCACTTGATCTTGGTCAGGGAGATTATCATCATGTCATGCGTGTACCTGTTTTTATCTTTGACTCTTAAAGCCCACCTTGGCCAAAACTTGATGATCTATTTTGAATCCAAACCGATTGTTTTAAGTGAATTTGAATCCAAAACCAAGTTGGACTTAGTTATATCCATGCTAGATACAGTAGAGCTTATCATTTATTACAATCCAAAGCCAAACTGAAATTTCGTACTATACGAACCTAGGACCATCAGCATTGATGAACCTGTGGGGCTCGATTCCCTAGGTTCCTTCTTTGATTATTTTATTTATTTTTTTCGTTTTGATTTTTAGTAAAAAAAAAAAATTATAAAACAACAAATAATAAAAATAGAAAACTATTTTTTTAACACAAAAATAGAAAACTATATAATTAGTAATTTTGTGTGTCTTTCCCTTCATGTAAGAAGAACATGATATTTGTCTCCGTTAGGGCAGGTCATAGTGTCTACCACAACTCGAATTGATATACATATGGGCTCTTAAAATGACGTTAATGGGGTTTGCTTAAACAGTGAAATCACTTGATCTTGGTCAGGAGATTATCATCATGTCATGCGTGTACCTGTTTTTATCTTTGACTCTTAAAGCCCACCTTGGCCAAAACTTGATGATCTATTTTGAATCCAAACCGATTGTTTTAAGTGAATTTGAATCCAAAACCAAGTTGGACTTAGTTATATCCATGCTAGATACAGTAGAGCTTATCATTTATTACAATCCAAAGCCAAACTGAAATTTCGTACTATACGAACCTAGGACCATCAGCATTGATGAACCTGTGGGGCTCGATTCCTAGGTTCCTTCTTTGATTATTTTATTTATTTTTTCGTTTTGATTTTTAGTAAAAAAAAAAGATATAATTATTGCAATACTTGATAGTTTTCTATGTAATTGTTTTTATATTATTTTTTCCTTGGTGACTTCAAACACATAACGTGAAGATAATGATATCCTAAGTTTTCATTGATTTTACTATTAGAGTATAGTGGATATAAATTATATTCGAAATCTAACTGAAATCTGATTCGTCTACTGTTGACTTTTTCTGTGTTCACTAAGGTACTGCTTGCTATCTAGTTGCTGTTTTTCAAGTTCTAACTAGTCAATCATTGAACTCTATCTAGAGTATTCTGCTTTAAGATAAATTATGAGATAAATTATTATTTGAAACTTTTCTTATAAACTTATTCGTTGAAGTCCATCTTCGATTTTAAAACATCATACGATGATGGGTGGTAGTGTTATATCGAGTCCAAGCGGTTGATTTTATGTCATAGGAAACACTGTTTACTTGAAATGGCCAGCAACAGTAAGTGATTGCTCCTATGAGGATAGAACATGGGTTATGCAGCTTATGCTTCTAGCTAGTATCATATGGAGGTCTTCATCCAGCCGCATTAATATGGCCAAGACTTTCTCCAAAGGAAAGAAATATTTGTTCTCCTAAAATGATTTGATGCTGTAATCAAAATGGATCAATATGACAAAAAGTGGGTGTCATAAATCTGGATCTGAGCAATAATGGGTTGGGACACAATTCTTTATTTTACGGAAGTGTTAGAAAAATATATCATAGGATATAGATTAAAAATATTTTATATTATAAAAATAGCAAATAAAAACTTACCAAAATAACTTTCATATAATAGTATAAAACACATAGAGTAAAAATCTTAGAAATTATAATTTAATTTTGAGGGTGTAAATTTATAAGATTTTGTTCGTTTTATACGTTCATCTCACTATTCATCTCTATAAAAAAGTGAGCGATGACAATAGATTTTCGAAACACCATGTAAAAGAGAAATTTGAAAGTCCACAAAAATACAATCGGCGGTCTGTTTTTCATCAGATTTAGGATGAAATTTATATTTAAGAAAATAACTGTTATTTGCTAAAGAACAAAATTGCCTATTTGTTCAAGAAATTGAATTATATTACATTTCGGACCCATCATGCTTCTCCACATGTGACAATCTCTTCTAATTGGTCAACGAGGTTAAGGTCTCTAGAGGCTCACAGCAACATCAACCTTATCATCTTGTTTTTCACCTTGTTTTCAATCACAACCACACACTTAAAGAAAACATTCTGGCGAATTTCTTTTTAAAAAGTTGGCGGAATATATATAGTACATTATTTACTGACGCAAATCTTATTGCTTCTCTCCGAATTCACATAATTTAGATAAACGAAAACAACAATTAATTTGCATTGCATGGACTCTACATACGTGCGAAATGTCATTCTCGTTTTTCTATAAGTGGGCAGATCGTCTTTTTCAATCGTTTGGCTAATTCTCGATTAAGAAGACATGTAGCAAATTAATCACGTGTCAATAATACTACAGACGATAGAGACTAAAAATGATTATTATTAACGCGGCCCCAAGGCCCCCAGTAAACCTAAAACCCAAACAAAATAAAATAATAAAAACCAAAAAAGATATAATTATTGCAATACTTGATAGTTTTCTATGTAATTGTTTTTTATATTATTTTTTTCCTTGGTGACTTCAAACACATAACGTGAAGATAATGATATCCTAAGTTTTCATTGATTTTACTATTAGAGTATAGTGGATATAAATTATATTCGAAATCTAACTGAAATCTGATTCGTCTACTGTTGACTTTTTCTGTGTTCACTAAGGTACTGCTTGCTATCTAGTTGCTGTTTTTTCAAGTTCTAACTAGTCAATCATTGAACTCTATCTAGAGTATTCTGCTTTAAGATAAATTATGAGATAAATTATTATTTGAAACTTTTCTTATAAACTTATTCGTTGAAGTCCATCTTCGATTTTAAAACATCATACGATGATGGGTGGTAGTGTTATATCGAGTCCAAGCGGTTGATTTTATGTCATAGGAAACACTGTTTACTTGGAAATGGCCAGCAACAGTAAGTGATTGCTCCTATGAGGATAGAACATGGGTTATGCAGCTTATGCTTCTAGCTAGTATCATATGGAGGTCTTCATCCAGCCGCATTAATATGGCCAAGACTTTCTCCAAAGGAAAGAAATATTTGTTCTCCTAAAAATGATTTGATGCTGTAATCAAAATGGATCAATATGACAAAAAAGTGGGTGTCATAAATCTGGATCTGAGCAATAATGGGTTGGGACACAATTCTTTATTTTACGGAAGTGTTAGAAAAAATATATCATAGGATATAGATTAAAAATATTTTATATTATAAAAATAGCAAATAAAAAACTTACCAAAATAACTTTCATATAATAGTATAAAAACACATAGAGTAAAAATCTTAGAAATTATAATTTAATTTTGAGGGTGTAAATTTATGGGTTACGATTTATGGTCTAAGATTTAGGATCTAAATTTTATTTAGGGTGTATAATATAATGTTTAGAGTGATAAAATTTACTTACTGTTAAATAAATAATTTGAAAGTATTTACTTACTGTTAAATAAATAATTTGAAAGAATTTATATATGTTAAATATATTATTTAATGAATCGTATTTTGATTTTTTTTTTTGGTGTACTATTTTGTGATAAATATTATTGTATGAATAAAGAAATTTGTAAAAAAAAACATGGTAAAAGGAGTTGGAACTCTTTTGACTGGCAGAACATTACAGATCTTCGTGAGAGACGAGAATGATGAATCGTCCAGGGATCGAGATATCACCCCCTATTTCTCATGATTTGCGAGATGATGGCAGAAGACCATGGTTGTGTCTAGTCTACCTTTCTATCATCCGGCCATTGCTCGCTTTCGTCTCCATCTTTACAAGACTGACTCAGAGATTATCCATATCTGCTTAGGTTTCGGGTTGGGTTGTCTCGGTTAGGTCAAATGTCGTGTCTTTTTCTCTGGCAAGTGTAAGAGAAATTTATCATTGTGCTATGATGAAAATTTTGATGTTTTTGTGGCGTGTTAGTTATGCAAGCATGCCTCGTGTCAAGTATTTGACACGGTACTCAAGTTCCAGATTCGTTTGGTATTTTGCCAAGATATAGCTCATCAGTCAGAATTGTTTACATGACAATTAATATAGAGAAGCGTCGCTCTTTAGGCCCTTTTTTGGGAAGTCGCAGGATTTTCTAGTGTCATTTGTTTTTGTTTTTTCTTTTACCCAGGAGCCAGTTTTTGGTGTTAAAATTTGTCTAATCCACTCTTTCCACCGATTTTCGAATCAAGAACGCAACAATACAAACATTTGCGTTTAAGTCAACTGGTCTATTATGTCATGTTTATATGCGATTATTTGATTGACATATACAAAATCTATTAGATTGATATAGTAATGTTTAAGTTTGATCACTTGACTCTGAATCATAACAAATTTTAACAAAATAACAAATTTAAAATGTTATTTAACATTAATAAAAATGTACAAGGGTATCTATTAGGGTTGGGAATTAGTTCGGAAACTTGCAGGTTCTACTCCATTTGATCTGCTGTAGAGCGGAGATTTTTTGTATATGAGACGGATGCAGGTCGATCATTTCAAAACTGCGGATATCCACCAATTGGCCAATTTTTTTTAAAAAATTCTTATTAATTTAATTATAAATATAAAATAACATATATAAACATATTAATTAAAATTATTTTTATTTTAAATTC
Source organism: Brassica carinata (assembly GCA_016771965.1). Classification (NCBI taxonomy): domain Eukaryota; kingdom Viridiplantae; phylum Streptophyta; class Magnoliopsida; order Brassicales; family Brassicaceae; genus Brassica; species Brassica carinata. The sequence goes on along the minus strand of CM028689.1, from coordinate 7,925,343 downwards.
GTTTTTATTTTACAATATACAATTTGTATTATTAAACATATTTTAAATAAAATATCTTTGAAAAAATTTGTTTTAATTATCATGATTTACGGATAAGTCGCAACCTCAAGCGGGACAGATGCAGATTTACTAAAAAAGTTTATATGAACATGCAAATCAATTTTTAAGAAAAGAAAACACTAACCCGCCACAAAGCTGATCCGGAGGAGATGACTCATTTCTCGACAGTCATGCCTAGGCTTTAAGAGGCTGAAGCAAAATTAAAAATATATTTTTTAAAGTGTCAATAAAACTTATTATGAAAACACATATTCATTTAAGCACGAAAATTGGGTTTGAACTTTGAACTTGGGACTGGAAACTCATAAAACAAATGCAGACTTCACTTTAATCACTACTCACTCTGTCCCATTTTATGTGGTTTTTAAGAGTTTTTATTTTTTCCCAAAATAAGTGATGTTCTCATTAATCTAGATAAAATTTAATGTTAGTTGAAATTTGTGACCAATTACAAAAGAGTGTATCTTTATTTAATTGGTTGAACATTTATATTTAATGTCATTTTTATACAATCAAGATAAATTATATAAAATTTTGTACTTTCTTAATCTTTGTGAAAAAGCTTAAAATTCACTTAAAATGGGACAGAGAGAGTACTGTATAGTAGACTTTTGAAAGAAGATTCCCAAAATTATACATCATCCTTGGAGGCCCCAAAGCAAATAATGCTTTTTTCACAATATTTTTTCTGTCAACTAACTTTTTCACAATATAGTATGCACGACTCTGCGTATATGAGCTATACATTATAATTATATACATCAACTTAATAAAATCAACTTCAACAATTACTATCATAATAGTTTCAAAAAAAAATTACTATCATATTTTTTTCAATAGTGCAAACGGATTTCATAATTTTTTTTATCATTTTATTAATTATATTCAATGTTTTATTCACTTTATGTGTTTAGTGTTGTTTAAATCTGTTTTATTTTTATTATTTATTACAGTAAATGATATTTAAAATATAGCATAATTTTAAAAAATAAATAAATATAAACAACATATAATTGATTAACTAAAATAGAATAATATGCATAATACATATTGTAAAAAAAATTAATTTTTTGAAAAATGGAAAAAAAAACATTTCACTAAGCTTTGGCAAAAAAAATTGAGCACTTAGGTATTATTAGGACTTGGCATTTTATCCGTTAAATTTGATTCGATTCGTTATTCGATTCGATCCGAAAATTTCGAATATCCGTAAACTTTTGAAGCAAAGCAAATACTAAAATCAATATCCGTTAAAATTGAAGTAAATCACAAATACTAAAATTTTAAGAAGCGGATATCCGATCCGGCAATATATAAATATATGTATATCTTGATTATATTTAAAGTTTTAAATGTATAAAATTTTATAATTATAATTCTAACATATGATTTTAAAAATTATATTCACATTATTACTTATATAAAAGTATTATATAAAAAGAAAGAGAAAAAAATTGATGACAATTATAATTTTTTCTTAAGTTTTGTGTTATTATAATTGTTAACTAAGTTTTAAAAAATTACAAAATAAGTAGATTCACTACTTTTAATTTTTTATCTTTTATATCATGCATAAAAATATTTTACAAAACAAATTTGTATCAAATTTTAAAGATTATTTGTATTAATCAAAACAGATGAGATATTCCTAAGTATTCGTAAATATCCGCAAATATCTATTTATTTTCCGGATATTTATTTTTTCTGAATATACATATTTTTCCGAAACAAAGCAAATCGAAAAATTAGATAGCCGTGACATATGAAACAAATCATAAATACCTTCAAAACTCGGATATTCGATCCGTGCCGAGGCCTAGGTATTATATGTGGTTTTAGCAAATAACTAATAGAAGTGTGAAACTTGAAAACTACATTTCACTGTTCAAAACTTCAGAACAAAGAGAATAGTTACATAAAACCAAAGACGAGAGGTCTATTTATATAAAGATTAGGTGCTCCTCCTCTTTCCCATTCAAGACGCCATTTGAAAAAAATAAGTGAAATTTGTGCGAATTAGAGAAATCTTCGATCCCTCAATACTTCCATTTAAATAGTTTATTTTCACCAACAATCATTGTAGCTCTTCTTCTCCTATCATAAGGTGAACAATACGTGGTGATATCGGATTGTGGACTGAGATAAATTATGGGGAGGGCGACGTGGTTCGAAGCCGACGGGACGAAGAGAGGAGAATGGACGGAGGAGGAAGATCGCAAACTCGTCGCTTATATCGACGTGTACGGCATCGGTGACTGGCGCTTTCTCCCTCACAAAGCTGGTAATTATATATTTATAACACTACATTTTATATAATCTTGTGTGCAATGGTGATGTGAACCAAACATGTTTTGTGTGAGCTGCATAATTGTAAGTGTCGTTTTTAATAAACTCCACCACAAACATGATATGCTTTGTAAATAGTGATAAAATAAAGTTTGCAGAGATGGTGCCGATAAAGCAGGTGTTCCATGTGTCTTAATTAAATATACATAGAAAAGTCATATAATCATCATACGCTTCCAGAAGTTTAAATCGTTACAGTTCTTTTTTCCCCATACTATATATGTACTCAACAAAATCACAAAAAAATTACTTGCTTAAGGAATTCACTTTTTTAATCTTATATAAAGGTTTGCAGAGATGTGGAAAGAGCTGCAGATTAAGGTGGCTTAACTATCTAAGGCCTGGGGTCAAGAAAGGCAAATTCACTCCTCAAGAAGAACAAACCATCATCAGTTTTCATTCTATTATCGGGAACAGGTTATTCAATCAATAATTAAATATATTACCGATTTGTCAAAACTCAGAACTTCATGATATCATGTATCCTAGATATGCCAGTACTACAAGGATTATATAAAGGTGAAACGTATGACCATAAGCAGTTTCTTTAGCGCACTCCTTATATTCAGATCCAATAACACTGGCAACAATTGTAAACACTATGAAACCCTTAGTCAAAAAACAATTGCAAACACTAAATGTTGTGAGAAGCTATATATGTTACTTATGAGTATAACTTTAACACTGGTAAATGAGATTATACGAGAGAATAATGCATTTTTGATTAAGTAGCTTATTTTTACAGCATATTATTTAATTTAATTTTAAATATTTAGTATTCATTAGCAACTCTAAACTATTCAAACTATAACTACATATTTGTAAGGATTTAATCTTTTGTATTTTATTTATTTATCGAGATCCGAATAATTTTTTGAAATACTATAACGGACAAGTGATAAAAACTGATTACTATTTAGTTTATCCCTTTTAATGAACTAAAACTTTATTTTGTAGGTGGGCAACCATAGCGCAGCAAATGCCGGGTCGATCAGACAACGACATCAAGAACCATTGGAACTCTTGTCTTAAGAAAAGACTCGAGAGAAACGGAATCGACCCAATGACCCACAAGCCAATCATCAAACTTGCCGTCAAAACACAGTCGTTCAACACAGATTGCGGTAGCTCTTCCTCCTCGACGGCGAGTCCATCTTCTTCTTCCTTCTCTTCCGGCTCGGCCGGTCTCCTTAACAAGATCGCCACTGGTATCTCATCTAGACAACACGGTGTCGACAGGATCAAGAACATCTTGTCGGATCCGAGATTCACAAGCATTAATGGTGAAGAAGAAGATTTTGAGCAGTTGAAGAAAGATCATGGGAAGATGTTAGCTAGTGATGATCAAGAAGATGATTTTCTGATGTGGGACGAGGAGAAAGTGAGACATTTCATGGAGAAGACTGGTGTAATGGATTTCCAAACGAACGGAGTCTATAACCCTAGTTCATCAGCACAGTATGGTGTTTATGAGACTGGCCTACTTGATCATCTCATTTGATGAATCGATGGTTTTACTGAGTGAGATTATCGTTTGCTTACCACGTTTAAGAAAAAAAGTATTAACTTTCCACACATTATTTTTTTCGTACGTTGCTGTGACAAATTAAGAATAATATATTCATAAATATTGTACCGACCAAGAGAATAATTTCCAAAAAAGTCACGTCTCTGTATTATATATAGAACATGGGTGCAGTGAACAAAACATGAAACTTCATGAGTTTGTTATGTTCCACTAATAGTGCAATGAATGATGTGGATGATCGTGAATAGAATCTTATGTAGTCTCTTTTGTTTTTTTTGTAACAGACAGTCTCTTTTGTTTTACTCTTCGTTATGAGTTATCAACTTATCACGCATCTTTCCCTGGATCAGTTGTGAAAAATAAGGAACAAATAGCAACAGTAATTTTTAATATATATTAGTATATAAATGTTGGCAAATGGTTTCTCGTGCTTTATGTCTTTCATACGAATATATTTTACAAATAAAAGCAGAAAAAACAGGATTGTAACAATTGCTTCCTCTTCTTTTTGTTCTGGGCCCACACTACTTTGGATTTTAATTTTATTTTGTAATCTATATAATCGGTTTACGAAGGTGACGTTTTTTTATAATAAATTATATATTATGCTTTTCAAGTATTGTTTACTAGATGATGCCCATCATGCCATGGATAATGATTCAATTAATTCAAATTTTAATATCATTTTCTAATTTCAATCTAAATTATTTGATAAGTTTCGAATATTAATGAATCAGAAGATATAATCTACATTTTTCTTATAACACAACATAGACAGAATCTTTTATTTATTATATCATCAAACTACACATGTAAAAATATCATCGTCATAATAACCTAATAAAAGTGTATTAATATTTTAAAATAACATAAAATAAAAGTTTACAAATTAAACCATAATTACCAATTATCAGTGAAACCTATGAAATCAAATCCCTTTTCATCAAAGTCTTAATTACATTTTTTTTGAATTTTCTATTCATCAGATTTTATAGTGACATATATTAACAAATCTATATTAATTAAACATATTTCTATTTAATTAAAATTTTCTAAACTAAAAGTAATAAATTATATATATATCTAAAAAGCTGGATTTTTAATTATAATAGCAAAAAAAATGTATTTTTTGGGTTTGTACGTTTTATTGGGAATAATGAGTTGGTAGAAATAAAAGAGAAGAATATTTCTTTTTAAAGTTAATAAATAAAAAATCAAGAAATATCGGCATAGCCGTGAGTATAATGTTACGTCATGTATGTGTTGAAATGTCAATTGTTAATACTGTTTATCGTGGCAGAGTGAAGTCTCAAACGACATCCTCCAGGACCACATTTAAAACATCGTCGTTACAGCCACGTGGAAAATGCGCCTCGTTATCAGCTTTCACATTTAGTCACGTGATAATTATGCACCCACTTGATAATTAATGAGTAATTGAGATCGAAAGCATTTTTTATTTGGATTTTGTTGATAATGGATAAATTGACCGCATGTTCATGGGAACAAAAACTTGACTATAATATGAACACTAGAGAAATATGAATTAGACTCTTTTAATTTCTAAACTAAAGTTAAAACATATATCGTTACTAAATTAAGATTACAAATATATTCACATATACTTCCTCCGTTTCACATTAATTGTCGTTCTGGAGAAAAATTTTCGTTTCAAAATAAGTGTCATTTTAGAATTTCAATGCAAAATTTATTAATAAGATTCTCCAGTCTATTTTTATATTGGTTGAATTATGATTAAGTTTATAGGTAATTGTGTTTTTATCTTGGAAATATATAAAATTATATTTTTCCTTAATATATGTGCATAAGTCTAAAACGACAATGAAAATGAAACGGAGGGAGTATTTGATTGATCTGATCTTTAACTCTGATTTTTAATTTATTTGGGTTGTTGTGTTAATATATATTTGAATGTTTTTACTTATATATCTCACATATAAAAAGAATTAATAAATTTGATAAAAAAAGAAAAAATTAATAAATATATCATTGAAAGTTTAATTATTTATTCATATTTTTATTTAAAATATACATTTTAGTGAGATATCAACTATTTAAAATATTTACTCAGTAATTTTTTTTTGTATGTGAGATTTTCAAATAAGAACCTATAGCAGAGTTGTTCTAACATGCGTCTACAATAATATCTAACTAGATTTTTATCTATGATTTTAAAACACAAAATTTTCATTCAACCAAATCTAATTTAATGAAAATCAAAATATTTCATTTTATTTTTGTTAATTTTTATAAACTGGTTTGATATTAACTTTTTGGTGATAACAAGTTTTTTTATATTTAAATTAAAATGTTAGATTTAAAATATAATAAATTCATTTGTATTTTTCATTTAAGACATTTTAAGACTAAAATTGAGTTAACATTTTGGTATATTTAAGAATAATTATGAATTTAATTAATTATTTAAACAATAATCATTATAAAATTATTTTTTAAAATTATAGTAAAAATAGAAAATATCTAAAATTTTAGAAAACATTTAATGACAAAGTAATTTCATGTGTGAATTATCATGCATGGTGTATTCAATTAAAATTTTCTAAGATGTAAATAGTTACTAATTTTTAATTCAATATATAAGAAAATTTAAGTGGTATAAATCTTAAATCACATACAGATATAAAGTATTTTTTATATTATGTTTCTGTTTAATAAAATAGATTTTATTAAAGTGGCTGCTATTGTGTGTTTATCTTCCTTCTGGATCCTTTTTCAACTAAGATTTCATGAAATTCAAGTCATTAAGGAGGTGTTATTGGTTTGTGTATTTTAGTGGATTTAGAAATTTAAACCAAATCAAGTGTTATTGGTTTTATGATTTTAAAATCTATATACAAATCTAGTGTTATTGGTTTTATGATTTTAAAATAGATTTTGAAATCAAGTGTTATTCAATAACAAAGATTTATTCAAGGATTTGATTTGAAACAATATTTGAATGGATTTGTAGATGTTTTTATGCTCAAAATACAAAAAAACAAATACAAAGGTAAACCTTGTTATTCTCCTTGGATTTGTGATATTGACTTTTTTTAAAAAAGTTCTCTAAACATCACAATATATTTCTTGTTCACGGAGACATGAACCCCACCGCCTATAGCTACAACCTCATCAAACATTAGACTCTTTTCCATCCAACTTCATGAAGACATCCTGAACAACAGGATCTGTACGTAAAATTACATGTCAAGTAAAACTGACCATTATTTTTCAAGCTTAGTTTTTCTGTTGCCTTTGTTAAATTTTGTAGTGCTTGATTTTCTTCAAAATATAAATGCCTTCATCTTTCTGAATTTGAAATGAGCTAATCAATAACTCTCACGGCATTGAAAAATTAAATTTCCCGGATAATATCTGAGAAAGGAGACGTAGTTCAAACAATCCAATATGAATCTGAAAAGAATTGGATCAACTCAACGGCTATAAATCTCTTCAAAGAGAGAAGTTTTATTGGTTCAAAGTAAAAAAAATACACGTTGCATTGCTTAGATCTTTTTTCCCTGTCGTATATATATATATATGAAAACTTGAATGGAGGGAGTAAAAAGAAGATTGTTCATTGGTTCAAAGTAAAAAAGACACGTTTCATTGCTTAGATCTTTTTTCCCTGTCGTATATATATGAAAACTTGAATGGAGAGAGTAAAAAGAAGATTGATGACTCCTTGTTTTAAACAAAGATAATCATTGGCGTCGGTATTCAGTGAGATAGAGATTGCCTAGTTTCTTGTTTGTTTCGTCATTAATTGTTTCATCAGTAGTAGATGGTGCTTTTTACTTTTTTCTCTGTTAGATCGAATGATTATTGCTATTTAAACGTTTCTTTGATTTTGATTTACAAACCAATAACACACCATTATGTTGTGGTTTGGATTTCTAACAATTTTTCTTCACATGGAAGAAAGTGCTATCTAGATTAAGGACTGTTTGCATCTTCACAAACCCGTCATCTCTCGTAAATCCATTTGAATGATTTATAATAATCAACTTACTTGATTTTGAAATCTATCTGAATTCTTATGAAATCTGTTTATTTTGATTTTAAATCAGTGGATTTATCAAAAATTTCCAAATCTATTAAAATTTCTAAATCTATTAAAATACTAGAACCAATAACCCCCACTAAGAAATGATACAACATAACTACAAAAAGCCAAAACTAAAAAAAAAACAACAAACAAAAAAATGACAGAGCCAGTGGTAGAACTAAAATAATATCACTAAAAAGACGATAAGAAATTAACTAAAAATTCAACCAAATCAGCAAAAACGGAAATTCCGTTGACATCTTGGCAGTCCGCAGTCTTAACCAAAGTCACAAAGGAGAGAGGTATCAACCCCTCAAGGACTGTTATGGCTAAAATCAGCAACATCACTTGCTTTTGAGAAATGATTTGCATCCTGGGTTTTGCACCTAACATAATTATCTCTAACACAATATTACTTCCAGCGATGGATTTGGAGGAAGTTTGGGCAACGAGACAGGCAGATCAGAAGGAATCTTTGCCAAAATGCGAACAGAAGGAGAACCAATCAACAAAGACGAAGAGAAGAATGTGTTTCGGAAAAAAAAAGAGGAAAAATTCTAACTAATGAGCATGGGATTCGGTACACATGGCGGCTAAGTTTGAAAACATATTCACATAAAAAATACTAGAAGATAAAATATTTTTTCCTTTTCCAACTATTCATCTTCATTAGGATTTGTTGTGGAATTTTTGATGAAAGTAGATGAACACACGCTCTTTTTCTTGTGTGATTTATTTTGGATCACTTCACAACAGATTTCATCCAAATCAAAATTGACTATTACTAATATATTGAACTCTATGAATTAATATTCAAGAGTAACTTAAGCTTACAAAAAAACCTTAGTCCAAGAAAAATTGCCCTAAATATTTCTAATACCAATGAGAATTAAACTAGTAGGTGACTCTAAAATACTAATTTCCTCTGTTTATCTTAGATTAGTGACATTTTGACTTTTAAAATTATTTTATTATAAATATCGTTTTATATTTTTAATGTAAATTATGGATATTTTATTAATTCTATGCATATTCTTTTAGTTCGTTAATTAATATAATCAAATAAAATAATATATTAATTATAATAAAATAGAATTTCTTTTTAAATATACGTGAAAAAAAAGCTAGACCACACTTTTGTGAAACGTATTGTCTACTTCCACAGGCAATAGGGAAAACGAACACACAAGTACCATGAACCATTGGATGTCTCCCTTGGTGGGGATGACCATGGTGATCAGAGGGACCAAAACGTCGGAATCCGTCCATTCATTACAATTTAGTGACATTATTCTGAAATCAAATTATTGATGAAGATTTAAGGGTGATCGTATATAAAAAAAAAAATCACATACAGTAATAGAGGTTACGTCTTGTCATTCTATAGCAGGGAGTGAACGTACCAGTATTATCTAACAGCACAGCAGTACGGTTTGGGATCTTCTTTCAACATTTGTCACAAGCGTGGTGATGCTTTGAAGAATGAACGTGCCATTATTAGTATAATCAAATCAATCTAAGATCATTGATATCTTCTTTTTACTTTTATGTCGCAAAACCGATCATTGATATCTTCTTTTTACTTTTATGTCGCGAAACCGCAAGCGAACTTGAACCAAACCTCAAGTTTTGTGGCACCAAACCGGATCAAATTATTTGTGGTCCCGATATGACCATCAAACCGAGTAAACCCAAAAACCAAAACTTCTAAAAGCAGAGGATGGGGTTTAGAACATTAATCTGATTTATGGTGTCACTAGAAGACCAATTACATGTCGAGATGACCAACAAGACAGAGCCTACAGAAATTTGAAAAAAGGCATCGGCCTTCGGGCCCCAAGTATTACAGGAATTTCAGGGCCCCCTAATCACCACAATGATTTTTATATACTTCATCAGTTTCAATACTCCATCTGTTTTAATAATTGTCACATTGACATTCTTTACTGAAGTTAGAAAAATTATATAATAAATTAATATATCATCATTTAATATATAATTAATTAAATGAGAATAATTTAAATAAAAATTATTTAATTATTCAAAAAAGTAAAAAATAAATTTAATATACAAAATTACATTAGAACTATAAAATAACACATTTTTTTTTAAAAAATAGTTTATTATAAAACAGAGGGAGTATAAGTGGTATTTAAGGTTTTTGCACGTAGATAAAAAAATAAAAAAAAATTCTATAATTTATCTTGATTATAGAAAAATATCATTAAAATAAAAATCCATTGGTTATTTAAAAAGGTAAAAGATAGAATTCATAAAAAGTGTCATTTTAAGTTTTTATTTGATTTTTAAAAAGTGTCATTCTACAATTGATTTTTATTTAGATCATTTTATTTAATTAATTATAAATTAAATAAAGATATATTAGTCTATTAAACCATTTTTTAATCTCCATGAAATTTTTTAACGTGACACTTTTTAAAAACAAAAAGAAAATTTTGTAACTAATCACAAAATTCAAATAATATTAAATTCTACCTATGAAAATCAATTATTTAGCAACAAAAAATAATTTTATTTAAATAACGCTTAAGGAGTGCTACAGAGGAGGTAGTAGTTAACTTATTCTTTTAATTAGATTTTTACTTGAATTTGAGTTTTACTTGTGTTTAAAATAATTAGTTTTGTGATAAAATTTGTTGTGTTTTAAATAATCTAAAGATCTACTTCTTAAAAACTGCGAACATTTGACCTATATTTTCCTTATTTATTTTTCCACTAGGTGATTTTCCCGTGCTCATGCACGGATATAAATATATATAAAGTAAATATATTATAATAATTTATTTTATTTACTTTTAATTTTAAATTAATTTATGATTTGTATGCACTATTATATTAATAATATTATATTACTTTAATTAGACCTATGATTTTAGATATGTTATATTTAGTCAGTTTTGTTGTTTTTATAGTCGATTTAGTTATCACTTGGATATATTGGATTGTATCTATTTTTCTGAATTCAACTATGATATTTTTATTTTAAATATATTAAAATTATGATTAATTTTTCTTATTTTTATTTACTTTAGTTGTTGTCTTAGATAGACAGATATATTTGACGAAGATTAGGTATAACTTAAGATATATTGTGCTTAGGCTGAAATAAAAAATAAACTAAAGTGTCTGATTCCAAAGTTCATAAATTAATATAACGATAATATTCTACAGTCTCATGCATATATATAAATTTTACAAAAGAACTAAATTGTAACATTTGGTTAATATTTTATTTTTATTTGTTAATATGTTTTGAGTCATCCTATAATATAAATTTATAAAATAAAATTATCATTATAAAATTATATATTCTTATTGTAGTTAAGTCTATGATTTTAGATATAATTTGGATTAGTCGAGTCACTCATGTTGTGAATATATTGAGTTACATATATTTTTTCAAATTCAAATTGAAGTATAATTACTTTTTATTATTATTAAGTAAAATCAAATTAACTTTATTTATCGTTTAAATGTGCAAGTATTTTTTCATAATACTTATCAAATTATATGTTGGTTTTTTTAAAAAACATTTTATAAAAACATATTAAAAAATAAAGCGATGATGAATGGGAAGTTACATACATAAGTAACTAATATATTTTTGGAAGCTCATGAACACATATCAATATTTACAACGATTAAAATATTTTATAAATTCTAAATAATTTAATGTCTTAGATTATTAAATGATAAGCTGAAATTTATTTTAAATAATCTTAAAAATGAGAATTCAGATTTGCTTTAGTATTTTGATTATGGTTATATTAAGTTCCACAAAGAAAACAAATAATTTTAATAATGATAAAATATAATATATCTACCTCATTAAAGTATATAGCGTTATTTATTTTAAAATATTCTGTAATTATTTGATCAAAAGATATTTGTTGTTAATTGTTTTCTTTAATATCTATTAAAATAAGCAGTTTAAACAAATTGTGAACTTGTAAATTTGGAATATTTATATTTTGTGAACTTTCCTTTTTAATGAATAATATTATATATACATATATTGTTTATATTTTCGTTTATTTTAAATCTTTATTAATCTTTCCTTTTTTATTATATATGTTATTTGAAATTTTTTAAAAAGGAAACTAAATAAAAAAAATTCAATAATAGTATTTAAATGTAATATTTTTAATTCATTAAGGGTATCAATGTAAACAACCATCGTGACAGTTAACGTGAGCGCGACACATAGGAAACTGACTTCTCAAATAATATTATAGAGATGCTATGAGCTAGACTCATTTTCAAATTTATGAGACTGGTAAAAAAACAGAAATACTTTTATGTTGTTTTACTATATTTAATAAAATATCTAAATTATTTTTATATATATTACCGATGATAAAATCTAAAGTTAATATTTTTTTTTTATATCACAAATTAAAAAGTATTGGTTCATGATTTAAACTTTTGTACCAAAGAAGAGTTATGTAATATTTTTTTCAAAGAAAACTAGAATATATATATATATATATAATTTGAAGAGATTGTAATTGTTGTTAAAAGATTTTGTAAAAATCAGTTACAAAAAAATGTAAAATTGCAGTAACTTTTTTTTTCTAAACTCGCGTCAGGCCTCTAGAATTCGGCACTGTCGACCAACATGTACGTCCTTAAAAATATTTGTTCATCTTTTTGTGTGCAACTTTCAAGTTCCGTTCAATATATTGAAACATAAGTTATACACAAATCCATCAATCCATGGTGGTCTTATTAGTATGTGGGTTTTTAATGCAGTAACATGACAATGGGTTAAGGTTCTTCGGTTATTTAATCCAAAGCTTATGTGAGCTTATTCTTCTTGAGCTGCTTCTTTTCTCTCCATTCCTTAATGCCACTTTCTACCTTGGCATTCACACGAGCTTGAAAACCTGGATATGGCTCATACCCGAAAACCGATTGAAGAACCTGTATTCATTCCTATATTAGCTTTTCAAGTTTTCTGGCTATGGTTTGATAGAACAATAGAAAGAACTTAAACAAAAAAAGAACTTCACCTCGAGCAACACAAAGAAAGGAGCCATTAGAAAAGCTTGGGCTAGATTGTCTAGTAGCGCAGGTGCTCGTTTCTGTAAGAATAGACAAGAATCAAACAGTAGTATCTGTTTAAGACCTCATGAAAACTGATGATGTCACACACACAAAAAAAAAGATGATTTCTGAGGGCCGAAGGGGTAACCTCGAACAAACCATGGCCAAGAAACTGCCCGGTCCAACATAACAGCTGAGATGCTAACCCAACCTGATAAAAGACAGTGAAAAAATTGTTACAGAGTGTTTTTACATAACAGATGGATTTCAAATAGGGATTCCACAGATATTGACTGTATTATTCCTCTTTCTCCAGAATCCATAACAAACTAATCAAATGATCCACAACACTTGAGATACATATAAACCTCCTAAAGGTGACAGATGTTTCTTCAAATGCAAATGCTTTGTAGATTCTAAATATCATAGACCATCACAAATGTTGGTGGGGAAGAACAACAAACTGTAACCAAACCAACTAGAAGTCTAGGAACCAACCAATCAGAATCTTGCAAACTCAAAGGTAGACTTAGTTGCAAAACAGGCTGCAATGACTAATCATGAATGTCCAAAGCAAGAGACAAGAAACGATTAATGCTGTCTCAAACTAAACATATACGAGGGCTTTCAAGTTAAAAGCATCGAAAACAATAAATGCACGAATCACACACACATGCTCTCATAAAATACACTCCTTCTCCTCCAAAAAAGACGAACTTTTTTAAAGATTTAGACAAGTGGAAAAAAAAAAATCAAACCTTTACGGCAAGAGAAGGTCCTAACCGGGCAGCGAGGACACTGGAACCGACCCAGCAAGAGAAACACATGAGAGCCGCAACGAACCCGGATCTCTTATCCAAACAGACGTAGAACAGAGCATAAGCCACCGTGACGACAAACCCGACGTTTAACCGGAGAACGCCGTCGAGGGTCATCGAGTGAGGAAGCCCTAATTCAGAAAGATCGTAAATTGGGGACGCGGGGTAGAGGAGGAGCAGGGCTGTGAAGACGATGGGCCATACGAAGATGATGTGGATCACGATGTTGATTGGGTTGCTGTGGTAAGCCCCGTAGAAGGCGAAGTGCTTCTCGAGATCGAGCAATCCCATCGTTGAGAAATAGAGAGAGAGAGACGTTGATAATGTGTCGAGGGGAAAGAGTTGGGTGGAGGATTGAAATAGTATCGTCACCTTCGCTTAAACAGGAAGATTACAGAGAGACACGGGAAGAAGACGATAAAGGAAAGATTTGGTGCTAACATGCGCTTATTTTTTAATGAACATGTTTCTGGATCTGCTATTATGCGCTTTTTAAGGGTAGTATTGCTAATTTGCGCACATGGGGAGTTGATAATCCACACGGGGAAAAGACCGAACTGGCAAAGTTGATTTGACTGGAAGAACGTTGTTGTTCTGTCATTTTCTGTCATGGCTAACCTGCGCAGATGGGATGTAACTGATATACACGGGATGTATACATAAGTGGATGGTTTGATTAGGTGGAGATTTCTTACCAATTTTAGGCAATACCCGTTACTCGTTAACAGCATCTGCGCCTTTTAAATGGTGCGATTGCTAACACGCGCTTTTATATTGTTCTATGTATCACACGAGCCAAGAGTGGACAACACCAACTGCTTTTATTTATATCCACGCATATTCTGCCTCCAAAGTTTTAATCCTGAAGTTAAAATGATAGAATGAACAATAAAATAAAATATTAAGCAAAAATAAATAATAGAATAAAAGGCTGCAGATGTCTCTCGTGTTGGAGTCTAAGCAGATTTCTTAAGCATTTTTTTTTCTAAATATAAAATGATGTAATGATTTGGTAAATGAAGCACTTGAGGAAGAAGGAATACTAAGGTTTGTCTTAAGCTTCTTTGGGCTGCATTTCATTGAAAGTCTTTATCTCCCTTTGTTCAATTTGGGTTCTACTGATATATGGATTAATTATATTGGGTTAAGTTAAATCTTTTTGTATCACTTGAATGGGCCTCTGTAACCTTAGGCCTTCTTTTCTCTTTAAATATAATACGAAAATTCAGTATAGAAAAAATCATGGATATTGGCTGTGTAAGTAATGATTTCTAAATACGATTTTAGTAATGAATCTCCTTATTCTTGTTCTAACTTCACCTTGTAGGATGAGAGGAAACATCATTAGGACAATCCAAACTTTACCTTATTCTTGATACTCTTTGCTAACGATGTTTTTGTCTACAACATGTTTGTCCTAATATGATATTAATATTCGGTTTTTGTTTGTTTTTTTAAATCTTTTTCACCATTTAGATCACTGTATAAGAGTGTACAGATGGCCAATAGTGACGATCTTTGTGTAGTTAATGATATTGGACTATCGATAACATTCAAAATAACAAATGTTTAGCAATGTATGGTTACAATTCAATATGAAGTATATAGCCATGGAAAAATATCTCACAACATATATAAAAGTTCAATCCACCTTCTAGCCCTTAAGAATCTTGTTGGTAGATAGCTCTCAGCTTCATGTGGTGGCAAAAGTGAATTCTTCCTGCAAGCACGTCTAAATGAATTCTATGAATTAAAGGGCTAGAACAGAACAAACCTTACATGCAAATAAGCAGACACAACTTTGTGAAACAATTTACGGTTGGCTTAAAGACAATGGTGATACTCGGTCCCGTGATATTCATCATTAAAAATCTGATATTACGTGGATTGTAAAAAAAACATCATTGACAAAAATAACCACTCAGCCACACTTATTAAAACACCTTAGATTGAATGAACAAAAAGACGAGGAAAAAAAAATTGAAGATGATTAGTAATATGCATCAGAGAGATTCCCATTTAGACATTAGTCATCATTCTCAATTCTCCTAACCGGAGAATCTCTGATGTCCCTGTCTTTTCATCGTCACTTGCACTTAATCAATTAAAAACTCTAAAAAGGGATACAACGCAAACATAAATTAAGAAAGAAGCAAAACATCCAATGAAATCAAAAGAACTGCAACATAATCACCATCTTGAGATGGTGATTTAATAAAAACTAAAATATTGAAAACTCTTGGATATTAAGTGACATGTTGTGCATCAGAGAGATTCCCATTTAGACATTAATCATCATTATCATCTCCTATAAAGGAGACTCTGATGTCCCTGTCTTTTCATCGTCACTTGCACCATAATAATCCATTATAAAAAACCACACAGGAAACAAAATCAAAACACAAGTTACACAAAGGAACATCAAAAACAATTCAAGATAAAGAGCAATGCCTCAGATTTGATTTCGTTTTCCTAGAGATTAATCTCTCAAAGTATATTTAACACCATCACAGGCATCGAGAATAAGCAAAGACAAGCACAAACACACATTTAACACAGTGACACCATCGTAAGATGGAATCTACCGTAAACCTCGTGCCTAAAACAAAAGACATTGTACAATACTTATGTTCTAGAGAAGCCTTATATACAAGAACAGAGGCGGTGTTAATTAGGGCAGAGACAAGTCAAGTCAAAAGGTGTTAATGGGCTTTAACTTAATTTGGCCCAAAACTATTCAAATCCAATTGAGGCAAATACCGGTTTAAATTTAATTTGGAAAGCAACTTTATCAAACAAACCCGGTTCTCTCTCTCTCTACAGAGAGCACACAATTCCGTTGGTGGACATCTAAAGTTTCCCGCGAAAACCAAGCTTGTCCCTTCGTCTGCTTCTGTGAGAGCTCTCTCTGTTCCACCATTAAACTTCCCTTTTTCTCTTATTCAACTTTTTTTTCTTCTTCTTTTTCTTGAGACAATATCTTTTGGTGCCTTTTTTTTTTCCTTTCGTCCTCCATAATCTTTCTTTTCCTTGTAAGACAGAATATTCATATATTCTAGTTTCTCATTGGTCAAAAAAACTGGAAAAGCATACGGAAGGAGATTCATATAACAGGACAAAATCTTTTACTGTAAAATAAAATCTTAACAAATGTGATGAAACGTCTTAAGAGTTTGTTTAGGAAGCGACGAGTGGAGCATCTTATATTATAAAGATATTAAGAGTATATATTGTTGAAAAAAAGAAAGTACAAAATCGATTGTTTCTGTTTTAAAATACAGAAAGGTAAGATTTAGATATTAGATAAGTATAAAAATTTTGAATTGGATATTGTAGTCATTTCACTTAAAAATAAGTGTACATAGAAAATGAAAATTAAGAAGGCTTAATTTTCAAAATATAAGTATTTATCCAAATTTCCCCTTCTTTAAATGTCTTGAAAAAAAAACAAGTTGATATAATCTTCAACAGTAAAATTGCAGGATCATAGTTTGTGTACAACACTTTGCATGTATCCAAATCAAGGTGAGTCGATTCCTATGCGACATATGCGACTCTGTTTAATTGTAGTAAGATTCACCTGTGTATACCAATAACAATGAGAATTACTATTAATTTTATTCAGGTATGTCGTAGTAAGTAAGATCTTGTACCTTGTGTCCAAACAGCTCACGGATGTTTTCAATTTTGTATAAAATCATTGTTGGTCTGTTTACGAAGCAAAAACCAGAAAGAATCAGCAAACTTTCTCTGATTAAGAATTTTTAAAAAAAAAACATGTCACTGAAAGTCTTATGATCTTTTCTACTGTACCGTTCAAGAGAGAGACCCCATGCAATGACTCGAACATCATCCGGAAGACCCATTGACTGTAGCATTTCGGGTCTGAACATGCCAGAGTTTCCAATCTCTAGCCATTTCTCATGTTTTTCATGGTAGCTGAGATAAAGCAGCAGACTCAATAATCTCTAATGTCTCTTTTTTTTTTTTTAATAATGAAAAGAAAAAGAGATGATGGTTTGTTCGAATGTACCTGAAAATCTCCATGCTTGGTTCAGTGTATGGGTTGTATGCAGGCTTGAAACGTAGCTTGGACATCCCTGCAAAAGCACAACCGCATAAGCCTTTTTGTTTTTTACGTGTCTCCCAAGTGACTCTGAAGCATAGCATCAAAATAAAGAGCAAGTGGCAGAAGTAATTTAGAACTGACCTAATCGAGAGAAGAATTCTTGTAATACACCAATGAGATCACCCAATGTAAGACCACGATCACAGACCAAACCTGAGCGAAAGTGACGAGAAAACTTTTAAATGCGGAATTTTAATGATATAGTGACTCTACCGTAATTCTCAAAAAATGTTACAACTCATCATTGTCTAGTGATATTTACCTTCAACCTGATGGAACTCTGCTAGATGGGTTCGGTCAACAGCCTCGTTTCTGAAGACACGGTCTATAGAAAAGTACTTCTTGGGAGTGAAAGGTCCCTACAAAGAAAATGCGATACAGCTTGTAAGCTTCACCTTCATTGAAAATTTGAAATGAGGTAAAAAAATCTAGTCAAGACCTTTGCGAGGGCATAAAGCATCCTAGACGACACCGCAGTTGTGTGGGTACGGAGAAGATTTTTGTTGGCTTCCTCTCTTTTCCACTCATAATTATACCTGTACAGAGTGGAAATTAATGGTGGGAGATTTTTTGTTTTTTTTTTTTAAAAAAGAGTAGTTGATTACTATCAGAAGCTAGTAAGCATCAAAAAGCAAGTTGTTGTTACCCTCGCGATCCATATCCACCAGACTCATGAACTTGTTTCACCCTTTCAACATAATCTTCTGGTAATTCCCTTGTCGTCGAAGGAGCTACAATCAAAATATTAACATATTACGTACAATTAAGAGTTAGGATACCATTACCAGCAGCCGAGAGAGATTCAACCTTTTAGAAAGAAGGTGTCATGAGAGTCACGAGCAGGGTGCTGCTGCGGCTGGAAAAGTGCATCGAAATTCCAGAAGCTACAGGGCAGAGGGGGCACAAAAAGAAAAAAAAAAAAAGAAAAGAAGACACAAAAATTTTAAGATATCCAAAATATTTTCTGAAAAACTTAGATCGATTGCGAAAAAGGCCATGGGGTGGGGTGCTTTAATAGAGAAAGTATCAAAAGAGAGATTTAGATACCTGCTCTCAACAAAGTTATTTGTTGGCATCTCTTCAAACCTGTAGCCACAAAAATCATTATTCCCGGACCGGTAGCAGAAAAAGATTGGAGAAATACTAGTAACGCGGTAAAAGTCTCACCCCATCTGACAGAATATGTCTTTGAACTGCTTCCGCACCTGAAACCGAACAAGAAAATAATTATGAAAGGCAATGGGTTAAAAAATTATTTCTATGTGACTGAGTGAGTTATATAAACACACAGACAAACCGAGCTTGAAGTAAAGACATATATCGATCCAACAAAAGCTCGTTTTACACGTTTGAGTAGGTACCTTTAGAAGGGGGTGAAGATGCCCAGAATCAAGAAGAGGTTGTCCCTTCGCATTGAAGTTATACTCTGTGTTTAAAATAGCGACGCCTAGGCGAGCCTAGGCGTGAGGCGAGGTCAAAACTGGGTTTCTCGCCTTGAGGACCTGAGGCGAGGCTAATTCATGAGGCGCACGCCTCTTCACGCCTTGCACGCCTTGCACGCCTCAACGTCTCAACGCCTCAACGACTTGTAGTTAACGGTAAGATTATTATTTCTAATTTATTTGCCTACTTAAAACAAGCAATTATGATTAATATAAAATATTTAGTTTCTTTTTATGTTTCCAAAAAAACATTCACCTAAAATCTAATTTAATGACTTAACATTTTGATATATGGTCACGCTTGACGCTTCTCTTTCTTTTACGTCTGTCTTGTTCTGAGACAAGAGTCTCTAAATCTTCTGCTTCTTCTTTCTGCTCTCTTTCTCCTAATCTCCCACTCTTCTCTTATCACCATGTCAACTCCTTCTAAACAACTTGATCCAGCACACAAATATGCAACACCTGATCCTAAGAAGTATGGCTGTTTTCATTGTAACTTTTGTGGTAAAATCACAAATGGTGGAGTCTCACGTGCTAAACATCATCTGGCTGGAGGCTACAATGGCGTAACTCTGTCCCAAGGTTCCAGATCACGTGAATGAAGAAGTTAAAACTTTCTTGAAAGGCAAGCAAGATGTATGAAAGCCAAAGCCGTGTCGAATGATGGAACCAGCCTTTGGTTATGATGATGAAGAAGATGACGTTTACCCAACTCAGCCTAACTTGAAGAAGCGTAAGGGTCCTATGGACAGGTTTGTTGCTCCAACTCCCCCTGATGTCTTGAAAGGAAGAAAAGATAGAAAAGAAGTTTTTGGAGGAGTATCGATAAAGAAAGTAGAGACAAAGCTTGTAGAGCTATTGAGAGATGGTTCATAGATGCTGGAATTCCTTTCTATGCTATTACTTATGACAGTTTCAAAGAGGTGTGTGAGCTTATAGGGCAATATGGTTCTGGTTTTAAACCACCAAGCATGTATGAACTGCGAGTGCCTCTCTTGAAAAAAGAAGTGGAAGAAGCTGAGAAACAGTTGGTGGAATACAAAGCTGATTGGGTTGCTAAAGGTTGTTCAATCATGTCGGACGGATGGCGCGATTCAGTGGTTCAAAAAGACATCATCAACTTCCTTGTCAACTCTCCAAAAGGATCTGTTTTCTGAAATCAGTTGATGTTTGAGAGGTTGTGAAAGATGCAAATCTGCTCTTTAACATGCTTGACAATGTGGTGGATGAAGTTGGAGAGTCTAACGTCGTCCAACTTGTTACTGACAATGCCTCAAATTATATTAAAGCTGGTATGTTTTATTTCTATTCAATCTTATAGTTTCGTTTTTAGTTCTCTTGTTGCTAATCGATAATATTTTGCTTATTAGCGGAAACTTCTAATGGCTAAGAGACCACATCTATATTGGTCTCCTTGTGCAGCACACTGCCTTGATCTCATGCTAGAAGATATAGGTCAGATTCCTTCAATTAAAGCTGCAATAAAAAGCAGCATCTTCATGAATGGCTACATCTACACTCGTCCGACTATGGTAAATACGATGAGAAGATTCACAGGCGGTGGAAATTTACATAGACCAGCAGTCACTCGGTTTGCAACGTCATTCATCACACTTTCATCGTACTACCGCCAGAAGAACAACTTGAGGAAGTTTGTAAATTCTCAAGAGTGGATTGATTCAAAGTGGTCAAAGGAATTAGGAGCAAAGAAGGTGAAGCAGATTATTATGCGGGATTACGGAGAAATATTCTTTATGCACTAGGCTTGACTACCCGTTAGTTAAAGTTCTTCGACTGGTAGATGGAGAGAAAAACCAGCTATGGGGTACATTTATGAAGCAATGGACAGGGCTAAGGAAACCATTGCACAAACCTTCAACCATAGAAGATCAGTACCAGCGTGTCTTTGAAATAATAGATGGCGATGGAACTGTCAACTCCACCAGCCGTTGCATGCTGCTGGTCACTTTCTGAATCCTGAATTTCAGTACAAAGGACCTGAGGTGAATTGTGAAGAAGTTATGAAAGGTTTATCTGACGCCATTGGGAGGCTGGTTCCTAAAGTTACAACTCAAGATGTGATACTTAAGGAGCTAGAACAATTTAAGAATGCTTCGGACTGTTTGGCCATCCCATGGCGATAAGACAAAGGGCAACAAAGGCCAGCAGAGTGGTGGTGGTCTTATGGAGCATCTACTCCAACACCGGGACTTTGCGGTTAAGGTTCTTAGTCTCACGTGTAGTGCAACCGGTTGTGAGAGGAATTGGGCGTGTTTCAGCATCTCCATACTAAGAAAAGGAATCGTTTGACTCAAGAACGGTTGAACAGCATGGTCTTTGTTAAGTACAACCGAGCTCTGAAACGCCGTTACGATTTGAAAGACACGATTGATCCTGTCCTTTTAGATGAAATTGATGACTGTAACGAGTGGCTAGTAGGAAGAATGGAAGGAGATGATTCTGATGAGCATGTTGATCTAGTGTATGGAGATGATGATCTCACATGGGAAATGGTTAGCAGAGCTTCGGAGTGAGGAGCCTAGTTACCCTACTAGAGGATCTTTAAGTAGGAGTGAAAAGGAAAGAATTCAGCTGCAAGCTCAACTCCAAGCCAAAGAGCTTCCCAAAGGCCATCATCATCATCATCTCCATTGGTGTTGATTGATGAGGATGATGAGAATGAAATTGAAGAAGATGTTGGAGATGTGGGGAATGTGTTAGCGGAAGAGGATCAGTACAATCAGTACGAGAACTTTCAGGAGTTGGACTTTCAGATTTGAAGTTTGTTTCGAGTTTATTTGTTTCGAGTTTATTTTATGACTTTGTTTTGAAGACTGAAGTTCTGTTTGTTTCGTTTGTTTCGAGTTTTATGATGACGTTTTTTACTCAGTTATTTTTTCTATAAGATTTGAACGTTTAATTGCATGTTTTATGTTTAGTTTTATACAGATATGATTATTTTTAATTTTAATGGTTTAGGATAAACATGAATGTATAAATATGAACAGATAACTACTAATCTTGCTTGTATTGTGTAGGTGGTGCGTCAAATCCTCAAGGCGAGCCTAGGCGATCGCTATAGCTAGAGGCGAGATTGACCTCTTCCTCGCCTCATGCTCTGAGGCGCTATTTTAACCACAGGTTATACTCCTTGAACTCTAACTCTTCCCAGCTGCATGTGAGTACCGATATCTTTTTCTTATTTGGCACTATGACAACATGAATATCATTAACAAGAGGAGTGGAGTGGAGTGGAGTGGGTAGTACATACTTTAGTAGATTTTCTCGAGTCAAATCAGTGGGTAAAATCTTCCTTTTGGGAGCATAATTGGGACCTTTCTTTACATCAGAGTAGCCTGTCCATGCCCTAAGAAGAAGAAGAAAAAAAACAGAGAGGGAAGCATTGAAATAAGGACGACCAAATACAAAAGAAAAGAAATACGATTTGCAAATGAAAAGCGGCGCTGCTGTTAGTTAGTTAGTTACTTTGTGGATATGATGAGTTTCCTGGTTTTGAGAGATTTGAGACTTTCTTTGTCAAGTTCCTGAAGGTGAGAAAGACCAACAACTTAAAATTTTATAAATCCTGGTTTAGAATTCTAAATAATAGTTATTCTGAAACAAACCAGTCCTTGGTGTATTTGTAAAAGCATCTCCTTCACTTTGTCTTCTTCAACATGTTGAACCTACAGAAAATAAAATAGAGATGTATGACGACTAAATAAAAAGATATATGCAGAAAAAGACAAGACTGGAAGGAAAAAATAATAATAAAGAATGGAATACCGTTCTAGAGACTTGGTTTCCCATTGCAACCCAATTTTTCTTTGGAGCTTGTTTACTTCCAACATGGAATACACAAGGATCTAGCATTCTCTGGAAGGAAACAAAAGACAAACAAGTAGTTTACACATGACCTACCACCAAAAGTGAGTGAAGAAGCTAGCTAGAAGAAGCAAATCACCTTTAGATCATCAATGGATATGCTACCTTCCTCAGGAACAGCCGAGAAAAACTGAAACTCAGGCGACCCTTCCGCCGCATATTTCTTCCCTTCATCTGTCAAATCCCATAATTCCCGTCTAAGCACCTACACATCACCACGGCACTTTAATATCATTTCACACAATCTAGCTAGCTTAGCCAACTTCATCTGTACGTACGTACCTTAGCTTCGATGTAGCCAAAACCCTGTAAGCTCTTGATCACGTTTTTCACTTGTTCGTGGTCAAGATCGTGTTCGACGGCGAATTCTCCTGAATCTGGGATTTCATCGTTGTTCTTCAGAAACCCTAGAATCGCCTCCTCCGCCATTTCTCTTCTCGCGCACTCCATCAATCTCTTCACTTCTTTTTTCTCTTTCTCGTTTATAAAGGACATCGGCCCATTTGTTTCTTAAGGCCCATATTTTAAAATATGAGAATAATTACGATTCTCATTTTACGCCTAATTGCATGGGAATGCCACGTCGCACATGCAAACCATCTTATTTTAACCATTTTTACTAGATTATATACGGGACTGGCCTAAGCCAAGCCTAACGAATCATTCGCTTTAAATCCCCGAAATTTTCGAAAAAATTTACATGGACATAAATTTCTAAATTTCTAAAAAAGAAATTCAGCCCCCAAATTATTGAATTCCTTCTTGACTCGTCTGCAGCCCCCAAAATCTCAGGACCGACCCTGATTATATATATTTTATGTATGATGATTACATATTGTAGAATACAAATTCACTTTTATACGGATAAAATTATAAATTAAATTGGGGATGAAATTTATTTTAAAGAAAGAAAAACAATAAAAAGTTTTGTGTATGTTTATATAAAATTATATATGATAATTATTAGTTTATGATTTTAATGAGACCATATATTCATCTATGAGATTTCGAATTATTACAATATTATTATCTTATTGAATTATGTCATATTTTATACTGATCTAATTTGAAACTAAAAAAATTTATTAATTTATAGTGTTTTTAAATTTATCAAGTATTAATTTATAGAATTTCTACTGTATATAGAAGAATAGAGGTGGTAATTAGGGCAGAGACAAGTCTAATGGTGTTAATGGCCTTTAACTACTTTAGCCCAAATACTATACAATTCAATTTGAGGCAAATGCCGGTTTAAAATTAATTTGAAAAGCAATTATATCAAAGAAAACCGGTTCGCTCTATCTCTCTACAGAGAGCACACAATTTCCGTTAGTCGACGTTTAAGTTTCCCGCGAAAACCAAGCTTGTCCCTTCGTCTGCTTTTGTGAGAGCTTTTTCTCTGTTCCACCGTTAAATTTCCCTTTTTCTCTTATTCAACTTTTTTTTCTTCTTCTTTTTCTTGGGACAATATCTTTTGGTGCCTTTTTTTTTCTTTCGTCCTCCATGATCTTTCTTTTCTTTGTAACTTCGCTTCCTCTGTTCTCCCATTTTCATGAATTTCTTTTCTTGTTTCCACGCTAAGAACCCGTTTTCTCTGTTTATGTTGCAAAAAAAAACTCTCTTTAAATCTTCCGTTACAGTGAATTTTGTTCTCTGAGAGAGAGACTCTTTGTCCAAGTTTAGACGTCCCAATCTTCAAAGTTTTGGATGTTTTCTTGCTTCTGATTTGATCATTTGCTCAATCATTCTCCACCAGCAAATATTTTTTTTTTTTTTTGAAGCGTTGAGTCACATAGAGAAGAAAGTGAGTACTGTTCGACATTAATAAAAAATCATCCTTTTGTGTGTGTGTGTGTGTTTTTTTTTTTGTTCCTGTGATTTAGAAGGTGTTATGTGTTTTCTTGAACAGGATGGGTAGGGTTAAGTTGAAGATTAAACGGCTTGAGAGCACAGGCAACAGGCAAGTTACATACTCGAAGAGAAAAAGTGGGATCTTGAAGAAAGCTAAAGAGTTATCGATTTTATGTGATATTGATATTGTCCTTCTTATGTTTTCTCCTACCGGAAAGCCTACCGTTTTTCATGGAGAGCACAGGTAAAAAACACAAAGAATTTCAAATACATTCTCATTCTCTGTTTCTCTTTAATCATGTTTGACTTTGTTGTTCAATGCATCACATTTCCATCTTTGGATGCATTATTTGATCTTTTTTCATTGGCTGGCTCTTCTACCCAAAAGAAAAAGTCTTGTGTTCTTCATATAGGGTGTCTCACAGATTTTGGTTCAGGAACGCATATAGTTGTTGTGTGGATTTAACTGGAATGTGAGAGTTATTAGACACTAGAGTATGGTGGTTGGATAATAAGTAGCATTAACAGATGGATTGAGGATCGATTTTCCTGCAATTAATTGATTTGACATGGTTTCTTACAGTTGCATTGAAGAGGTTATTTCTAAGTTTGCACAATTAACTCCACAAGAAAGGACAAAAAGGTATAGTAAGCATTATGATTATAAAAAAAAAAGTATGGATTGATGTAACTTGTTGTTATGATACTAAAATAAAACTGTCTTGTTTATTTTTTGGACATATCAGGAAATTGGAGAGCCTTGAAGTAAAGAAAAAAAACTCACTGCATTTCTTCCTCTATTTCTCACCAACTTTTTTTTTGGTTTTGTTTGAAACACAAGTCTGAGCTTATTTGTTTTGTTTGATTACAGGCATTGAAGAAGACGTTTAAGAAGCTCGATCATGATGTAAATATACACGAGTTTTTAGGAGCAAGGTACTTGTCATGAATTCTTATAATTTAATAACCATATCGTTGTCATCTATAAGCCTCTGAGATATTGTCTTCTCTCTATCTTGCAGGAATCAAACTATTGAGGTTATGTATCGACCATCATTGATTCTTGAATTTATTAGATACTTTTAAAGCTCTCTGTATCCGATTGCTTAAGTTTTTGCTAACCTTGATCACATGACAGGGTCTAAGTAACCAAGTAGCAATTTCCCAAGCTCAGCTTATGGAATGTCATAGGAGACTAAGGTGTGATTTCTTTCTAAAGTTTCTTGAGTTTTCAAGTATCTAAAATTCTAGCTTCAGTCATATCTTGAATCTTCATATTCTTGTGGCTGTTTTCAGTTGTTGGACGAACATCGATAGAATAGAAAACACTGAGCACCTTAATTTATTGGAAGAATCATTGAGGAAATCTATTGAAAGAATCCAGTTTCACAAGGTGTGTTATTTTTTATTTTCTTATTTACTCAATCAAATAGACCAAAAATTCATGATTTCATTTCAGTTTTCTAAGTCTCATATGAAATTTAATGACCAAAGACGTCTTCATTTCAATCTACAGGAACATTACAGGAAGAACCAACTTTTGCCATTAGAATGTACAACAACACAGGTTAAAACCATTCATCTCCTTTCCCATCTCTGTCTTCATCAGAACAATTCTTAACAAGTGCCAAAGCCTTAAACTGCAGTTTCACAGCGGGATACAGTTGCCTTTGGCAATGGAAGGTAACAGCAGTATGCAAGAAGATCACTCTATGTCTTGGCTTCCCAATAATGATAACCAAGAAACAATATTACCTGGTGATTCCAGCTTTCTTCCTCATAGGTAAGAAGAGTCTGTATGAAAACTATTTACTTCGAAAATGTTCTCTTTGAGTCATGCTATACTGATTTGAAAACAGAGAGATGGATGGTTTGAATCCTGTTTATTCAAACGGCTTCTTTGAGTCTGTAAAACAAGAAAATCAGATGTGTAGCAACCAAGGGCAGCAGTTTGAACAACAAGGACACGGTTGTTTGGGCTTACAACAAATTGGGCAGGAATTTTCATATCCTACACCGTTTGGTACTACTCTTGGAATGGAAGAAGATCAAGAGAAGAAGATAAAATCTGAAATGGAATTGAACATCTTGCCACAACAACAACAACAACAGCAGCAGCAAGATCCTTCATCCATGTATGATCCAACGACCAATCATGGTGGCTGCTTTCAAATCCCTCATGATCAATCCATGTTTGGCACTAATAATCATCATCACTATCAGCATCCCCAAAATTGGGTTCCCGGTTCAATGTTTGGTCAAGCATCTTACAACCAGGTTTTTGTGTTTCTCACTTTTCATTGGAACTATCTGATTATGTAATCCACCATACTAAATATATCTATGTTTCTTTGGTGATTGCAGCAACCGAACTAACTCATGAGGGGGCCACATGTATGTAACATATTCTATGGATGATGACCTGACTTACTTATGACCAAGGACTAGTTAAAGCCATTGTTGTAATGTTTAATATTATATATATTTATATAGACTGTGTATGTGATGTATGAGAGCTTGTGTCATGTGCTCAGAAGAGGAGTTTTAGACACTTTGTATATAAAGAGATGTTGTCTAGAAATCATATACTATTTTGTAAGAATGAAAAATATAATTAATATGTATAGTTTCTGAATATATGTTGTTTAGGTGTTCGATGGTATCATGATGATATAACACAACATAAGTCTGAAGTAACAAAAACAAAAGGATCGAATTAAAAGAAAATATTAAACCAAACTTCATAACAATAAGTAACCATAAGTCAAATCTGTAGTCTTGTAGAAGTTTTGTTGAATCATGATATGATCAATCCATTGGAACGAGACATGAAGAACGGCTTCTTGTATTTAACACTGAGAGTCCTCGTCATCATCATCATCGAGAGAATCCGGAACAAGATCCAGCCGAACTTTCAAAGCACATCCAGGAGAATGCTTACTACTTGCGGGACAAGTTACTTCATCAACGTACATAATTAGCTTTGTTAACGCATCATAGATAAGATCGTCGTTGATTCCAGCTTCCAACAAAAAGTAGTTCAAGTCTTCTTTGCTTTTACACTCGTCATTCCCATCATCCATGAAGTCCTTGGCGAGCGAGAGAGTCGTGAATGTCAAGCTATCATCATCGCCAAAGATCGTGGCCGTGACTTTGATGGTGCCAGCATCTTCTGATTCAGGATTGTTATCGATCTCGTGGGAGAATTTGATACTCATGGCTAGAGGTACGCAATTACTCTCAGTCGAATCAGAAGAAAGAAGGTTTTTACTCAAATTTTTCTTGCTGTTCGTAGTCGCTCTCGATGATCTTGATTTTACTTTGAATGAGTTATATTTATAGTAGAGGGAGTACTACAGTGTTTTATCAGGGGAACCTTTTCTTAGTCGGTGTTCTAATTGTATTTTAGTTGAGTATAACCCAAGGAATTTCCTTTTCTTTCTAAGACGAGAGTGCAGTTTCCTTTTTTAGACGAGTGCAACAATTTCCTCTCTTTTTTTTTTCCTTTTTTTTTTGAAGAGCATGCCAGCGACAGACTAGAGTCCAATGCTAGATTGAATTTAGAGCAATAGACAAAAAGATATTCATAGAATAAACTATGATTTGCAGAAATCGCAAAGGTTGAATAATTTCGCCATCTAGTTCTCAGTCTCACTCAACTTTATTCAATTCATATGCCCTGAAAATGACATAATGGGCAAACATGATTTATATTTTACTGATCAAAGAGAAGATGATGTCAAGGGGTCGACGTGGGCATGACAAGACTTCTCTTTCTCTTTTGTCTAGCCTTGTAAAAAGCCTGTCTCAATCTCTTTATCTTATCCTCAAACTCCAAATCTGGAAGCTCCTCCATCATTTTTTCAACCTTCTTGAGCTTTTCCAAAACGTTTCTTAGATCATCTGCGTCCCCTTCCCCTTTCTCCAACATCTCCTGTTTCAGTTACAAAATAGTCGCATCAAATTCCTTCATCTCTGACTTGTGGCACCTAACGTTGGCTAAATAGAAGGCTAATAATTGGAATATGTAGCTGGTGAGATTCGTGACCTCGACCCAGTTTAACTCAACCTCTGAACTACAACCACTTGGTTATAACATCAATCATTCACTAAAATCACAAAAGCTTAAAATATGAAAAATAAAACCATACAAGATATGATTCCTATACGTACGAACACACTAGAGAATTTGCGTTGTTTTTTGCAAAAAAAAAAATCTTTAGGAATTTCACATGTTACAAATCAATCGTAGTAGGTGTATGGGTAGTTCATACCTCGACATTATAGATTATATTTTGTAGGCACATCCACTTACGATGAGGCCAACGTTGAATACCCAAGTCACGACATTTCTTCTTCAAAAGAGTTAAACCAATGTTAAGCTCCTTAGCGACTTGAGTTAGCGGCATGTGATAGTACAGTTTAATGGTTTCCTTCGACAATGGCTTCGCAACAGAGCAATTAGAAGCAAAATCTTCTCTACCTCTCATTTTCTTGGTAGTTTGAGTTTCCGTTTGTTCCACCAAATCACAATCTTCTCTTTTATCTTCATCAAGCATTGACTCTTTTGCAGTCCATGAAACAGAACCGGACTCTTTAAGTAAATCTGTATAAACAAAATGACTAAGAGTTAGACATATATACAAGGCCAGTTCGCCTTGACCCCAAGTATAAAGAACTATCATATACAGAACGCATGCTCTTTAAATTTTCAAACTTTTTATAGAAATTTTCTTAGATGATTTTTAAGGTTTTTTCATCAAAAAAACTCCTAAAGAGGAAAATGACTAAAAGAGTAAAAGATAAATAAACACTTATATGCTAGGATTATAAAATTTATACTTAGAGTTTAGATTTGAGAAGTGGAGTTTTGGTGGTGAAGTTTTAAATTTTAAAACATAAATAAATATTAAATTTTCAAAATAAAATTTTTTAAAATAGTTTCAAAAAGTATTTTTGAATTTAAAAAGTTTTTTTTTAAAAATTGAAAAATATTTCGAAAAAGAAAATTATAAAAAGTTCGGATTTAGAGATATATAATACTCCATCCGTTTCAAAAAGATACATATTCTAGACTTTTCAAATATATTAAGAAAACACATTAAAATTTGACTGAAAAGACATTTTTTTTTTATGAATAACAATTTTCCATAATTTTTAGTCAATAGAAATCCAATAAATGCTATTAATTTTTTAAATTTACAAATTTTCATTAAATAATACATTGAAAATGTAAAAATGTATCTTTTTGAAACAATATTTTTTCTAAAATATGGATTATTCTCAAACGGAGGGAGCACGAAAACTATAAAAAGGAATTTTTATTTTTTATTATTTTGTTAAATAATATTTTTATTATATATCTATATGATACAAGGGTAGAAAAATCTTTTGACTTTTTAGTTAAATCTCTTTTGGTGAAAAAAAAACTTAAAACAAAAATTATTTGAGAGAATCCCAACTTTTTACTAAGATTAATCTGAAAAACGTTTATGGTCTCCCAAAATTTTAGATTTGATCGTGCACGTATATATAAATTATACCTTCATGAGGGTTGATGGAGATAGGTTCAAGATCAGGAAAGGCTAGAAAGCTTGCGGCAGACGTATGATACTTGCCAGAGGAAAGAATTTCATCTTCAAATTTAAAGAGACTATCGGTAAACTCGCTGCACTAACGAGCAAACAACAATTAAATTAGTGATCGATAAAAATTATTGTCAACATGTAAGAAAGAAAACTCATGATTTTACCTTGAGAAATGCTCTAGAAATGGGACTGGCTTATCTTCTTTGCCGGATACCTTATCATATTCCAAACTGCTAAACGAGTTCATCGTGATTAATTGGCTTATGATCACTAATCAGAGAAAGAAAAGAAGAGACGTAGGTCAATATATATTGGTAGTTATGGAAAGAGAAGGTTGAATATGGAATATAAGTGAAGTTATAAAACTCTACAGAAAAAGTGTGTACTAAAAGCTAATTGACAGCCATGTAAATTTTAGAGTTACGAGAGAGATATAAATGATTAAGGCTAATTAAATCTCTGCCGCCAGTGTTGTTTCAATGATACTTTCTTCTGTAAAAAAACGATTTTTTCATATTTTCAATGTAATATAATTGTAGATATTAAAATATATTAGTCAAAAATTATGAAAATAGTTAATTATAAAAAGTATGCATTGATAATCAAAATTAAATATATTTTTAACATATGTGAAAATTCTAAAACATACATATTTTAATAATAGAAAAAGTATTTGGTTGTATGCGTTTACGTCATCTACTACAGACTCTAAAAGTATATTTTAATATAATTTCACATTAAGCATCTCCAATCCAACACTACAAACTACAAATTTTCCTATTTCAGCGTGGACCGAATAATTTTGTGATAAAATAACATTAAAATATAGTTTTGGAGTTAGATTGGAGATAATAATAATAATCCTAGAGTTTAAATCATATTAAAATAATGTGTTTTACACTAAAATAGTATTATAAACTGAATACTTAGGTTTTGATGGGTAACAATCAACGAAAAGTTCTGAAATGAAAAAAAAGCATAATCGCTGAATTTATAGAAAAAACGAGTCGCTGAATAAATAGCAAATATTTTTTTTAAAACAATAGTTATATTGTAAATAAAGTTACATTATAATATATTTTATAATATTATAAAAATGGCAATCTATTATTAAAACATATTGGAATATAATCTAAATATTTATAATAAGAGCTAAAATAGTTTTAAATAAATTTTAGTTATTTTCGTATTTTATAATAATTAGTTTAATTATTGATATTTGTTTTTTTCTTTTAGTAAAGTGAATGTTATATAAAATATTTTGATTAGTTTAACTTAGGGCTGGAATTATTATCCGAGATCCGGATCCGATCCGAGATCCGATTTGGATCCGCTCCGCAAATAGGATATCCGGGGCGACTGGATCCGGATCCGGATAGTAAAATCTCGGATTCGTCGAATCCGGATCCGGATCCGGATATCTAAAATTTTAGGTCCGGATATCCGGATCCGTTTTTTTTAATATATATAAATTTAAATTTTTATTAATAATTATAGTTGATTTATTAATATTTATACATAAAATTAGACTTATAATATTATATTTTAATTTTAATAATATTATATACATAAATACATTTATAAATTTTGTAAAAATATTTAATTTATATAATATTTATAGATTTTTTTGTATTTTAAAAAATATTTTTATTATTTTTATTATTTTTAATTATTTTGACGGATCCGGATCCGGATATTAAAATCACGGATCCGGCGGATCGGATCCGGATATCTAAAATTTTAGGTCCGGATATCCGGATCCGGATATCTAAAATTTTAGGTCCGGATATCCGGATCCGGATATTAAAATCACGGATCCGGCGGATCCGGATCCGGATCCGGATACCCCGAATATCCCGGATATCCGGATCCGTCCCATCCCTAGTTTAACTTGTATTCCATATATACGTAAAATTTAAATTCTTCCACGATACACAAAATATATCATCCGTTTCATTTTAATTATCGTTTTAGATTTATACACACATTAAAAAAAATATTTAATTTTGCATATTTCTAAAATAAAAATATCATTATTTGTACATCTAACCATATTTCAACCAATAGAAAAATAATCTAGAGAATCTTGTTAATAAATTTTGCATTAAAATCTTAAAACCACATTTATTTTGAAACTAAAATTTTGCTGTACAATAACAATTAAACTGAAATGAATAGAGTATAAATTAGTGAAGAAAAAAAATAGATGGAGCACGTGCCCCTGTGTAAGTAGTCTCTACGTCCATCTGCCAGGGCTTCATATTAACGTAGTCCAAGTTCCCAACAATTATTGGCAACTAACGGGAAAACATTGTAAGTTTACTTTTTCTATGTACTCTGTCAGTCTCTCTATTCCTAAACATACAGTACATATTAAGAACGAGATGATCGAATTATCTAACATTAATTTTTAATAATATTATATTACTAATTACGAAATTAATCAATACATTAGTTTAAAAATATCTATTTTGGTTAGATTTTTTTTTAGATTTTTTCCTCAACTGATTTTGTTATAACTAGATATAAAATTTAAATGTATAGTTAAAATTGGTTTATTATTAATATCTTTATAATTATTAAGAATTTTTTAAAAAAGTTATATATAAATGGATTAATATAAATAATCAAATAATATATTTAATGAAATTGACATAATATGATTTCTTATAGTAGATAAAACTGTTTTTCTCTTTTAGTAGAGAAGATATAGTTAGATTTGACCTATATCCAATCGTAGTTCATTTGAATTTGATAATCTGAAATCAATATTGAGACGGTGGCACCTAGAATATTTTTCATCGTGTTTAATGTTCGAATGGAATGCATTACACAAAATATAAATTAATGAAGGAAAACAGAAAAATAGATGGGGGCACGTTCCCCTGGGCTTCATATTATACATAGTCCAAGTTCCCAAAAGTTATTGGCAATTAAAGGGGGAATATTTTAAGTTTACTTTTTCTATGTACTCTCTCAGTCTCTCTATTTCTAAACATACAGTACATAACAAGAACGAGACGATCGAATTATATTTAAATAGAGGGAGTGTGTATGTGTGTTTGTATATATGAGAGCTTGTGTCATATATACTCTGAGGAGTTTTAGACCTTTTGTATATAAGAGATGATATACTACGTTGTATGAATGATAAAATATAATCAACATGCCTAGTTTCTTTATAGATGTTGTTTAAGTGCTTGAGATAACAAAAGATGTTAATCATGATACACAACATAACAAAAACAAAAGGATCGAATTAAAAAGATATTAAACAATTCATTACAGCAATAAGTAACCGTAAGTCAAATCTATAATCTTGTAGATTTTTTGCAATCTATGAAGCACTTATAGTTCATTGATCTTCATATTCACATGGTAACTCAGACAAGACACAATGGACAAACATGATTGGTCTCAAACCACTTCATCATCAAGATAATCCGGAACAAGATCCAGCCGAACTTTCAAAGCACATCCAGGAGAATACTCACTACTTGCGGGACACGTTACTTCATCAACATAGAAGATGAGTCCCACAATCGCTTCATAGATAACATCATCGTTGATTCCGGCTTCCAACAAGAAATAATTCAAGTCTTCTTTGCTTTTACACTCGTCATGATTCTCATCATCTAGGAAGTCTTTGGCGAGCGACAGAGTCGTGAATGTCAAGTTATCATCATCGCCAAAGATCGTGGCCGTGACTCTGATGGTGCCAGCATCTTCTAGTTCAGGATTGTTATCGATCTCGCGGGAGAATTTGATTCTCATGGCTAGAGTTACGAAGTTACTCTCAGTCAAATATGAAGAAAGAGGGTTTGACGCAAAGTTTTCTTGTTGTTCGTGGTCGCTCTTTCGATGATCTTTATTTTGCCTTTGGGTGTGTTATATTTATACTAGAGGGACTATACAGTGGTCTAGGTTTATTAGGAGAACCTTTTTAGTCGGTGATCTAATTGTATTCTAGCTGAGTATATATAACCCAAGTAATTTCCTTTTCTTTTTAAGACTAATGTAACAATTTCCTTTTTATGACGAGTGTACAGTTTCCTTTTTTAGACGAGTGTAACAATTTCCTTTTTTTTTTTAACTTTATCCTTTCCCATTGAGTGTGTTTGTTTTATTTTATATTGGTTTTGGATTACGTTTTATTTTTTCTACGAATTTATATGTTTGGCACTATGGCACTAAGAACATTTTCAATCGCTCAAGTATCTCAAATAGATTTCTAGATTTAATAATCATGATCGGCAAAAATCCTTAGAACCGCACTTTATAATGATTATTAAGACTCAATCAAATGAATCTTTAATTATAGAGTACAATACTAGATAGAACCATAAAAAAGATTTACATAGAAATAAACTATGGTTTTGAACAAATCGCAGCTGTAATCAATTCCGCAGTCTAGTTCTCAATCTCATTCAACATTCAACATTCATCAATTCATATGCCAATTTTTTTTTGATCAAGCTATTCATTTGCCAATATAATGGACAAACATGGCTGCTTAGAAAACAGTCTGTAACAGATCCATCGTCAAACTTAAGTCTAGATTTAGTTTTAAAAAAAAAAACTTAAAGTCTAGACGGTACAGTTAAATTCTTCCAAACAGTCCGTGCACTTAGTCAATCTAGTCTTGTTGTGTATTTTATTGATCAAAGAGAAGATGATGTCAATTGGTCGACGTGGACATGACAAGTCTTCTCTTTCTCTTATGGCTAGCCTTGTAACAAGCTTGTCTCAGTCTCTTTGTCTTATCCTCAAACTTCAAATCTGGAAACTCCTCAGTCATTTTCAACTCCTTCTCGAGCTTTTCCAAATCGTTTCTTAGCTCCTCTGCGTTCTCCTCCCTTTCTCCAACTTATCCTGTTTCAGTTACAAAAATAGTCGCATCAAAATTCCTTCATCTTCGACTTGTGGCACCAACGTTAGCGAAGTTGAAGGATGATAGTGGATATATGTAGCTGGTGAGATTCCAACTCTGACCTCGACCCACTTTTATTCAACCACTTGGTTACAACATCAAAAGTTCACTAAAATCACAAAACTTATAACTATGAAAACAAAACCATACAATATATGATTCCTACTGACACACTAGAGCAATTTCACATGTTACAACTTAATCGTAGTATGTCTATGGTTAGTTCATACCTTAACGTTTTGATGAGATTTTTAGGCTCATGCGCTTACGATGTGGCCAACGTTGAATACCCAAGTCGCGACATTTCTTCTTCAAAAGAGTTAAACCAATGTTAAGCTCCTTAGCGGCTTGAGCTATTGGCATGTCATAGTACAATGCGATGGTTTCCTTCGACAATGGCTTTGCAACAGAGCAACTAAAAGCACAATCTTCTCTGCCTCTACTTTTCTTGTTAGTTTGAGATTCCGTTTTTCCACCAAATCACAATCTTCTCTTTTATCTTCATCAAGCAGTGACTCTTTTGCAGTCCATGAAACAGAAGTTACAGAACCGTACTCGTTAAGTAAATCTGCATAAACAAAACGATTATAAGAGTTAGAAATGCTTACATGAATGCATGAGAGTCTAAACATAATGTAAGCAGTGTGCATGTATACGTACCTTCGTGAGAGACGATGGAGATGGGTTCGAGATCAGGTAAAGCCAGAAAGCTTGAGGCAGATGGAAGATAATAATCATAGTTGCCAGAGGAAATAATTTCATCTTCTAATTCAAAGAAATTATTGGTAAATTCGCTGCATTAACGAGCACACAACAATTAAAACATGAATCAATAAAAATTGTACTACAAACATGTTTAGTGATCGATAAAAATTATTGTCAACATGTAAGAAAGAAAACTCATGATTTTACCTTGAGAAATGCTCTAGAAATGGGACTGGCTTATCTTCTTTGCCGGATACCTTATCATATTCCAAACTGCTAAACGAGTTCATCGTGATTAATTGGCTTATGATCACTAATCAGAGAAAGAAAAGAAGAGACGTAGGTCAATATATATTGGTAGTTATGGAAAGAGAAGGTTGAATATGGAATATAAGTGAAGTTATAAAACTCTACAGAAAAAGTGTGTACTAAAAGCTAATTGACAGCCATGTAAATTTTAGAGTTACGAGAGAGATATAAATGATTAAGGCTAATTAAATCTCTGCCGCCAGTGTTGTTTCAATGATACTTTCTTCTGTAAAAAAACGATTTTTTCATATTTTCAATGTAATATAATTGTAGATATTAAAATATATTAGTCAAAAATTATGAAAATAGTTAATTATAAAAAGTATGCATTGATAATCAAAATTAAATATATTTTTAACATATGTGAAAATTCTAAAACATACATATTTTAATAATAGAAAAAGTATTTGGTTGTATGCGTTTACGTCATCTACTACAGACTCTAAAAGTATATTTTAATATAATTTCACATTAAGCATCTCCAATCCAACACTACAAACTACAAATTTTCCTATTTCAGCGTGGACCGAATAATTTTGTGATAAAATAACATTAAAATATAGTTTTGGAGTTAGATTGGAGATAATAATAATAATCCTAGAGTTTAAATCATATTAAAATAATGTGTTTTTACACTAAAATAGTATTATAAACTGAATACTTAGGTTTTGATGGGTAACAATCAACGAAAAGTTACGAAATGAAAAAAAAAACGCAATCGCTGAATTTATAGAAAAAAAACGCAGTCGCTGAATAAATAGCAAATATTTTTTTTAAAACAATAGTTATATTGTAAATAAAGTTACATTATAATATATTTTATAATATTATAAAAATGGCAATCTATTATTAAAACATATTGGAATATAATCTAAATATTTATAATAAGAGCTAAAATAGTTTTAAATAAATTTTAGTTATTTTCGTATTTTATAATAATTAGTTTAATTATTGATATTTGTTTTTTTCTTTTAGTAAAGTGAATGTTATATAAAATATTTTGATTAGTTTAACTTAGGGCTGGAATTATTATCCGAGATCCGGATCCGATCCGAGATCCGATTTGGATCCGCTCCGCAAATAGGATATCCGAATCCGGATCCGGATATTAAAATCACGGATCCGACGGATCCGGATCCGATCCGGATATCTAAAATTTTAGGTCGGATATCCGGATCCGTTTTTAATATATATAAATTTAAATTTTTATTAATAATTATAGTTGATTTATTAATATTTATACATAAAATTAGACTTATAATATTATATTTTAATTTTAATAATATTATATACATAAATACATTTATAAATTTTGTAAAAATATTTAATTTATATAATATTTATAGATTTTTTTGTATTTTAAAAAATATTTTTATTATTTTTATTATTTTTAATTATTTTGACGGATCCGGATCCGAATCCGGATACTCGCGGATATCATGATATCTAGACGGGTATCCGGAATCCGGATATCCGGAAGGCACGGATCGGATCCGGATATTAAAATCACGGATCCGGCGGATCGGATCCGGATCGGATACCCGAATATCCGGATATCGGATCCGTCCCATCCCTAGTTTAACTTGTATTCCATATATACGTAAAATTTAAATTCTTCCACGATACACAAAATATATCATCCGTTTCATTTTAATTATCGTTTTAGATTTATACACACATTAAAAAAAATATTTAATTTTGCATATTTCTAAAATAAAAATATCATTATTTGTACATCTAACCATATTTCAACCAATAGAAAAATAATCTAGAGAATCTTGTTAATAAATTTTGCATTAAAATCTTAAAACCACATTTATTTTGAAACTAAAATTTTGCTGTACAATAACAATTAAACTGAAATGAATAGAGTATAAATTAGTGAAGAAAAAAAATAGATGGAGCACGTGCCCCTGTGTAAGTAGTCTCTACGTCCATCTGCCAGGGCTTCATATTAACGTAGTCCAAGTTCCCAACAATTATTGGCAACTAACGGGAAAACATTGTAAGTTTACTTTTTCTATGTACTCTGTCAGTCTCTCTATTCCTAAACATACAGTACATATTAAGAACGAGATGATCGAATTATCTAACATTAATTTTTAATAATATTATATTACTAATTACGAAATTAATCAATACATTAGTTTAAAAATATCTATTTTGGTTAGATTTTTTTTTAGATTTTTTCCTCAACTGATTTTGTTATAACTAGATATAAAATTTAAATGTATAGTTAAAATTGGTTTATTATTAATATCTTTATAATTATTAAGAATTTTTAAAAAGTTATATATAAATGGATTAATATAAATAATCAAATAATATATTTAATGAAATTGACATAATATGATTTCTTATAGTAGATAAAACTGTTTTCTCTTTTAGTAGAGATATAGTTAGATTTGACCTATATCCAATCGTAGTTCATTTGAATTTGATAATCTGAAATCAATATTGAGACGGTGGCACCTAGAATATTTTTCATCGTGTTTAATGTTCGAATGGAATGCATTACACAAAATATAAATTAATGAAGGAAAACAGAAAAATAGATGGGGGCACGTTCCCCTGGGCTTCATATTATACATAGTCCAAGTTCCCAAAAGTTATTGGCAATTAAAGGGGAATATTTTAAGTTTACTTTTTCTATGTACTCTCTCAGTCTCTATTTCTAAACATACAGTACATAACAAGAACGAGACGATCGAATTATATTTAAATAGAGGAGTGTGTATGTGTGTTTGTATATATGAGAGCTTGTGTCATATATACTCTGAGGAGTTTTAGACCTTTTGTATATAAGAGATGATATACTACGTTGTATGAATGATAAAATATAATCAACATGCCTAGTTTCTTTATAGATGTTGTTTAAGTGCTTGAGATAACAAAAGATGTTAATCATGATACACAACATAACAAAACAAAAGGATCGAATTAAAAGATATTAAACAATTCATTACAGCAATAAGTAACCGTAAGTCAAATCTATAATCTTGTAGATTTTTTGCAATCTATGAAGCACTTATAGTTCATTGATCTTCATATTCACATGGTAACTCAGACAAGACACAATGGACAAACATGATTGGTCTCAAACCACTTCATCATCAAGATAATCCGGAACAAGATCCAGCCGAACTTTCAAAGCACATCCAGGAGAATACTCACTACTTGCGGGACACGTTACTTCATCAACATAGAAGATGAGTCCCAC
The DNA here is from genome assembly GCA_016771965.1 of Brassica carinata. Taxonomy (NCBI): domain Eukaryota; kingdom Viridiplantae; phylum Streptophyta; class Magnoliopsida; order Brassicales; family Brassicaceae; genus Brassica; species Brassica carinata. The sequence goes on along the minus strand of CM028689.1, from coordinate 7,885,396 downwards.
AATCGCTTCATAGATAACATCATCGTTGATTCCGGCTTCCAACAAGAAATAATTCAAGTCTTCTTTGCTTTTACACTCGTCATGATTCTCATCATCTAGGAAGTCTTTGGCGAGCGACAGAGTCGTGAATGTCAAGTTATCATCATCGCCAAAGATCGTGGCCGTGACTCTGATGGTGCCAGCATCTTCTAGTTCAGGATTGTTATCGATCTCGCGGGAGAATTTGATTCTCATGGCTAGAGTTACGAAGTTACTCTCAGTCAAATATGAAGAAAGAGGGTTTGACGCAAAGTTTTCTTGTTGTTCGTGGTCGCTCTTTCGATGATCTTTATTTTGCCTTTGGGTGTGTTATATTTATACTAGAGGGACTATACAGTGGTCTAGGTTTATTAGGAGAACCTTTTAGTCGGTGATCTAATTGTATTCTAGCTGAGTATATATAACCCAAGTAATTTCCTTTTCTTTTTAAGACTAATGTAACAATTTCCTTTTATGACGAGTGTACAGTTTCCTTTTTAGACGAGTGTAACAATTTCCTTTTTTTTAACTTTATCCTTTCCCATTGAGTGTGTTTGTTTTATTTTATATTGGTTTTGGATTACGTTTTATTTTTTCTACGAATTTATATGTTTGGCACTATGGCACTAAGAACATTTTCAATCGCTCAAGTATCTCAAATAGATTTCTAGATTTAATAATCATGATCGGCAAAATCCTTAGAACCGCACTTTATAATGATTATTAAGACTCAATCAAATGAATCTTTAATTATAGAGTACAATACTAGATAGAACCATAAAAAGATTTACATAGAAATAAACTATGGTTTTGAACAAATCGCAGCTGTAATCAATTCCGCAGTCTAGTTCTCAATCTCATTCAACATTCAACATTCATCAATTCATATGCCAATTTTTTTGATCAAGCTATTCATTTGCCAATATAATGGACAAACATGGCTGCTTAGAAAACAGTCTGTAACAGATCCATCGTCAAACTTAAGTCTAGATTTAGTTTTAAAAAAAAAAACTTAAAGTCTAGACGGTACAGTTAAATTCTTCCAAACAGTCCGTGCACTTAGTCAATCTAGTCTTGTTGTGTATTTTATTGATCAAAGAGAAGATGATGTCAATTGGTCGACGTGGACATGACAAGTCTTCTCTTTCTCTTATGGCTAGCCTTGTAACAAGCTTGTCTCAGTCTCTTTGTCTTATCCTCAAACTTCAAATCTGGAAACTCCTCAGTCATTTTCAACTCCTTCTCGAGCTTTTCCAAATCGTTTCTTAGCTCCTCTGCGTTCTCCTCCCTTTCTCCAACTTATCCTGTTTCAGTTACAAAATAGTCGCATCAAAATTCCTTCATCTTCGACTTGTGGCACCAACGTTAGCGAAGTTGAAGGATGATAGTGGATATATGTAGCTGGTGAGATTCCAACTCTGACCTCGACCCACTTTTATTCAACCACTTGGTTACAACATCAAAAGTTCACTAAAATCACAAAACTTATAACTATGAAAAACAAAACCATACAATATATGATTCCTACTGACACACTAGAGCAATTTCACATGTTACAACTTAATCGTAGTATGTCTATGGTTAGTTCATACCTTAACGTTTTGATGAGATTTTTAGGCTCATGCGCTTACGATGTGGCCAACGTTGAATACCCAAGTCGCGACATTTCTTCTTCAAAGAGTTAAACCAATGTTAAGCTCCTTAGCGGCTTGAGCTATTGGCATGTCATAGTACAATGCGATGGTTTCCTTCGACAATGGCTTTGCAACAGAGCAACTAAAAGCACAATCTTCTCTGCCTCTACTTTTCTTGTTAGTTTGAGATTCCGTTTTTTCCACCAAATCACAATCTTCTCTTTTATCTTCATCAAGCAGTGACTCTTTTGCAGTCCATGAAACAGAAGTTACAGAACCGTACTCGTTAAGTAAATCTGCATAAACAAAACGATTATAAGAGTTAGAAATGCTTACATGAATGCATGAGAGTCTAAACATAATGTAAGCAGTGTGCATGTATACGTACCTTCGTGAGAGACGATGGAGATGGGTTCGAGATCAGGTAAAGCCAGAAAGCTTGAGGCAGATGGAAGATAATAATCATAGTTGCCAGAGGAAATAATTTCATCTTCTAATTCAAAGAAATTATTGGTAAATTCGCTGCATTAACGAGCACACAACAATTAAAACATGAATCAATAAAAATTGTACTACAAACATGTAAAAAAAAGAGAGCTCGTTATCAATTCTTTTACCTTGGATGAAAGTAATTCTCTAGAAACGAGAATGGCTTATCTTCTTTGCCAAATACCTTATCACACTCCAAATTTCTAAACGAGTTCATCATCATTAATATGACAACTAATCAGAGCGAGAAAGAAAGAGGTGTAAATATATACTGGTAGATATGGAAAGAGAAGGTTTACAAGTGAAGTTATAAAACTCTACAGAAAAAGTGTGTACTAAAAGCTAATTGACAGCCATGTAAATTTTAGAGTTACGAGAGAGATATAAATGATTAAGGCTAATTAAATCTCTGCCGCCAGTGTTGTTTCAATGATACTTTCTTCTGTAAAAACGATTTTTCATATTTTCAATGTAATATAATTGTAGATATTAAAATATATTAGTCAAAAATTATGAAAATAGTTAATTATAAAAGTATGCATTGATAATCAAAATTAAATATATTTTTAACATATGTGAAAATTCTAAAACATACATATTTTAATAATAGAAAAAGTATTTGGTTGTATGCTACGCCATCTACTACAGACTCTAAAAGTATATTTTAATATAATTTCACATTAAGCATCTCCAATCCAACACTACAAACTACAAATTTTCCTATTTCAGCGTGGACGAATAATTTTGTGATAAAATAACATTAAAATATAGTTTTGGAGTTAGATTGGAGATAATAATAATAATCCTAGAGTTTAAATCATATTAAAATAATGTGTTTTACACTAAAATAGTATTATAAACTGAATACTTAGGTTTTGATGGGTAACAATCAACGAAAAGTTACGAAATGAAAAAAAAAACGCAATCGCTGAATTTATAGAAAAAAAACGCAGTCGCTGAATAAATAGCAAATATTTTTTAAAACAATAGTTATATTGTAAATAAAGTTACATTATAATATATTTTATAATATTATATTACTAATTACGAAATTAATCAATACATTAGTTTAAAAATATCTATTTTGGTTAGATTTTTTTAGATTTTTTCCTCAACTGATTTTGTTATAACTAGATATAAAATTTAAATGTATAGTTAAAATTGGTTTATTATTAATATCTTTATAATTATTAAGAATTTTTAAAAAGTTATATATAAATGGATTAATATAAATAATCAAATAATATATTTAATGAAATTGACATAATATGATTTCTTATAGTAGATAAAACTGTTTTTCTTTTAGTAAAGTGAATGTTATATAAAATATTTTGATTAGTTTAACTTAGGGTGGAATTAAAAGATATTAAACAATTCATTACAGCAATAAGTAACCGTAAGTCAAATCTATAATCTTGTAGATTTTTGCAATCTATGAAGCACTTATAGTTCATTGATCTTCATATTCACATGGTAACTCAGACAAGACACAATGGACAAACATGATTGGTCTCAAACCACTTCATCATCAAGATAATCCGGAACAAGATCCAGCCGAACTTTCAAAGCACATCCAGGAGAATACTCACTACTTGCGGGACACGTTACTTCATCAACATAGAAGATGAGTCCCACAATCGCTTCATAGATAACATCATCGTTGATTCCGGCTTCCAACAAGAAATAATTCAAGTCTTCTTTGCTTTTACACTCGTCATGATTCTCATCATCTAGGAAGTCTTTGGCGAGCGACAGAGTCGTGAATGTCAAGTTATCATCATCGCCAAAGATCGTGGCCGTGACTCTGATGGTGCCAGCATCTTCTAGTTCAGGATTGTTATCGATCTCGCGGGAGAATTTGATTCTCATGGCTAGAGTTACGAAGTTACTCTCAGTCAAATATGAAGAAAGAGGGTTTGACGCAAAGTTTTCTTGTTGTTCGTGGTCGCTCTTTCGATGATCTTTATTTTGCCTTTGGGTGTGTTATATTTATACTAGAGGGACTATACAGTGGTCTAGGTTTATTAGGAGAACCTTTTTAGTCGGTGATCTAATTGTATTCTAGCTGAGTATATATAACCCAAGTAATTTCCTTTTCTTTTTAAGACTAATGTAACAATTTCCTTTTATGACGAGTGTACAGTTTCCTTTTTAGACGAGTGTAACAATTTCCTTTTTTTTTTTAACTTTATCCTTTCCCATTGAGTGTGTTTGTTTTATTTTATATTGGTTTTGGATTACGTTTTATTTTTTCTACGAATTTATATGTTTGGCACTATGGCACTAAGAACATTTTCAATCGCTCAAGTATCTCAAATAGATTTCTAGATTTAATAATCATGATCGGCAAAAATCCTTAGAACCGCACTTTATAATGATTATTAAGACTCAATCAAATGAATCTTTAATTATAGAGTACAATACTAGATAGAACCATAAAAAAGATTTACATAGAAATAAACTATGGTTTTGAACAAATCGCAGCTGTAATCAATTCCGCAGTCTAGTTCTCAATCTCATTCAACATTCAACATTCATCAATTCATATGCCAATTTTTTTTTGATCAAGCTATTCATTTGCCAATATAATGGACAAACATGGCTGCTTAGAAAACAGTCTGTAACAGATCCATCGTCAAACTTAAGTCTAGATTTAGTTTTAAAAAAAACTTAAGTCTAGACGGTACAGTTAAATTCTTCCAAACAGTCCGTGCACTTAGTCAATCTAGTCTTGTTGTGTATTTTATTGATCAAAGAGAAGATGATGTCAATTGGTCGACGTGGACATGACAAGTCTTTCTCTTATGGCTAGCCTTGTAACAAGCTTGTCTCAGTCTCTTTGTCTTATCCTCAAACTTCAAATCTGGAAACTCCTCAGTCATTTTCAACTCCTTCTCGAGCTTTTCCAAATCGTTTCTTAGCTCCTCTGCGTTCTCCTCCCTTTCTCCAACTTATCCTGTTTCAGTTACAAAATAGTCGCATCAAAATTCCTTCATCTTCGACTTGTGGCACCAACGTTAGCGAAGTTGAAGGATGATAGTGGATATATGTAGCTGGTGAGATTCCAACTCTGACCTCGACCCACTTTTATTCAACCACTTGGTTACAACATCAAAAGTTCACTAAAATCACAAAACTTATAACTATGAAAAACAAAACCATACAATATATGATTCCTACTGACACACTAGAGCAATTTCACATGTTACAACTTAATCGTAGTATGTCTATGGTTAGTTCATACCTTAACGTTTTGATGAGATTTTTAGGCTCATGCGCTTACGATGTGGCCAACGTTGAATACCCAAGTCGCGACATTTCTTCTTCAAAAGAGTTAAACCAATGTTAAGCTCCTTAGCGGCTTGAGCTATTGGCATGTCATAGTACAATGCGATGGTTTCCTTCGACAATGGCTTTGCAACAGAGCAACTAAAAGCACAATCTTCTCTGCCTCTACTTTTCTTGTTAGTTTGAGATTCCGTTTTTCCACCAAATCACAATCTTCTCTTTTATCTTCATCAAGCAGTGACTCTTTTGCAGTCCATGAAACAGAAGTTACAGAACCGTACTCGTTAAGTAAATCTGCATAAACAAAACGATTATAAGAGTTAGAAATGCTTACATGAATGCATGAGAGTCTAAACATAATGTAAGCAGTGTGCATGTATACGTACCTTCGTGAGAGACGATGGAGATGGGTTCGAGATCAGGTAAAGCCAGAAAGCTTGAGGCAGATGGAAGATAATAATCATAGTTGCCAGAGGAAATAATTTCATCTTCTAATTCAAAGAAATTATTGGTAAATTCGCTGCATTAACGAGCACACAACAATTAAAACATGAATCAATAAAATTGTACTACAAACATGTAAAAAAGAGAGCTCGTTATCAATTCTTTTACCTTGGATGAAAGTAATTCTCTAGAAACGAGAATGGCTTATCTTCTTTGCCAAATACCTTATCACACTCCAAATTTCTAAACGAGTTCATCATCATTAATATGACAACTAATCAGAGCGAGAAAGAAAGAGGTGTAAATATATACTGGTAGATATGGAAAGAGAAGGTTTACAAGTGAAGTTATAAAAACTCTACGGGAAAAGTGGGCATTGACGGCTACTTGATTGCCCTGTAAAATATGGAGTTACAAGAGAGATAGAAATGATTAATGCTAATAAGAGGGACGTTTTTAGGATTAATTAGTAAAAATAGACTTCTCTTTTAAAATCTCTGCATGCAGCAGCCAGCAAGCATATGATTATGAGTTGATAAGATCTTTTTTTTTTTGGGCAAAGAGTTGATAAGATCTCTTCTCCTTTTTCTCACGTTCCAAAAACAAATAGAAAATTGTCTAAAGATCTATAAATCAAAAAAAAAAAAATTAGAAAAGATCTAGAAATCAGTTTTCACACACAAGTTATAGAACTATAAGTCTACTCGCATTGTGTGACAAACTGACAATGATAGTTTTGTTGTTTGTACGTTTAGTACTATTAGATTTCCGACGCTTTTAGTAATGATTACATATTATATTTCAGTATTTCACCTATATCTAATCGTTGTTTATTTTCTCCATATTATACGTCATTCAAGTTGACAAGTTTCGAAAACTATTTGCATTTAAAGGGAGAATTTTTTTAAGTGTAAGACTTTTTCTAAGTAGTAGTATATTACTATATGAAAAATAAACATATTAATAATAGTTGTAAATAAACATACTGTAAGTTGTAACCAGTTATGCTGCAAGTTGTAACGTACGGTGCCAATCAAGAACTGAAACAGTTGAACTAACAGTTCTTGATGCTACAATAATCATAGTTGCGGCTGAAGAGTAACCGTTAATATTAACTCGGTATATTCTAAATTCAAAAAACGGTTAACATTAATTTATGATGATAGAATTATCTTTTAAAATCTCTGCATGCAGCAGCATGCATATGATTATGAGTTGATAAGATCTCTTCTCCTTTTTCTCACGTTCCAAAAATATTGTCTAAAATATACAGTATAAATCAGTTTACACACATAAGTTATGTAGAACTATGTCTACTCGCGTTGTGTGACAATTATAGTTTGTTGTCTGTACGTTTAGTTCTATTAGATTTCCCACGCTATTAGTAATGATTATTTATATCTGACCGATATCTAATCGTAGTTCATTTGATCCTCTGGGTGGGTCCATATTATACGTCATTAATTAAGTTCCTAAAACTATTTAGATTTAAAGAGAGAATTATTTCAGGTTTACGACTTTTTCTATGTATTTTACATGAAAACAAAATAAACATACTGGTTGGAAAAGAATTAACATACTATAGTTATAACCAGTTATGCTACAAGTTGTAACGTACGGTACCAATCAAGAATTTAACTGTTGAACTAAAAAATAACTGATGTTACAATAATCTTTGTTGCGGCTTAAAAGTAACCGTTAATAATAATTCTACATTTTCCAAATACAAAATAAAACGGTTAAGATTAATTTACGATGAGAAACTGATTTTGTGCAACTTATTTTTGTACTGCAATTTTTTCGGTTGTGTGTTATTGCTAAAGTTGTATTTAGGATAAGGGCATTTTGGCAGACCGCTTTCAAAATATATTTAAATTCCATTTTTATGATCTAGTTGGTATATTTGTACCAAGAAAAGAAGTGACTAATCCAAACCGAAGATTCAATTGACTTCTTCAAGATGTTGGTAATAGAATACAGAGCTATGTTTCGTGTTCTTTTCTCATCTTTCTCACTAAACACTGAATGTTTTTAAGAGTGAAGTTACACAAGCAGAAAACAACAAAGATTATATGAGAGCTCAGAAGATACTAAAACACACAGAAGAAAGGAGATCATTTATATAAGAACAGTAGAAGATAATAGATATGTCAGACTCGAAAACAGTTTAAGCAACAAAGACTGAAAATGGAACTCCTACAAACAAAAAGATTAAAATAGCTAAAATGTATTCTTATCGAAGCATGAAAAGCTTGTCTTATATGTTGTCGTCATGACCCATTTTGCTTAAAATTAAAACCTTTCAACACACACTCTGTTATAGAAGACATGTAAGCAAATGTGGTTTATGGGGAAGCGCCTCTCCCATCATTCCTCACCATCTTCGCCTTCCGCGTCATCGTCTTCATCAGAATCACCTTCTTCCCCTAGAGTTTTGGTTTGAAAAAAACTTATCAGGTCAAAAGACTTAAACTGCAATTGTTTTATACATTACAATAAACAATGCTCTGTCTAAACTTTCATCTCATCATATCAATATCATAGATGCAGAAAATTAAACCAAGCAAAGGAAATTGGATGTTATACCTCATCATCTTCATCAGAATCACCTTCTTCCCCTAGAGTTTTGGAATGGAAAAACTCATCAGGCAAAGCTAACAGTGGAATTGTTTGATACATTACAATATACAATGCTCTGTCTAAGACATGTCTAACTAAACTTTCATCTCATCATAACATATCATAGATGCAGTAGAGGAAATAAGATGGTTTACCTCCTCATCTTCATCATCAAAATCCTCTTCATCAGCCTCCTACAAAGTTAAATATAACGATTTACCAAAACCTTCTAGTGACTTAAATGCTCTAACCAATGTTAAAATTAGAAAAAGTGAATAGCTTACATTGTTGAAGTAGGTGAGAGGGTTAGCCCATAAATCTTCCTTGATGATATCAGCAACCTGTTACAAGACAAATTTTCTGAGTTCAAATAGGACAAGACATGATGTCACTGTAATATACTAGATCATTACCTCGTCGTGAATCTCTACTTCAACGTCTTCTTCCTTGTGCTGAGCATCGCTAAACCAGGTAAAGAAACTGAAAAAGGATAGTTAAGATAAAGAGTCATTAGACATGTGATTTTTGCTAATCAGAAAGGCTTAAGTCGACTTATACCTCTCTTCAGGTAATGCACGTTTGTTTCCATTCTTCTCGTGATCAACTCCGTTTGGCAAGCCCTTCATACATAATTGAGAAAACATAGTTCAGAACAGTGAGAGGACAATTCAAGTAATAAGCTTATGTTGTGCAAATATAGATATCTAAATTACCTTGCCCTCTTTCCACTTGATAGGTGTTGCTGTGATTTTGGTTGTCCCTTCTTCGAGGAAGGTAAAGGTCTTAGTTAGTTTCCCATCCTCAAAGTAAGGGTTGGGATTGAAGTTCTGTAGTCCACACAAATTTAACTGTTGAACTAAAAATAACTGATGTTACAATAATCTTTGTTGGCTTAAAAGTAACCGTTAATATTAACTCGGTATATTCTAAATTCAAAAAACGGTTAACATTAATTTATGATGATGGCTGCGAGGAATTAATTCTTTTCAGGTGAATCTTGTAGTTAAATGCCCACTTAAAAAATGAGAAACTGATTTTTTGGGTTACAGGTTATTGATAAAGTTGTGTTTTGAGTGACTTTAAGTGCCATTTTTTGTTAGACCATTCTTTTATTTTATTTTTCTCACAACAATAGAAAACAGAGCCATATAGATGATATAGAATGAAAATGATCTTAGGCCACTTTAGAAAACAGAGCCATGTTTAGTTTTGTGTTCTTTTCTCATACTCCTCACTAAACACGAATGTTTTTTCACATTGAAGTTACACAAACAGAAAACAAAAGAGACAATATGAGCTCATAAGATACTTCTTTTTTTTGACATCAAATTCGAGGAGCTCATAAGATACTAAAACACACAGAAGAGGAGATTCTTTATATAAGAACAGTAGAAGACAATAGATATGTCATACATGAAAACAAAGACTGAAAATGGTCTACTAAATAAAAGATGAAAATAGCTAAAATGTAGTTTTCTCTAAGCATGAAAAGCTTGTCTTTGTATGTTGTTGTCATGAGCCATTTTGCTTAAACTTAAAAACCTTTCAACACACAAACTTTAAACACTCTGTTATGGAAGACATGTAAGCAAATGTGGTTACTGGGGAACCCCTCCAATCATTCCTCACCATCTTCGCCTTCTGCGTCATCATCTTCATCAGAATCACCTTCTTCCCCCTAGAGTTTTGGAATGGAAAAACTCATCAGGCAAAGCTAACAGTGGAATTGTTTGATACATTACAATATACAATGCTCTGTCTAAGACATGTCTAACTAAACTTTCATCTCATCATAACATATCATAGATGCAGTAGAGGAAATAAGATGGTTTACCTCCTCATCTTCATCATCAAAATCTTCTTCATCAGCCTCCTACAAAGTTGCATATAAAAATACACCAAAACCTTCTAGTGACTTATATGCTCTAACCAAAGTTAAGAATGAAAAAAGGGAAAAAAATGGTGAATAGCTTACATTGTTGAAGTAGGTGAGAGGGTTGGCCCATAAATCTTCCTTGATGATATCCGCAACCTGCAACAAGCTGAAATTCTTAGTTCAAATTTAACTAGACATGATGTTTACTCTAACAAACAAGTCAATGTATCATTACCTCGTCGTGAATCTCTACTTCAACGTCTTCTTCCTTGTGTTGAGCATCACTAAACCAGGTAGAGAAACTGAAAAAAGATAGTTAAGGATAAAGAGTCATTAGACATGTAACTTTGCTAATAAGAAAGGCGTAAGTCACGGTGCCAAGATTTTTGACGGATGTAATAGCATTTAACGAGGAGATAATGCACGTTTGTTTCCATTCTTCTCGTGTTCCACTCCATTTGGCAAGCCCTTTATAATTGAGAAACATAGATCAGAACAGTGACAGACCATTCAAGAACGTCATACAATATAGATATCTAAATTACCTTTCCCTCTTTCCATTCGATAGGTGTGGCTGTGATTTTGGTTGTCCCTACTTCGAGGAAGGTAAAGGTCTTAGTTAGTTTTCCATCCTCAAAATAAGGGTTGGGATTGAAGTGCTGCAGTTCACAATTTTAACAACAATCAGCATACTAAGAAACTAAAACCTTATGCTTGGCTTTCTTAAGATCAATCAGAGTTATGAAAATGACACAAATAAAGAGCAGAAACTTACAAAAGTGATAGAGTATCCAGATTTCATATCCTTGGCATCCTCAACATCCAGAGAGCTAAGATATTTGAAAATCTATCAAACCAAAAAAGTTGAAATCATGAGGTGATTATGATGCAAAAGATAAATCAAAAGAAGGGTATAAGGAAAACACACCTTTTGGTCTTCTTCAGTCAAAAGCTCACCTAGAGCAGGGTGGCTCAAGAACTGCCAAAAGGAAGCACATTTCCAATTCCAATCAGAGACAACAAGTAATTTTTGAAAAACTTTGCAAATGAAAAACAGAACAGAGAATCATAGCAGTGAGCCAGAAATCAGGGATGGCTTTGATGATATCGCCACGCTTGTCATAGACAGGCTTCCTTATACAGTTGTATTTATGCTCCACTTCCAACACTTCATCGCTAGCCTTCTCGTTTATCTATAACCAAACAAAAAGGATAACGAAACAACATCACTGAGACAGGGATTCAACAGAGTGTAGAGCCTTTTCGTATCATTTAAGTGAAAAGCGACCAACTTAGTACACCAAGACTTTAAATCACGTTAAACCGAATGGAGAGAAAGGCAATCTAATTCAGACACAACAACATACACAAAGACACTGACTTTAAAGCACATTAAACCGAATCGAGAGAAGAGTAATCCAATTCAGACACAACATACATACATATTACATAAAGACACTGACTTTAGCATGTTGAAACCGAATCGAGAGAAGAGTAACCCAATTCCAATTCAGACACAACATACATACATAAAGACACAGACTTTGGACCATGTTAAAACAAATCGAGAGAAGGGCAAACCAATTCAGACAAAAAGAGTGTTCCTTTTTTCACAAATTTTTACCTTCTCGAGGTCCTCTTGAATGGCCTGAAGCTTTTCGATATAAAGGAGAAGCTCTCCGTCGATTTGCTCGACGTTCTCTTCATCAGTCTTCGCCTTCTTGCTCTTGTCCGCCACCATTTTGACTTTTACTTAGAGAGGAGAACACTAATTGCAGATCACCAGAGGTTACAGACTCCTTCCTTTCTCTCTCTCTCTGCCTTTTAGTTCCGTCACAAGAGCAACCGCTAAAACCTTAAATCTCGTCGATCTATAAAGCGTGTAACTTAGGGCTTTTGAGGAGGGGTTTTTGTTGACCAATAAGATGACGCCGCGTTACTAGGCATTGAAGAGTATTTTTGTCAATTCTTAAAAGCCTGAGTAGTTTAGAGATTTCATTTTCCTTTTTCTGTGTTTATGATTTCATTGATTTTATTAACTCTAAACACCACTGATTTGGTCAAGAAAAAAGACACAATTGATAAACAAAAAATATTTTGTGCTAAGCTTTTTAAAATTATTAAAGAAGAAAACATGTGTTGATAACAAAAGAAACTAGGTAACTGGTGACCAGTAAAAGTTAGGTAACAAATCAAGCATTAATACAGTATTATGATGACCCTATCTACAGATTTGGCATAGGTTATGTAAAGGATTAGATATAATATACTTATCACTAGAATAATTACCAATCATTGATCTCTATTTAGTAAAATATGTGAGTTGCAGCAGCAACTTGTTGATATTTTATATCCATGGGCTTATAAAGCATTTGGCTGTTCTTTACTTTACTTCATCGAAATAATGTACACTTCTCATAGAAGTAAACATGGGCCAGTGGACGGCAGCTTAAGAGTGTACACACTCGTAGAATTTTTTTTTTGTACAAAAAGATTAAGAACTTTTTTTTTGAATGAATGTAGAATTTATTCAATCAAAACTTTTACTACATCAGGTGCATCTGTTTTTCTTTGCGTTTAAAAAAAATCTGATCTAAATAAAAGAATAATCCAACTTCTCCTTGATGAGTCTCTTGTATCCCAAGTGATCAAACCTTCTTCAAAATCCCTTCCCTTGTACTGATAGCAATCCGAGCCGCACTGTTTTGTCCACAAACCTGACCAAACAGCTAACATCTTTCAGTTGTTTAAGAACTAATTATTCTAACCAATCCACTTTTTTGAAAGGTATCACATTATTCATATTAGACGTTTAATTTATTGGAGTTGTTTGGCTTTAGTTGGGAATTTATGTGCATATATATAAAAAAACATAATAACAGGTAGACTTCTTTTTCTTATTAAATATTGAATGGAATTGGGTAAGGTGGTCACAAACTAATTAATATTGTTGAAAACATTCTTCATAGCCGGTGGTACCACAATACTTATAGAAAAAGATTAACGTATACATTTTCGAGTTATTGATTGGTCCCAGTTTGAGAACATTCCCTTCACATTTACTACTAACCAACCCTAAGTTTGTAATTGCATGGCTACAAACACATATCCAATATTAATGCCAATTTTGTATAATCTCACACAGACTAATTAATTAATACTTCGTTGTCTCGACTCAATATCGTCGCTTCTTATTGGTTATTATCCACATGCATAATTTGTGGGGTCAAGACTCACGAGAGAGAGATATATAAGTCAAGAGTCACGACGTTTTTAGTATATACCGATCAATGCGAGCATGGATGTGAATGTGATACAGGGAAACATGTGGTGTAGAAATGATAATCCTTATATCTAATAATCTAAAGTCACCTCTTAACCTTACAATAGAAACATACAGTTTGAAACTTAAAACTTAGATCACTCCAAAGAATATAGTAAAATCTAATTCTAAGAAAACTCAAAATTTTAAGAGTTTTTCCCCATTGAATTATTTTCTTAAAATCACAATACTTTAGGGTTTCATAACATAAACCAGCAAGAGACCAATTAACCATCAAAATCCATTAACATGCACACAAGCAAATATTCCAGAACATTTGGAAATAGCTATAACATTTAAAGACAAACACATAAATAGTTTCTTAAAGAAAGCTCAAGTCTTGAATCCTAATCTCAGTTTTAAACTTCTTATGCTGAGACATCTCGTGATGATCAACCTTGGCTGCTTCTTTAACATTTCTAGTACTCTCAACAACCGAGACAGCTTTATAACTCTTACAACCGGACAAAAACCCTCCCGACCGGACTTTCTCAGCAATCAACGGTTTGGTTTTAACAACCGAACCACTTCTCGTGCCCCTCTTCATCATATCGAAATCCGAAATGACCGATTGTTCTGCCATACTTCCCGTTACCACACTCCATCCAATGCTAACCTCACTCGGTTCATAGACACTGCTCGTTATGTTCTCAATCTCGAACAAATCAGAACTCGCTTCACTTGCTGTCTCCTCCTCTAATTGTGTCTTGCTGTTCATAGAAGAGTTATTACCATTGTTGTGAAGGTTGTTCTTGGTAGAGACATGGTTTGGTATTGCGTCCCATGTAAGCATAGAGAGCTTTCTCTCGAGGTTCATGGCGATATCTGACCTTTGGATTGGTATTGGAATCCTGGGTCTTGCTTTGTCCATGTGCTTTCTTGCGTCGTAAGCAACGAAATCTCTATCATAATTTCTACCGTTACCAGATATCTTTCTGTTGGTATTGACGGTTTTAACCCCGGAACATGGACCGTTGCATCTAAACCCACCGAAAGAGACGACACTTACATCGTTTGTTTTACGTTGCTTATTGTCATTGCTGGTGTCAAGCCTCATAAGAAAGGTTTGACTGTTGTAACTTGACTCGGATCTTACACTTGGAGTTCCATGTCGGCTTGTTCTTGATCTAGATGAAGTCGTTTTCGTCAACTGAGTTTGAGGATGAGGATGATACTCTTTATTTTCCTTCTCGTGTTGCTTAGTGATATCCACCGTGGAGTCAGCATGATCTAGTTTCATGCTGAAGTACTTTCTGCGCCGAAAACTCCAATCTCGGAGTCAACATCAGCAACAGAAGCTTTGATTATGGGCTTGTCAGAGATCTTTGAAGAAGGTTGCTCTTGGATCGAGGAGAGGACAAGTAGTTGTGGTTTATGAGTTGAGATTTGGTGAAAATGGGCACTCTTCTTTACATCATCCATCTCTATTTTGTGTGTGTATATATGTTGTTTAGTTGATAAAATACAAAAGATCAAACGATAAGGAGTTAAAGGGAAATGACAAGAAGAAGAAATCTATGGAAATGATGGGAGATTTTGCAGAGAGAGAAAGCTTTGAGTCTATGAATGATGGATGTGTTCATGAAGAGGCATTTTTCACTATATTATAGAGGAAATGGTTGCAAGTCTTAGGTAGTAGTCACACAGTTTGCAAACACAAATTTAATTATGGCCTTTTCAACATTTGTCATATAAAATAAGTACATCTTTTCATAAAGTTGTTAGTACATTGGAACGTTAGTGTTTGAAAACAAAAAGGTATTTTAGATGGGGTTCAATATATAAGATTCTAAGAGTTATCGTATAAAAAAGTATTTTCGTTTGATAAAGTAGGAGCTGTTCACATATAAGTTTAATTAAATATTTTTTGGATCATTCATGTTACGAATTTTTTAATTTATAAGTTGGAAGCCGGTTTAGGAATAGTATTTAGCCAGAAGCTATATAAAAATAATAATAATATTGAATCTACATGAACAATGGAACTCAACAAAAGAGAAAGACGATTACGTTGAACTCATTGAAATCACAAAGAGAAAGAAGCAACTTGAATTAATCTAGAAGTGGGAGATTGCCCTTTTTAGTAGATTGATTATTCAAAAGTTTATAATTTCCAATTACACGTAAATAATTGGACAATCAGGAGAATACAATTTTTTCTCAAACGTTTCCATAAACAAAATGAGCATTCTGAGCACAGTTTCTTCCTCCTCGACGAGCAATGATTCGAATGATCACAATCACCAAATAGTTACTTTTTTATTTTATTTCTGAATTATACATTTTGTATATTTATCCATGAAAATAAGATGTGGACAATGTTATGACAACTGGTATTGTGGTACAAAGAGAAAACGAACCAGACCAGCGAAATAGATTGGTATTTATTGTTATGCCAATTGTTCAGTAATAAATAGGTTGAAAGATTGGTTTTAAATGGAATTTTCAATTCTAAGGAATACATATCACACATTCAAGTATAAATTTCCTAGACGTCTGCTGGAATGTTTGGCAGTGGCGACATCAAAGATCTTTTCAAATATTTGAAAATTATCTCTAAGAAGAAACAGTTTTATTGATAAATCTATAAAATTAGTTAGATATTATTCATTTATTTGGTTATTTCTACGTCTGTAAAATAATCTATTATATAATGAGAGAGTTACTCTCTCCTGAAGGCTACACGTCAGCAGGTATGTGGGACCCACTTTAATTTTTTATTTTTTCCCTTTGTCGAGTGGGCTTTGTGTGAGTTTGGAAATAATTTGTTCTGTATAGGGCTTTTTTGCATGTTATTGGTTTGGCCCCTTACCTCTCTTCTATAAACGCTGGATAGGGTTACCTTCCTCTTAGTGTTCTTCCACAGAGAGGCGCTTCCTCATCCGACTAATTAAATTTCGTAACTCGATCTCTTTGACTCCTCTGTACACGTTCTCTGCCGTCGAAACGATTTCGCTTCCTATAACGCCTTCTCCAGGCTCCTTTATATAGAGGTGTTCTAAGGTTAGCTCTCATTTGCTCTTAACTTCTCTCCTCCGCTATTTTCCTTCGTTCAAATCTGTAATTTCTCTACCGAAAAATGTCTTCATCAGGTGCTCCAGTCGCTAACGCCGTCGTCGCCCACTCCACTTTCGACTATGTTTGCTTCGTTAGGCAAATTCTTGGATGTCAGATGTTATTGACCGAAATTACTATCGTGAAAGGCGCTGACGTCAACAATACCTCAACTACGTCTTGTCGCCCGTTTACTCATTGACATGTAAGGCCAATACTCACCTTTTCACAGTTATCATGCTAATCTCCATTTATTTCTTATCTCAAATAACTTAATCTTCCATTCCAGTTCGGTCGTTGTGTACTTGTCTTTGTGAGACGATGCATCCGCAAACTTTAGTAGGCATTTGAGCTGAGTATAACCCACTCCGTCATGGTGGTGCCCACAGTGAATCCAAAAATATTTGGAGGTTTACTCATCTTTCACAATAACACATACTGATGCTGAATATTATCTTCGGAATATTGCCCTTTGCATACATAAATCTAACCTGATAACACTATCAGTCTCACACTTGTCTTTTGCAGGTAACCTGTATCTGAACTCTACACTAGCCACCAAAATTTATTTTGACACCACCCTTCTGCCATGGAGGTGTTCACAAACAGGTCAGCGCAAGTCTCAAACAAAATGAGCTACGAAACCATATATCTTCACTTTCTTGCACATGCCTCCATGTTTAACTATCACTTTAGCCTTAGTGTCTATTTCCTTTCACGCTCACATTTTCCTTACCTCCTGTTCTGTGTGTTAGAAAAGTTATATTAGCTAAATGTCTATTTTTATCTTTAAAACATTGTTCTAACTGCAGCTTGGGGTTGCAGCAGCAGAAGTTTTCCCACATGGTGAGAACTAACACCACCAAGCTTTGGTGGTAAAGAGAAGAGCCGCATACGCCTCCGTGAAAGTGTCAAGTCCAACAAATCGTTGTTCCCACTTAGCTTTCGTACCCTATGCAATGTCATTTTCCTTGCGTTATCTCTGCATTCAGTTCTGTTTTTCTGGGATTTTCTGCATATAACCTCCCACCAGGAGTTCTGGAGTTGAGTTATTTGAATTTTAATAACGGAAACTTTGACGGGCATTCGCCAATTTTGGACACATGCGGCCGGTTAATTCAAGCATGAAAACATATTCATATTCTGACTCCGCGTAAATTTTGAAAAAGGTGCAACAAACAAACATGAATGATAGATAATCACCTTATATGGGGTTCTTTTAGAAAGTATGAAACCTTTTCAACTATTTTATTATTCCAGAAAGGTTATTAAGCCCCATTACTTGATGGGCCTCTAAATATTTTGACCCCATTTGTAATGGATCACGGCATCAAATTTAATTATAAGTCGGCCTCCTGAAGTTTCATAATACAGTAGTTTGAGTAATGACGACTAAAATATTGTTCTTCCTCTAAATGTTTTGTCCTATCAATTGTCAATGCGAATACACATAACGCTAAATCCTTTTACCAATTGAGTGTCATTACGGTAATACAACGATTTAACGAATTGACTTTTCCAAAAGAGAAAGAGAACAAAAGTATTGTTGCAGCACAATACGGTAAAGGAAAAAAAACTGGGTTCTAACTAAAAAAGGTCCAAACAAACAACTGTAATACAACACAAATATGATCTTCAAGCCTTTAGTCAAAAAAATAATATGATTAACAGTTATATCTAAAGAGGACAAAACTCATTATACATCATTAGACTACAATTCTTTCACAGAAAAAAAAATAAAACAAATGATTTTCAAAAATAAAAGATATCAAACTAAGAGAAAAGTGATATGTTATATATTTAACACACATACAAATCAAAGAATCATATGTGTTGATATTTTCATATCTTATTTCCGTAATGATTTGATCGAACATTAACGTTATTAGCTCTTTCATGTTCAAAAGCTGAGGGTTATGGGAGTGGTTAATATTTGCTTAGATAGTTGTTAGTATATAATCAAGAAAAATATAAAATTCGATTTAAAATTTTAACAATTATACGAACAATAAATTAAATTATTTTCTTTATTTTACCCAAAAATGATTTCAAAATTAATAACTCTAGAAGTTTTTAAAATTATATAGTTATGAAAACTGTTAAATTCTTATATCAACATAATCAAGACGTGTGCCTTCCAATGTTTCATTCAACACCATTATAGACACCGTAGAAGAAGAAAAGTCTTTAGAAAAAAAAATAAAATCAATACACAACGCATCAACTATATACCCGGCCCCGCGCTTGCGCGGGGGCTATCTGCTAGTTAATTCTAATACTAAAGTATTATAAATGTCTAATTAAGTTACTTTAGTTATTTTACTTATTAACGCAGTTCTGAAAATATATTTCTGCTGTTCAAGTCCATTTCTTCACAAATATAACTGTATTCGACATTTTAATATATTTTCTCTATATCAATCTCGTGAAATGAAACAAGTCTCTAAGGCCTTACTTCGATCTATTGGGCCGGGAAAGTTTTCTAATCGAAGACGTGATGGCCCAAAATATAATATATTACAGCTGTTGTCCAAGCAAATTCATGTCTGGGGTGTTTATGTCGTCTCACAAACATAAAGACAACAGACGATGACGTGTCATGTTACGAATGGTTGCGTTTGCGTAACACCAAGCGAGAACATTACGATACTGCCCCTTACTCGTTTACTATATAAACACATCACCGAACAAATCAAATCCCCTCTCAAGTCTCTCCCAGTGCCTTCCTCGCTCTTCTCTCTGGCTATTGGACCGGTGACTCTGTTTCCGTTAGACTCAGCTTCTTGTCACTGTTACAATGTCTTGCATTAAGAGAGTTGATAGATCCGCTTACGTTGCAATGGCACCGGAAGCTCCGTTCATGGCGGCCGGAACGATGGCCGGGGCCGTCGATCTGTCTTTCAGCTCATCCTCTAGCCTCGAGATCTTCGAACTCGATTTTCACTCCGAAGACCACGAGATGAAACTATTAGGTCAGTGCTCAAGCTCGGAGCGGTTTACTCGACTCGCTTGGGGAAGTTATGGATCCGGATCCGAGGAGTCTCCCTATGGTCTCATCGCCGGTGGCCTCGTCGACGGGAGCATCGGTTTATGGAATCCACTTTCTCTGTTTCAGTGAGTCTACTCTTTCTCTAAAACCCTAATTGTTAGGGTTTATACGAAAAAGTGTTTCCGTGGGGACCAAGTCAAGTATTTGATTTTTTTTTTTTTTGTTGCAGTTCCGAGTTTAATGAAAGTACGCACGTTAGATATCTTTCAAAACATAAAGGGCCTGTGAGTTGTAATCTCTGTTGCAGAATCTTATGTTGCGTTATAGGTTCTTTTCGATGCTTACATTCTCTTTGTATGTTTAGGTTCGTTCTCTTGAGTTTAACGTTATCTCCCCAAACCAACTTGCTTCCGGGGATGATGATGGCACGATTTGCATTTGGGATTTAGCAAATCCTTCAGAGCCTTCACATGTCCTAAAGGTACCGTACATTTCGATTTCATACAGCTCATGATCTTGCTTTATCTTAGGTGTACCATTGAAATTGCATGCTATAGATAATGGAGCGTCTTTGCAATTTTCATATCTTGTTGCAGGGTAGTGGCTCTTATACGCAAGGTGAAATCTCCTCTGTTTCATGGAATAGACAGTTTAAACATGTTTTAGCATCTACCTCATATAATGCGACTACTGGTGAGCATTATTGTTTCTCCTATATTCTATATAATCAATCTGATTCGTCGACTCTCTGCTGACTGTAACTCGTTCCTGTGTTTTCTTAGTGATATGGGACGTGAACAACGAGAAGGTTATAACAGGGTAAGTGTTGGGATTTGCTTTTCTATGCATGGTTTATCTGAAATTAATGTGCTAATTAGTGATATTTCTTATATATCTAACCTGATATATGCATTATTATCAATCAAAAGATTCAAAAACTCCGAATCAAGTGATAGATTTAAAGGTCTCATGAGCTGCTCAGTTTTGCAATGGGACCCTGATAATTGTAATCAGATAATGATTGCATCAGATGAAGACAGTTCACCTACTGTGAAGGTACTCAATCATTTAACGTATTTGTTGTACAAGTTTCAAATAATTTTGGCTCTTTATTAGTCTCTAAAGATTTTTTTTTTTTTTTTTGCTATTAGCTTTTGGACATAAGGTATCCACAATCACCTGTTCGCACATTTGTTGGCCATCACAGAGGTATGCCTTTGTTATGTGTTTTAGCTAAATCTATGTACCATGCTGTGATTCATTTATAATTTTAGTGTTTATATCATTGGTGAAACACAAGTAGTGATACTTGTCGTTATATATCAGGTGTGATTGCAATGGAGTGGTGTCCAAGTGACAGCTTGTATCTACTTACATGTGCTAGAGACAACCGAATTATTTGCTGGAACACAAAGACAGGACAGGTAAAGATTAGAACAATAAATTTGATATAGCTCTGTTTGCTTTCCATATAGATGTATTGTATAATTTATGTAGATTAATGGAATTTTTGTTCCAAATTATTTCAGATTGTGGCTGAGTTACCGACTATAAACCATTCGAATTTTGATGTTCACTGGTGTCCAAAGATACCTGGAGTTGTATCAGCATCTTCAGCTGATGGGAAAATAGGCATATATAACCTTGAGGTACCTATTGGACATCTCTTTGCTAACTGAAGTATGTGTACTAGACCAATCTGAATAACGCACAAGATACAACAATAATGATCCTTGTGCAACTCAGTGCTCATTTTCCATTCTCATGGTTTGTTTTAGAAGATCAAAACGTTTAGGGCTTAGTTTCATTCTCTTTTTTTTTGTTTTGAAGAATGATATTGTTCTGAAGAATGTATCTACTATGTAGGGTTGCAGCTCCAATGGTTGTGGAGAGAACAATCTTCTTGATGCAGCTCCTTTGACAGCACCAAAATGGTGGAAGCGCCCGGTTTGTGCATCTTTTGGATTTGGAGGAAAGCTTGTGTCAACTAACTCAAAGCTCCCTGAGGCCTCTGTGGTAGGGTTTTAGAGAGAACATTGTATTATTCTGTTTCTTTTCTTCATTTTATTTGACTCTTATCATGTCATGTTTCAGGTTTTCTTGCATAGCCTTGCCACAGAACAAAGTTTGGTGAATCGAATTACTAAATTTGAAGCTGAGATAGAAAATGGAGAGAAGACTTCACTAAGGAGTTTGTGCAAGAAGAAATCCGAAGGGACCGAGTAAGTCATTTTCAGTGATTGAACAATTAATCATAATCATGCTTAACAGAAACTTAGAATTGTCCTCTTTGTTTCTGAAGATCCGAGGAAGAGAAAGAAACATGGAGCTTGCTGAAACTCATGCTTGAAGAGGATGGGAACGCAAAGACGAAGTTGCGTACCCATCTTGGCTTTAGTTTACCTTCTGAGGATCAAAAGGATCAAGAGCCTCATGCTACATATTTTTCTGAAAACGTTGAAGAAACTCAAAAAGAAAGCTCTGATTCATTATTTGAAGATGCCACCCAACGTTCATTAATCGTGGGAGATTACAAGGAAGCAGTAGCTCATTGTTTATCTGCAAACAAGATGGCTGATGCTTTAGTTATAGCTCACGTTGGTGGTACAACATTGTGGCAGAGTACTCTTGATAAATATCTGAAGATGAGCAATGCACCTTACATGAAGGTCCATATAGTTTATAATCAACTTTACTTTTAATAACTTGGTCATTGCCATCTTATACTTTGATAGATCTTGTTTCAGGTTGTTTCTGCAATGGTGAACAATGATTTAATGAGCCTTGTTCATACAAGGCCAGCTATATTCTGGAAAGAAACTCTTTCTCTCATCTGCACTGTAAGCTTACTTTATTGATGATATATTAAAAGGTTTGATCCAAGACGTTTTGATGTCACTAACTACTTGTCATGGATGTTGCTTTTTGAAAATTAGTTTGCAGAAGGAGATGAATGGACAAGCCTCTGTGATGCTCTTGCCTCACATTTGTTGTCTTCTGGTTTTACTTTGGCTGCGACTCTGTGTTACATATGCGCAGGCAATGTCGACAAAACAGTAGACATCTGGTCGAGGAGCCTTGAAAAAGACAATGCTACAGAATCTTATTCTGAGCGTGTTCAAGTAAGCATTGTTGAGTTCTATATCTTGCATAAACATAGAATATGGACTTCTCTGCTCAACATTCTTTTCACTTATAAATAGGATCTTATGGAGAAGACTATTGTCCTTGCTTTGGCAACCGAGAACAAGAGATTCAGTACCTCCTTACACAAACTCTTTGAGAATTATGCTGAGATACTGGCCAGCCAAGGACTTATTGCAACGGCTATAAAGTTCTTAAAACTTCTTGACCCTGGTCATTTCTCACTTGAACTTTCAATATTGAGGGAACAGATTTCCCAGAGTGTTTATCAGGAGCCTGCTCAGACGCAGCCAAATATTCTTATCAGTCCATATAACCAAGCTCAGCCAGTTCTCCAGGTTTTTTGAAACGTTTTGGCTTTCTGTATCATTAGTTATAGTATGCATCACTTTCTTGGACCAACCTTGATTACAATTATTTTTTGTTTCTGCAGCCATCTTTTACTACAGCTCCAGTAACCAATGCTCAGCCATCAAAAACTACTTTAGTTTCTCTGAATCCTCCTCCTCCTCACCAACAGAGAACAATGGATTCTCATTCATCTGCTGTATGATTCACTTAATTCATCTCCATTGTATTTTGTTTATTATGTCTTTGACTAACCAAAAAATATATGTCCCCAGCTATCAGCATACCCAACATACAATCCACCACCTAATCCTGGCTCACATCAATCCACCCATTCACAAACTGGTCTATATCTTAACTCTAAGATTCACCAAACTGTTGTTCCGCCAGTGGAACTCATGGTTCCAACACAGCGGGTAGTTGTGCAACCACCCCCTGCACCTGTAGCTCCACCACCAACTGTTCATACAGCGGATACTTCCAATGTACCAGGTATTGACATTTTTTACAACGTTAAAACAACTAATTAAAAACACACACACTTTGTTCAGCTTCAGTGATCTGCTTTTGTTCTGTATAAATTTTTTTTAACTAAAGTCAGTTGTTTCTTTCATGTTCTTATGGGATGTGTTCCAGTCCACCAGAAACCTATTGTGGCTACATTGACAAGGCTTTTCAAAGAGACATCGGAAACATTAGGTCCTGCCAAGAAGCGTGATATAGAAGGTATCTCAAGAAAAGTAGGAGCTCTGTTTTCGAAACTCAACAATGAGGACATCTCAAAGCAGGCTGCTGAAAAACTCACTCTGCTATGTCAAGCTCTGGACAAACATGACTTTGGTGCAGCTTTACAAATCCAGGTACAATCTGTTTTTTTTTCTTCTATCATTTTTAGTAATCTTTTAATTTATGTATTTTGTTTTGTGGAAAAACAGTCGCGCATGGCGTCCACCGAATGGGATGAATGCAACTTCTGGCTCCTACCACTTAAACAAATGATAAAAGCAAGGCAAAATGTTCGTTGAAAAAGGTGAGATTATGTGGGATTTTTAGATATAAAATCACAGGTATTTAGGTAGAGTTAAAGCATATCATTAATCTTGGGTTATGTACTCAGTGCTTTGAGTGGTGAGCAATAACACTAGTTATCAAGGTTGTCATCTGGGGATTAGGAAAATTTACTTTTTTCTACAGTAATTATGTATTGTTAAAAGGAAAAGAAAATCAGATTTTGAAGCTGCTATAATATGAGTCTAATGAATTGTAAAGTTATTTAATATATAAACGCTAAACGAGTGACTCAATACGTTCCGTTTGTTCACAACAATCTGAATAACAACATAACCAATTCAACTATGCTGAGACGATAAAACAGAGAACAAATCAAGTATTGTACATTCAAAGATATAAGTAATCAAATAAACGATATATAATTCAAGAAGTGTTTTAAATGACAAAGATTCAATATTAAGCTACAAATGATAACCTTTTTTAGAAAACATAGTTACTAAGACTGCAGAAACAGAGTGTAGACTAGCTTTTACTTCCAGAAACAAACCTTGTTTCTTCCTTTTAGAACAATGTTAGCATTTGTTGTGAATTGGATCGGATCCTCTTCCAATCATTCTTTTTACTGATTGATTTGTATCAGACATAACGGAAGGAGAAGGTGCCACGTCTCCATTTGTATCTATACTTCCATCCTTTGATGATGATGACTCTTCAAGAACACGCAAAGGATGAGCAGACAGAAGCTGCAGCCTCATATCTCTCCCCCATCTTAGACTTGAGACCTTATCCGTTTGATGAAGTACAAAAACTGAGATGACAAGAAGAAAAATCATTCCTCTATGACCAACGGAAACACCCATTTTGAAGAAATCTATAATGTGTGTAGTAGATATTAGCTACTAGCTTGTATATAAAAATTATAGAGATTGTATAAATGGAAAAAGGTTAAAGAAGAAGAGAGAAGTTTGTCTCTCCTTCTCCTTTTTTTTTGTTTGTATGGAGGGAAGATTGGTAAGGAGGAAGCATATATAAAGACTGGTTTTAGAAGAACTCTCTTCTGACAAGTTGGAGCAAAAAAAGAAAAGGTTTACATTTGAAACTGTGTTCCTGGGAAGCTAAGCATATGCTATTCTCTCTTTCTCTCTCTTTTTTTCCACTTCTTCTACTTTTAAAATACATACTCATCATATACACATATACCTATGTAAAATTTCTGTTTATTGGATAAGGTGGAATGGTGAATGGTGTGATACATACATACAAATATAGCTGAAAAAAGAGCGCAGTGTTGTGTTTGCTTTTTTAGGGGATATTGTCCTTCACACAAATGTCCCTATCAAATGGAATCACCAAAGAGCATTGAGATGTCTTTGGAACATTCCCTTTTGCCTGATATGGACGGCCTCTACACATATATATATATATATATATAAATATATATATATATATAAATATATATATATATATATATACACGCACATATGTGATATGTGTGTGTGTGTTTGATGTTCATACAGAAAATTAGGCCTCGTAATTCACTATCATAAGATAAAGAAGATATTAATTTTACAAAAATATGTTGTTAAAACGTAGATGTGATTTACCTTCTTGCTTTAATATCTAGATGATCGAACAACAACAAAAAAATGATGTATTTATGCTAAGATAAGTAAAGAAACAGTTGGCATTCAAGAGGAAGCAAGAAGGCCGTCTTAAAGAGGGAAAAAGTGTTGCAATAACCAACTTTTATAATTAGAAGCTCTTTACTCCATGCCAATAAGATCCAGTCTTGCTTCTTTGAGCTCAATGGATTATCTACTTTACGCTTTTCTTCTTTGTTTTTCTCCCCTTTAATTACTTAGCCACTCCCTCTTAGTTATACATTCAAACTTGTGAATCCATTTCATGAAAGTGGCTATAACGTGTAGCGTATAAACACTATGATACCATCTTTAATTCAAAACGTTAAAACTTCATAGATAGATGAATATTTTTTTAAGAGTTGATGATACATATTATCATAGCCTTCCAAAAGTTGGTTTTCAAAGTAACAGAAGCAATGTACCATGAAAACAGAAAATGACCTTCCCCCACACACAAAAAAAAAAAAACAAACGTATGATGTACATTCTCAACACACAAACACAAACAGAAAATACATACTCTTAACTATATTGTAGAGTGAGAAACATCAAAGGCCTCTTTTTGTACCAGATGATCGATCATCTCTTCCACTCCACCGGAGCTGTCTTTCCTACAAAACCCAAAACCAATCCAATAAAAGTTAGTTGACAAGAAATCACTACATAGATTTTCTTGTGAAGCATCTTGTTTGGTTTGTTTAGGACACTAACCGTTGCCATCTCGGGACGAAGGTTTCTCGGTCTTCTTCCCGGTTTTTCCACCAGAGTTTGAGACTCTTGTTGTTTTAGGAGATTCAGAAGTGACTCTTGCGTTATTACCTGAAGACGGTAGTGAGTAACGTCTAGTGGCTTTCTCAGCCCCTTGCTGCTTAGGGGAAGAAGAGCCTTGTTGAAGCCTCAGCTTTGCTTTTGCAGATTTAGTCGCTTGCATATAGCTTGGTAGTCCCGGGGTACTACTCTGGTTCCCATTACTACTCTCTTGACACTCAGCAGCTTGAGTAGTAGTAGTAGTAGTAGTAGTAACCGGAGAATCCTTTTTCCCTGATTTTTTATTCTCCTTCCCAGCTGAGTTCTTTTGTTTGGGAGTTCTCTCTTCTTTCACATCCTCCTTTTCCTCAGCCATCACATTTTCTTGGCTCTCTTCGATTTGATTGACCAACGGAGAATCAGGTGCTTCATTGGTCTCCAATGGTCCATGAGTGTGCACTATCTCCACCACAGTCTCATCCTTTGTCTCTTCATCAAAGGCATGCACAGGTTCTTTTAAAGCCAGAGCTGGCTTCTCAATCTCCTTCTCTGGAGCCGGTTGAGGTTGGATCGAGTTCTCAACTACAGGATTATGTACTTTCCTCAAACCACGTTTCACCTTCTCTAGATCAACTTGAGCAGGCTCTTCTAGTGGTGGTAGTTCTACAGATTGGCTTGTTGAAAATTTGCGGAAGCTGCTGCGTTTCGGTTTCTCAAACTCAAATGATGTCTGTGCAGCAGCAGAGGGATTGTCGAGATTGGGAGCAGGGACTTTGCGAACACTCTTCTTTGGTTTAGCAAAGTCCCCTTCGAACTTCTTCTGAGTTTTCCTGACTGATGTTTTCTTCGGTTGAGGAACTGGTTTCCAGAAGCAAGAGGCTGACCAGTTCTCTAACCAGATTGAACTGGAAGAACCATTGTCTAAGTGCACAGGCATAACCTTTGGAGATGAAGCTAGAAGCTGATAAGAAAGACAACATTATCATCATCCACCAAGATCTTCTCCTCAACTCTAGTTTTAATAATAGTAATAGCCAGAATAAGCATACCTTCTGAGCAAACGCATTTGCAGTTAGCTTCTTGATTCCAAGATAAGTATGTGTTTCAACAACAGAGTCTTCAGGGAGTTTATTCTCCTGGTAAGGCAGTTGCAGAACTACAGTTAAAAGCTACTAAGCAAGAGAAAAACGAAATCACAGTGAATGAGCTGTACCAAGTGCTGATGATTCAAGCGGCATCTCCTATGAACTTCAAGACCAATGTCTGAACGTCTGATCTCACTTCCTCGAGCAAGTGCTTGCAATCTGACAATTCCCATAACACAGCACAGAGTCGCAACAGCTTGCCTCCTAACCATGTGGCCGCGGATAACTGCCTGTAGCCTTATTATACCTTTTAATGCCCAGAAAGCACGTCGAGCCTTCACGCAGAAAGCTTAAGTTCAGTATACAAACACACCAAGAAATGCAAAATCAAGAGCTTAATAATATTACCAAGTAGCCTCTAAAGGCAGCCTGCAGAGTTGTTGCTGCAACCTCTTGCTGAATTTTGTCTGAATCTGACAGAGAATCATCAGGAACAACAGAAGCAGCAATTGGAGAATCTGTTGGCTGGACTTGGGCCTCAGGAAGTTGTATCTCGTCGTCTGAAACCACATCACGCTCTATATTCTGTGTTTCTACCACAGCACTGGTGGAAACTGTTGCATTTCCAAAGGATGGAAGATCCGAAACCACATCGGATTCTTCAATCTTTGAAACAACCACTATCTCTTTTCCATTCACAGCTCTCTGCCGCGTGATAACCAAAGTGACACCATAGACAAACAGTAGACAGAAAGAAAAAAAGTTGTGAACAATCTAGGCAATGTCATTTAACCACATTGAAGCATCTTAGGTCCTCTATGGCAACTTCTACTGTATTCGGCTACAAAATTTTTGAAACTAATCATCATATATGAAAATGCGTTACCTCCTTGTCTTTAGAACCGCTAGATTTAGATGATTTTTTTCCAAGTAATACACTTTTTAACCACCTTGCAGGCTTTCCCATGATGTCCACAACCAAAACTCAGAAACACCTTCCTGCAATTGTCCAACCAATCACTTTTTATATCTAAAGATTGCAACTTCGGATAGGATTCACTATGCTGAGTTCAAAGGATCAGCCATTTGTTTATAAAGAAAACTAAGTAAAGATCCAAAATTCAAGAATCATTCGTTCATAAGCTGAAGTTTTGTACTTTCTTTTCTATATATAATCAGCTCTAATCATAAGGTTTAACAATAGATCACAATCATTAAGCAATGAGATCAAACAAAAGAGAGAGAAAAGAAAATACAATGATTATACCTTAAAGAGGAAACTTAAATAACCAGATCTGGAACTCACCTTGCAAAGTAAATGAACCTGATCTCAAATCCACACTACCTGATCTCAGAATCAACAACAACAAAGAACACAATGATCCTAGTTTTATTTTGTAACTAAAGAAAAAAAAAGAAAAGAAAACTCCTCAGTAGTTAATTAAGAACTATTACGAGAAATGTCGGTCTCAAACTGAAACACATGTCGGATCTCCTGTCTGAATCAGACAACAAACTAAGAAGAAGACAACATTTACCATTCATTCACAGGAGGATTTTAGCTAAAGCTGCTTTCCATTTGCAATCTCTCTTAGAGAGAGTTAAGAGTACCGGTGAGGAGGCTTTTAAGTTCAGAGTGACCACGAAGAGAGATAGATAATTTATTATTATAGATTTAAAAATAAAAATGAAAAAAATGATATAGTAAAATATTAAATAATTGAAGAAGGTGAGAAAGTTAGGAGGAGGTGGGTAGTCCCCAGAATGTAGCTTGCTTCGGGAACAAGTGTAGTAAACTCAGCTGCGTGTTTACAAAGCATTTCCAGACAACTACCGTCATCCTTGCCCTCCTTCTTCGAGTGAGGCGCGTGGTGATCCTGTAGCCGTTGGATCGTGCGGCAAGTTCTCGTGGAGCTAGAGCAACTCAGATGAAACGAAGGCACAACAAACTTCAAATATCAACAGCAAGATTTGCCACTGAAGTCTGCAAAAACCTCTCATTTCAAAGTCCATAGCTTTAAATGTTCGGTTTTTTTTTTCCGATCCAGCATTGTAAAGTCTTATGCTTTACTGCTCCTTGTCTTGAATGATTACAAAACGGCACCATAACTTGCTACTGAACTCGCTTTCACAGTATTAGATACTACCGACCAAAATTATACTTATGTTATTAAAATAGATGAACGGAAGCTAGAGATTACACAAGGTACTGAATAACAATTAGAAAGTAAATCAGGGATGCATTAAACGCCATCTAGTCTGAGAAATGATGAGAAGTGCGGACGAAGTCTAGCTTCAGGCAGCTCCAAGCTTCAAACTTTCAGCTTCAGTTCTTCATGCAAATCCGAGTGCTGAACCAGAGTGGAGAAGTTCTCATCGATAATGAGCCCCAAACATTTGGTTACGTCTTCGAGTTTAGGAGGCCAGTCAAAAAGTTTCAAACCGAGCATGGAGGCAGCTTGAGGGAACCTCTCGTACTTCTTCATCCATTTTAGAGAGGTATCGAATGAAGCTACTCATCTCATTGCCACTCAACTTACTGCCGATGCAAACATGACTTCATCAACATCAGGTAAAGCTCTGAGTGTGGAAACCGGTCGTGAGCAACCATCAGCAAGCAATATGGAAGCAACTTTAGACTTCTTTGATATCTCTGTGTTGCTCACCTTTTCGATAGCCAACCAATCCTGACAGTCCCATTCTTCTCGTACCTTAACCATAGTGCTAACTGCTTCCTTTGATGGGCAAATAAAATACTTCAAGATCCAAAAGTAGCTCACTTGCCCCCAAGATCTGAAGATCATTTGATCACACAACACAGAGCAAATCTGACCGTTGCTTCTCACCAAGACTGATAACTAAAATAAGAGTTCAGAGAATCATCAACCCAGCTACATCTTTACCCCCATCAGAAACCCAGTATTCTCACCAATCTTCTCGAAAAGCTGCTTAAGCATACCTCTGTCGAACCTGTAAGCATCGTTGAGCTTCCTTTTCAGCTTAGATGAAATGCTTTTTAGCCCAACTCAATGATCTCAGCGTCGTTTCCCGATATCTCCCCACCCAGTTACTGGATTGACAAGGGGCACCAAGATTAGGACTTTTCTATCTCCGGTTTCAGGCTCGCAATGATACACCCTCGTGGCTACGCGAGAATGGATAATCTGATTGCGAGTCGTCTCGTTCATCACTCGCTAGAGCGTTGAAGATAACTTCCAGCAGCGTCATCGGGAAGCGAAAAGTATCAAACTTTACCTCAATTCTGTACCCGACCCAAAACCCGAACCGAAATCTACTAAGTACCTCATTTATCTGAAAAATCGGTTTACTCGAACCGGATCGGAATATCGGTTTCCTGGATTTTTACCTGTTTCCAAATGTACCCCCGTATTAGCTTATTTATTACCGTCTTTTAGCCAATTGTAGAAAAATGCAATTAAGACAGGAAATGAGCTTTTTACAAATCTGGGTCAACAGGTTGACTAATCATTGTAAAATGTCAAATGGCAGCATATGCATATCTCTCTCTACGCAACTAGCAAAATGTCCT
This sequence comes from Brassica carinata, assembly GCA_016771965.1. Taxonomy (NCBI): domain Eukaryota; kingdom Viridiplantae; phylum Streptophyta; class Magnoliopsida; order Brassicales; family Brassicaceae; genus Brassica; species Brassica carinata. The sequence continues at coordinate 7,854,135 of CM028689.1, read as the reverse complement.
TTAGATCGTGGTCCACTATAATATGTAGTTCAAAATATTAATCACATGTCCATGAAACATATCTATCATGTTGATGGATACAACTCTAGATTTTTATATATGACTAATACAATCCCAAGTCTACCAACCATTTGGAGATATTCTAAAAAGACTTCGTTAAACAAAGAGACAAAACTGCTAAATTTAATTAATTACGCAATTTGAAATTGATTAAACTTTTTGGTTGGACTTTTTTTTGTAACAGTGTCATTTGTATGATTATAAAATTGCAAGATGATTAGTTAGATATATACATAGTCATTTATTTTTTGGTCTAGATTCACAGCTTTATAAGCTCTTTTTTTCTTGTTAATGATCATAAAGGTAGATTACAGATCCATCTGTTATTAGCGTGATGTTTACCAACTTTGACTTTTAGATCATATTTTGGAGTGCTAGAGGTTAGAAATGCATGTAACTCAAATCATGTAGTTTTTTTTTTAATTCAAGATGTTCGATTCAAAGTCTTTCCAATACGCTAATAATTGATGTATCATAATGCCACACTTGCACAATACATGAAGTTTTCTTGTTGTTGTCAATGTACATGAAGTATTACCAAAAATGTATTTTTGCATTTGAGTTCAGATCCAACAACATTTACGTGATGGTTTCAAGAAAAAAAAACTATATATACATATGTGTTTTTGTTGATAAAATAAGTTGCATGTAAGTTGATCAAAAAAAAAAAGTTGCATGTAAAAGTACAAGTTATAAATCCAATAATTACTTCGTTTAAGATAAACTCGTAAGTCGTAGCATGTTTCATGTTATATGTTACATGTCTACGAGAAATTTCAACGTTGTTCTTTAACAGCAACGTCGGCCGGTGGGTCCACGATTTCGGCTCCAAACCTTAACAGTGTTTATTAGTTGAGACATTGCTGTATATACTAACTAAACATAGGCGTTGAAGTTGAATATTTCTTTCTTTTCCAATTTACTCGACACAATTATTCTTTCTTTTTTTCCTAATAAATCGGATGCACGATTCATTGTTTTTAAGTACGTGTGTTGGTATTTGTTTATAAGAAAAAGAACTACTCAATATTTAGTATCCCATTTCAGTTTGATCATACTTTGTTATTTTAACTTGTTTGCTTAGTTCAATTGGATTGGCTGTTGACCTTTCAAGATTTCAGAGTTGCGTGCTTGCGTTTTCTGATGGTTTGAAACTTTGGAGCCAAAAATGTGTACATATAAATTATAGTTATTTCTGATGGTTTGAAACATTGCAGCCAAAAATGTGTACATATAAATTGTAAGAATATTTAGTCTAGTCCATTTATGTACAATGCTTCTGATCTTGGTCTACAAAACTTCTTTAGACTGGTGTATTTTATAATTTTAATTTATAATTCTGGAATAGACTGCTAAATCAAGCAAAAGACTATTTCATTTGGTTTTTATTTTATATGTATATGTATGCTATATGTTGGAGATAAAATTACGGCAAGTTTTTGATAATAAATAGATTTTACATTTCTGAATATTAATATAAGAAACTTGCAGAATTTGTGAATTATTTAATTGGTAAAGTCAAAGGATGTATAGGTTGCATAAAAACAACAGTTCCCAGAATAAATTATGAGAGCTTTCAAAAAGAATATCAAAGGAGAATAATGGAGAAGGAAGATTTCTTGAGGAGTAGTCATGGAAGAGAAGAAAGAAACGAGGAGATGAGAAAACTTGATTCTCATCAAGAACACGACCATATTATTAGATCCAAGGTATCATAATTGATCTGTTGTTCAATATTGAGCTAATTATATGACATATATTGCATAAATCAATCCTGGAGTTTCACATACGCGTGTTTCATATATAGTTTTCTCACATGAATTGTCTTGGTTAATGGTTTGTTTTTTATCCGAAACTATTAATCACTTGATTTATCTTAACCTTCTTTCTTTTTGACGGCATCACTGATTTATCTTATGCAATGAAGCTTAATTATATTTGAATTCTTAATTTTTAGTTAGCTAGATCTGTGAACCTCTTAATTGTTAGTTTTGTCTTCTTTTTCTTCTGGTTTAATGATAAGAACTTTAATTTATTGAATCGACGTTCATATCTACTTTCATATTAATAAGATCATGTCTGTTACACCAGAGAAGAATTATCACATGTGTCACAACTATGCATACGATTTAAAAGGCATACATATCAAATCAAGGAACGATTAACCAATCACTAAATGTTTGTATATGTTACATATTTTGATTCATCATATTTTATAAATGCATGATGAGATCAGTTGGACTCAATTAAAGTCGAAATGGAGGAGGCTAAAGAGGAAAACCGAAGGTTAAAGTCATCATTGAGTAGGACAAAACAGGAGTTTGAGATCCTTCAAACACAATACAACCAATTAATGGCACAACATGAACATTCGAATAAGTTCTCACCAAAAGGCCATCATCAACACAAAGACGAAGATGAAGACAAAGAAAGAACTAGCGAACGTGAAGAACTTGTCTTGTTGAGCCTAGGTAGACGGTCAAAATCACCAGTTCCAAGTGGCCCAACGACGAATAAAGAAGAGAAAATGAAAGACTTCATGGAGGAAACCGATGATGACAAAAGAATTAATGAACAAGTGTTAAGTATGGGATTTGAATACAAAGATTTGAGTAATCCTAATGAGAAGTTAGAGTTTGACCATAATCAAGAAAAAACGTCCTTGGAGGTTAGTAACAGCAATAAGATCCCATCAGAGAGTGGTTTTGGGTTTAAGGATGATGGAGATGATCATGAAGATGAAGAAGAGCTTTTGCCTCAAAACATTGCTAAGAAAACTAGGGTTTCTGTGAGAGCAAGATGTGAGACACCGACGGTTAGTATGTTTACTTCACATCTTTAATTAGTATATACATATGAATACTAACATGTATAGTATAATTCTTGGTTCTCTAAGTTTTTGATTGGATATATATATATATATATATGTATATATCATCACTCAACCAAATGTAAGTATTCATTTTGATTAGTTGGAGAGTAAAACCAAATTATCGTTCGTAGTCTTTAAGCTTTAAACTATTTTAGACAGGAAAACTGTAAAATAGTTTTTATTAGTATGTTAAAAAAAAAATTCTTCTTTCTTTGGTAAAAAGTGAATGCAAAAAGGTATTTAACTTTTGACCTTTTTAAATAAAAGTCAATGCCATTGTGTAGATGAACGATGGATGTCAATGGAGGAAATATGGTCAGAAAATAGCTAAAGGGAATCCATGTCCTCGAGCTTACTATCGTTGTACCATTGCACCTTCTTGTCCCGTAAGAAAACAGGTAATCGTATCTAAACTAATTCATTCCAGATCATATTAATATTAATACATCTATGTCATCAAAAATAATTAAATGGTCCATAACAATCAAATCCCTTGTGTAGGTGCAAAGATGCTCAGAAGATATGTCTATACTCATCTCAACTTACGAAGGAACACACAGCCATCCACTTCCCGTGTCAGCCACCGCCATGGCCTCTGCCACTTCCGCCGCAGCCTCCATGCTTCTCTCAGGAGCCTCCTCCTCCTCCGCAGCTGATCTTCATGGCATCAACTTCTCTCTCTCCAGCAATAGCATCACTCCAAAACCAATTCTCCAACCTTCTCCTTCTTCTTCAGGCCATCCCACCGTCACTCTCGACCTCACAACCTCCTCCTCGTCCCAGCAACCGTTCTTATCAATGCTCAACAGGTTCAGTGCTCCTCCTAGTAATGTCTCAAGAGCTAATAATAGTTACTCTTCGACCAATCTCAGCTTCTCAAACAACACCAACACATTGATGAACTGGGGTGGTGGCGTTAGTAATCGCAATGAGCAGCACCGTGCACCTTACGGCAACATGAGCACCCATCAACAATCACCTTACCAACATATGATTCAAACCCGAGCCGCTGGGTTATCTTTTGACACATTTGGAAGATCTTCCTCATCTTCTCCACATCCCACACAAAACAGTCTTGATCACGTCAATTTCAAGAATATTATTACTCATCAAGTGCAGTCTTTACCAGCGGAAACAATCAAGGCCATCACGACAGATCCAAATTTCCAATCGGCTTTGGCGACTGCTCTCTCTTCCATCATAGGCGGCGACTTAAAGATAGATAAAATGACTAGAAATGAAGCCGAGAAGAGCCCTTAAATTAAGTGCTCTATATATGTTCTCATACATTGGTATACGGGTTTCGTTTTACTAGCTTCCTAGTTCATATATACTTTGGTTTTTAATCATAATTTTAATTTGTTGTTGTTGGAGTTTATGGAAGTAATGTGTACATATTTGTTTTTGGTTAAAGGTGTACATGTCAAACTTGAAGATATATGTGTCCCATCTAACGACATAGTTAATTAATTATTCTCTTACGTGAGGATCATGGCATCTATATATATATACTAATATATATTCAGACAAAGACGTGCATTCCATAAATAAATAAAACAGACTATACCACCTTATTAATTATTCTCACTAGTCTATAATATATATGGCGTCGCTTCAATCTTCAACTTATCTCCTGGGAACAAACCATAAAAACACAACTCCATTCCGATCTTCCAAAGCTATTCTCCCTCCTCGTCATCCACCAAATCGTGTCCCTCGAAAAGTTTTTTTTTTTTGCGTTACGTGTCTCTATATATACCAGTAACCTTTTCCTTCAGACAGAGACCCCTACTCTCTTCGCTGACCATGAACGGGTGTGAGTCTAGCCATAAAGCGCCACTTGGCACGGTCGAGACGAGATCTCTATCAACTGTTACGTCACTAGCGGCTGCGGCGGAGAGGTTGATAACCGCCGTCTCTAACCTTAAGTCCGAACCGTCTCCGTTCTCCTCCGGTATTGTCCGATTGCAGGTACGTACGTTATAACTTTCTCCATTATGTACAAGGAAAAACAGTGAGCTTACGCCACGTGGAGATATTTCATTGGTGGTTGGGATATTGGTCCATTTGCTTGCTCATAATCCTTATCCCCTCAAATACCAACTCTTATCTCTTCAAATTTCAAATTCAAAGACTTTTCAAAATGCTATTGACTTTTCAGTTCATTCCCCTGTAAGCATATAAGCACATGTTTAATTATTTATATCATATTATATTGTCTATTACTAAATATTTTTTTATCACTATATTTTTTATAAATAAGTTAACTAAAATATTTATTTACCATTTTTATATTATTAATAATCACATTTTAATATTTATTTTCATTTTATGTATATTTTATTATAATATTCTTTCAAATAATATTTTATGTATTTATGAAAATTCAATGGTTACAGATGATTATTAACAATATCGAGGACTAAAATACAAACTATAAATGTCTTATTGCCAAATTGTCAACTGTCCCGCGCAAAATCAAAACAAAAACCGTTAAGTGTTAGAGAGGCTTTAATCATGGTGTTGTAGGTGGCCATTGACCAGCAAATCGGGGCACTCGACTGGCTTCATGCACAGAATGATATTCTTCCTCGATGTTACTTCTCTCACCGCAGCGACACTGGCCGTCCAGAGCTTCTCCAGGACTTGGCTAGCGAGAAGGTGAACGGATCATCTGATGGTAACCCGGTCAGTGTTGCTGGACTCGGGTCTGCTGTATTTTTCCGTGATCATGACCCCTTCTCTCATGATCACTGGAGATCGATCCGAAGGTAACATCACAGTCTTTCCAGAACCAAAACTATATGAAAGTTTGAGTCTTTATGTTTTTTTGGTCACTTTCCTCTGTTTCTTGAGGTTATGTCTTCCAATTCTCCTCTGTTTCGTGCGTATGAAAGTTTGAGTCTTTATGTTTTGTTGTTCTCTTTCCTCTGTTTCTTGAAAAGGTTTCTGTCTTCGAACTGTCCTCTGATTCGTGCCTATGGTGGACTTCGTTTTGATCCCAACGGGAAAGTTGGTGTTGAATGGGAACAGTTTGGCTCCTTTTACTTTACAGTGCCTCAGGTATGAGAGTTTCCTTTCGCTTTAAGAGAGTTTTGTAACCGCTATGTCTGTGTTTACTAATGGCTGGTACAAACATAGGTCGAGTTTGTTGAGTTTGAGAGAAGCTCAATGCTGGCTGCAACTGTTGCTTGGGAGGATGAACTCTCATGGACGCTGCAAAATGCCATTGAATCACTTGAAAAGACTCTGCTTCAGGTTTCTTCTGTAATAGTGAGATTAAAGAGAGAATCTCTAGGAGTTTCTGTTGTTAGCAAGAACCATGTTCCTAGTGAAGTAGCCTATCACCCTTCTGTAAATACTGCTCTGGAGATTATCAAGGCTAAAGATTCACCATTAAGCAAGGTACTTAGTTAATGAACCATATCTTCTTCCTTTTCACGAACCTGATGGTTTTGGTTTTTGGGGAATCAGGTTGTGCTTGCACGCAGCAGCAGAATCATTACAGATACTGGCATTGATCCTATTGCTTGGTTAGCACGGTTACAGGTGTCTTTCCTTCCTCTCACATTCTTTGCTCTTAAAGCAGCATTTAGGTGTTAAGATCTCACTTTGTTTTTTAATACGACAGCGTGAAGGACAAGACGCTTATCAGTTCTGTCTTCAACCACCAGGTGCACCAGCATTCATAGGGAACACGGTACGTTACTTATTCTAGCTATTTCGTTAACACACACTGGTCTTTAGAAAATGAGGTGGACTCAAAAGTGTTGGTTCTTGTGGAGCAGCCTGAGAGACTCTTCTATAGGAAACATCTAGACGTCTGGAGTGAGGCTTTGGCTGCAACCAGGCCTAGAGGTGATTCAGAGGTCTCTGATTTGGAGATAGAGCGTGACTTACTAACCAGGTCAATTTTTTTGTTTTCTGCTGTGAACACTTAAGGGATGCATCATATGCCTACTGATATTATTTTGCAAATACATTTGCAGTCCCAAAGACGATCTTGAATTCTCCATTGTGCGAGAGAATATAAGAGAAAAACTTAGTGTAAGTTCACTCCATCATCCGCAGTTTCAAGTAGAAGTGTATAGTGATACCTTTAGTTTGTTTTTTTGAGGCTTTTTAAACAATTTATAACGTCACTTGTTTCATATGACAATCAGCTTTCTATAGCAGAATCATATAATATATAATCGTCTGCTTTGCAGGCCATATGTGACAGAGTAATTGTGAAGCCCCCAAAAACAGTGAGAAAGCTTGCAAGAGTGCAGCATCTGTATTCTCAATTGGCAGGGCAGCTAAGAAGAGAAGATGACGAGGTTAAAATTACGGATTACGGTTCTTCAGTTGTTTATTTGAACTCAATTCTTGTTACATTCTCTTACAGTCATCATTGTAGTGAGTGAAGCAAGCTACAACTTTCTTCTCTTAACACCAAAAATATGTTTTTGTCTATTTTTCAGTTTGACATCTTAACTGTTTTGCATCCAACGCCAGCTGTTTGCGGATGCCCAGCAGATGAAGCAAGACTTTTTATTAAGCAAATCGGTAGAATATGCTTTGATTCTTCTGCCTTTACTAGATGCTTATACTTGATTAGATTATGATAATTCTTATGCTTATCTACTGAAACTTGTTACATACTCTACCTCTTTTTTTTTATTGTCCAGAGGCATTTGATAGGGGAATGTATGCTGGACCTGTTGGGTTCTTTGGTGGTGGAGAGAGTGAATTTTCTGTCGGCATAAGATCTGCTTTAGTCGAAAAGGTAAGGTTTATTTTTACAAATAACAACTGTCCTCAGTGTTACACATCTACTGTTATGTCGTTACATCTATCTGATCTCCTTTTCTTGTTGTGATCCCCCAGCGTTTTGGAGCACTGATCTATGCAGGAACAGGAATAGTTTCGGGAAGCGATCCATCCTCGGAGTGGAATGAGCTTGAGCTTAAGATCTCTCAGGTGAGAAACTTTGTTCTCAAGATAGTAATGCAATTTCCATGTCTTTATTAAATCTGAAAACATATCGATGTGTATTTTCTGCAGTTCACTAAAACACTTGAACATGAGCCAGCTTTGCAGCCGATCAACTAATGATGCTGCATCAACTTTCCGATGCCTGACCAAAAAGATAATGTTTTTAAACTGAAAATAAGGTCTATAACGCACTTACGCACGTTATGATCCAACGCTGACGTTTATTTCCACCACCTTCATGAGAAAACGACAAGTTAGTTTTATAGTATCGAACGGAATCTGATTATCAGTAAGTGCTGGTGGATAAATACTCTCAGCATATTGTTTCCAGAACGTGATTGGTTTCCTTTTAAATTTAATTTTGCGTTAATCTAATAAAAAGAAAAAGATGGAACATTTTTGTTCCACTTATTATAATCCAACCTGTGACCCGAAAGTTAATCTGCATGTCCTCCTCCCATCAGTCATATTCTCTTCTAGTTGTTCTTACAATCATATCTCACTATAAAATTAAATGCTTTATTCCAGTACCAATAATTTATACAACAACTTTTTATTATTAAATCAATATAAAAATTCTTTTACTCCTCACTTGCAAAAATAAATGCACAATTTTCATATGAGAAATAATAGTGTAAAACGTCAAAATATACAAATGAGTTTGCAACTTTGCATATTAGGCAGTTATAGTAAATCTTAAGATAAAATCTTTTTTTTTTCTGAAGAAGGGCATATAAATCTTTAGTTTATTCATTCTTACAAGTTGTGTTGAGGCTCATATTTACCATAGAAAAGAAGCATTTACGCGTGCAAATGAGAAGTAAAGAGACGATCATTGCGATCAAAAATGATTTTTCTATAAAATGCATGATTATTATTAAAGTATAAAAGAAGTAACGTTAACGAGGAGATTTGCCTTTTCATGATATTAATTTTTAAAGCCTGTCAGCTTTATTGCATTCAACTAAAAACCAAACGCCAATAAATACTTATGTAAGTTACTTCTGACTTCCATTATCAGTTTTAACTGGAAACTACATGTGTCAAACAATTCTCATGAATGGTAAATCAGTGACGGTATTGTCAATTCGGTGATAAAATCCAGCGAACCTTGTCTCCATTCACTGCCGCAATTTTATTGTCGATGTAGGTAAATAGGTTTATCAAACAACTTTTTTTTTTTTGTAACACAATCAAACAACTTTTTATTATTAAATCAATATAAAAATTCTTTTACTCCTCACTTGCAAAAATAAATGCACAATTTTCATATGAGAAATAATAGTGTAAAACGTCAAAATATACAAATGAGTTTGCAACTTTGCATATTAGGCAGTTATAGTAAATCTTAAGATAAAATCTTTTTTTTTCTGAAGAAGGGCATATAAATCTTTAGTTTATTCATTCTTACAAGTTGTGTTGAGGCTCATATTTACCATAGAAAAGAAGCATTTACGCGTGCAAATGAGAAGTAAAGAGACGATCATTGCGATCAAAAATGATTTTTCTATAAAATGCATGATTATTATTAAAGTATAAAAGAAGTAACGTTAACGAGGAGATTTGCCTTTTCATGATATTAATTTTAAAGCCTGTCAGCTTTATTGCATTCAACTAAAACCAAACGCCAATAAATACTTATGTAAGTTACTTCTGACTTCCATTATCAGTTTTAACTGGAAACTACATGTGTCAAACAATTCTCATGAATGGTAAATCAGTGACGGTATTGTCAATTCGGTGATAAAATCCAGCGAACCTTGTCTCCATTCACTGCCGCAATTTTATTGTCGATGTAGGTAAATAGGTTTATCAAACAACTTTTTTTTTTTTGTAACACAATCAAACAACTTTTTATTATTAAATCAATATAAAAATTCTTTTACTCCTCACTTGCAAAAATAAATGCACAATTTTCATATGAGAAATAATAGTGTAAAACGTCAAAATATACAAATGAGTTTGCAACTTTGCATATTAGGCAGTTATAGTAAATCTTAAGATAAAATCTTTTTTTTTTCTGAAGAAGGGCATATAAATCTTTAGTTTATTCATTCTTACAAGTTGTGTTGAGGCTCATATTTACCATAGAAAAGAAGCATTTACGCGTGCAAATGAGAAGTAAAGAGACGATCATTGCGATCAAAAATGATTTTTCTATAAAATGCATGATTATTATTAAAGTATAAAAGAAGTAACGTTAACGAGGAGATTTGCCTTTTCATGATATTAATTTTTAAAGCCTGTCAGCTTTATTGCATTCAACTAAAAACCAAACGCCAATAAATACTTATGTAAGTTACTTCTGACTTCCATTATCAGTTTTTAACTGGAAACTACATGTGTCAAACAATTCTCATGAATGGTAAATCAGTGACGGTATTGTCAATTCGGTGATAAAATCCAGCGAACCTTGTCTCCATTCACTGCCGCAATTTTATTGTCGATGTAGGTAAATAGGTTTATCAAACAACTTTTTTTTTTTTTTTTTTTTTGTAACACAATCAAACAACTTTTTATTTTCGTTTCTTCATGTTAAAACGCAAAGGATAGATTCGTTGCCCATTTACAGATATAGTAAAATATAAATACTTGTTTGCTACTTAATGTTTTATTCAAAAGAGCTTAGAATATTTCATAACTCACTAGCGATGATAACAAATATATTAATATGATATCCAACCTGCCAACTTTTCCTTTACATCTTACAAGAAATAAAAATGGAATGTGCGTTTGTTCAGAGCTGTGACCTGCTTGTAATTAAAAAAGGTAATGATCTTAGGCCACCAAACCTTCTTCCAGGGCCACAATTTTGTTATTTGATGTAAAATAAATGACATTATGCTATACATTTAAATTACGTAGTCACATATATATATATATATATATATATATTGTAAATAACATTTTTGTAAAAAAAATATACAAAATGCTCAAATAAATTTTAAAATTATAAATTTAAACTATTTGAACAAAATGAAAATCATATAATTCTATAATCACCATTTGACATCTAAGAGCATCTCCAATGTAAAATTTCATTTATTTCCTTTAAAATAGAGTAAAAAAGACTATGAAATTTTACTTTGGAAATGTTCTAAGACACTCGAGTCATTGCGTTTGTCGACAAGTAATAAAGGAAAGGAATACCAACTCCCGTCCTCTCCTTTTAGTAAAGTGGAGTCATTTTTAGTCAAAATTAATATCTAATCAAACACTCTGGTTTGGTAAAATGTCCAATTAACTTTTTGGTTCTTCACACGTCCCACTGATATATATAGGCGCATACACACACATTTAATGAGAGTAGAGTAGAGCAGAGAGAGAGAGAGAGAGCAACAGAGAGACATGGAGGTTGAGAAGACAGAAAAAAACATTACAGGAGAAGAGGATGATGAGTCTAAGATCATCTACAGAGGATGGAAAGTCATGCCCTTCATTATTGGTACTAACTGATCCTTATCATATCTGAACTCTTTTTAATTTGCATGAAAACTCTGATCCTAAAACGACAAGACACCTAACAAAGTAAACTCTAATCTCTACAAACTAATATTTGAAAGCAATAAACTGATGAGTTAATTTTTCTATTTTTGATAAGAGTTTTGCCTTGATAACTTTTTTAACACTCCTCGTCTACCAAAAATATAAGCATTTTCCTGGTTTTAAATCTAGTTTATTTATTATTTGCTGAAAATCTACTTAATTAGACTTCTTTTAGTTTCATTCTGTTTTGTTGTTTCTATATTGACAAGTTTATACTATGATACAAAACCATCTTTTTCTTTGCTAGTAAATTACAAGAGATAAATTTAAGGGGTAAACAGACTTCAATTTTTTTTTTAAATAGTATTTTTGTCAATAAAGAAAATAGTATTAAGAAATCAAAAGTCTGTGTAGCTGTATATAATCATTAAACCATATTAATGAAACCATACATAACACAAGAGTTTTAAAATCATATAAGACGTTATCAACATTTGTTAGTTTTTGGACACATGTTAGAACCGAAAACTATTTACTAATTTAGCAAGAGTATTAATTTTTAATTTAATTTTTTTTTGTAGCTTTATGCTGTTTCTCTGTTGCTTGGAATATTTAGATTCATAGTTGTAACATTTTGATCTTCAAACGAACAAGAGACTGAAGGAAAAAAAAAAACAAGATGACTTTTATAAACAGAGTAGCTTGATGCTCTGTTTCCTAACTTGTTAGGAAATGAGACATTTGAGAAGCTTGGAATAGTTGGGAGCTCATCGAATCTAGTCATATACTTAACGACGGTTTTCAACATGAAGAGCATCACGGCTGCGACCGTCGTCAACATCTACGGTGGTACAAGCAACTTCGGCACCATCGTCGCTGCTTTCCTCTGCGACTCTTACTTCGGCCGCTACAAAACCCTATCTTTCGCCATGATCGCTTGCTTCCTTGTAACCACTTCATCACACAAGTTTTTAAAAACACTCACTGATCTTCTAGTTCCTGTCTGAAAGTATGGATCTCTTGTTTTTTTTTTGTTTGATTCAAAGGGTTCGGTGGCGATGGATCTAACGGCTGTGATTAACCAGCTGCATCCAGACAAATGCGCTAAGGAGATAGGTAGCGTGTGCAAGGGGCCATCCGTCGGACAGATAACGTTTCTCGCCGGAGCAATGGTCTTGCTGGTGATCGGAGCCGGTGGGATCAGGCCTTGCAATCTCCCCTTCGGTGCTGATCAGTTCGATCCCAAGACTAAAGAAGGGAAGCGAGGGATAGAGAGTTTCTTTAATTGGTATTTCTTCACGTTCACGTTTGCTCAGATGGTGTCGTTGACGCTCATCGTCTATGTTCAGTCAAACGTGAGCTGGAGCATTGGTTTAGCCATCCCAGCTATCTTGATGCTACTTGGCTGCATCATCTTCTTCGCTGGCTCTAAGCTTTACGTCAAGGTCAAAGCCAGTGGCAGTCCCATTCACAGCATCACGCGTGTCCTCGTCGTCGCGATCAAGAAAAGGAGGTTAAAGCTCGTCGGTTCGTCTTCCGATGGTCTTTACAACTACATAGCGAAGGACTTCAAGAACTCGAAACTTAGCCATACAAAACAGTTTAGGTACTAAAAACGCTACGCCTCCTTTTCTTTCTTGTGGAACAAGCATAAATGTTTTAGGTTTTTTTCTTACTTTTCAGGTGCCTTGACAAAGCGGCAATCCAAACACCAGACGACAAGCTGAACCTAGACGGGTCACCAGCTAACCCATGGAACCTATGCAGTATCCAGCAAGTGGAGGAAGTGAAGTGCGTGATCAGAGTGCTTCCGGTTTGGCTCTCGGCCGCCTTGTTCTACCTAGCTTACATTCAGCAAACAACCTACACAATCTTCCAATCTCTTCAATCCGATAGACGCCTCGGTTCAGGAACTTTCAAGATCCCAGCCGCGACTTATACGGTCTTCTTGATGCTTGGAATGACAATCTTCATACCTATCTACGACCGCGTCCTTGTACCTTTCCTTAGAAAGTACACAGGAAGAGACGGTGGTATCACACAGCTGCAGCGTGTTGGAGCAGGACTGTTTCTATGCATCACGAGTATGATGGTGTCAGCAGCTGTAGAGCAACACAGAAGACATGTAGCTCTGACAAGACCGCCGCTAGGTTTTGCACCGAGAAAAGGAGCGATCTCTTCGATGTCCGGTATGTGGCTGATACCTCAGCTAGTGCTAATGGGTGTGGGGGATGCCTTAGCTGGAGTTGGTCAGATGGAGTTTTACTACAAACAGTTTCCAGAGAACATGAGAAGCTTTGCTGGTTCTCTGTATTATTGTGGGATTGGTTTGGCGAGTTACCTAAGCAGCTTTTGCTGTCGGCGGTGCATGATGTCACGGAGGGTCTTCTGGTGGGAACTGGCTTCCTGAAGATCTGAACAAAGGGAGGCTTGAGTATTTTACTACTTTGTTGCTGGTATGATGACTCTGAACTTTGCTTATTTCTTGTTGGTCTCACATTGGTACCGTTACAAAGATGTTGTGGTCAAAGACAAGGACATGGACAAGTCTTGTGATGAGTTTGATGATAAGGTTTCAGTGTAATAAAGATTTGTACTTTTGCCTCTTTGGGTTTAGGAGTTTGAGTTGGCTTTGAGATAATAAAGCTAAAACCTTTGAACAAAACATTACATACAAATACAATCCCATCTTTCATCAAGTTTGATGCTTAAGCTTGTCAAGTAGTATACTTTATTTTGTAATCAATAGTCAAACAGGAAAGAAATTTTCTTTGAATAGCCAAGCAACAGAACAGTCACGAGCAAGACTGATAGAGATAATCAGAGTTATCTCTATAGGATCAAACTACCGTTCTCACAAACAATAGCTTGTAGCTCAATCGTATAGAATCCAAAAGGAAGAAAGACTCTAAAACGAGTTAAGCTGAGAATTCCACAGACTCTAAGATTCAAGAGATTATACACTTTCGAATGAATCGAAAATGAAGAAGAAACAGAGTTATATACTCTGTTTCGTTACAACGACTTAACCGCCAGTACACGTGTAACTCTTTCATTCGTCATCTCTTGTAGCTTCTCCCGCGTAACTAACTTCTTCGCCACGTCACGTAGCTACTCTTTCTCTGTAACACATACGAAGACCAGCAAGATACGCACTCAACAAGTACTCTTCAGATAGACGGAGTCGAGCTCTAATCAGCTCGAAACGCTTGTGGTAATCTGCAATTCCATCCGTTTCCCTCAGTTCTTTAAGCTCCGCCATGGGATCATCCAACACTTCTTCAAACCTTTCTTTTATTCGATTCTTATACACTCTCCAGCTTCGTAAGATCATCGCATTCTCATCTTCTTGTTTCAACGCTAAGTGCCAAGTAGATGCTTCTCCGTCAAAGTGAATGGAAGCGATTCCTACTTTACACTCCTCGGGTGTTAGCAATCTCGAAAAATTCTTCCGCTTTGCTCAACCACTCCTTCAATTTAGATCCATCAAATCTTGGGAAATCAATCTTCGCCATTCGTCATACCGAGTTGTTATTGTGATGGTGACGATGATTCGGATCTTGAACAAAACCTTCACCACCGCCTCTCGATTGATCTCTCCGTTTGTCGCTGCGTTCGTTGCATCTGCGTCGTCATCACGTTCACCGCCGAGCATTGTTTGCAGCCTCTCATCCATTATCGATGCTCGTTCATTCTGCAACGCTTAACGCTTTCTCAATCGCGATTCGATTTGTTGTCGAACCTTCGCTTCACGCCGCCCTTCGATCTTGTTTCGCCATTTTTCCGATCTCCGAGGTCGACGGCTCGATACCAATGATAGAGATAATCGAGTTATCTATAGGATCAAACTACCGTTCTCACAAACAATAGCTTGTAGCTCAATCGTATAGAATCCAAAAGGAAGAAAGACTCTAAAACGAGTTAAGCTGAGAATTCCACAGACTCTAAGATTCAAGAGATTATACACTTTCTGAATGAATCGAAAATGAAGAAAGCGAGTTATATACTCTGCTCGCTACAACGACTTAACCGCCAGACACGGTAACTCTTTCATTCGTCATCTCTTGTAGCTTCTCCCGCGTAACTAACTTCTTCGCCACGTCACGTAGCTACTCTTTCTCTGTAACAAAGACATGAAAGCAGCGCCACGTGTACATGGAAGAAGACTTGCGAAAGTTGAGGAGGACAAAGCTTCTACGTTGCAAATAAGAAAAAGTCAGAGGGGGAAAAGGTAAAAGAAGATGATAATAATAAAAAAATTAAAAACTCAGCTTCTGAGTCAAGGCCATATTCTTTCATAATACCATAAACCATACCTTATTTTCAGAATTGACAAATTTGACACTAAAGTTTTTGTTTTTACTTAAGAAAAAATAAAAATACTACTTTTAGACCTTAATAGATGAACTAAAATCAAGTTATGATGGTAAAAATAGTCATTTCATCACTGTACTGGTTAGCTGTGAGAAATAATTTAAGGGAAAAAATTAAAACTTATTCAGAATTGATAGATTTCTGTAAGGAATAAGACTATTGCCTATTATAAGAAAATAAAGGAAATGTTAGGGGTATATGTGAAAATTGAAAGAAAAATATATAAACAGAGAGCACAAGAAAGAAAAAAAAGGTTGTGACCTTGTTGAATTCGCAGCCACCGTCGTGTCGTGTGATCGATCAAATATGCTTGGAGAGTAGAAGAAGAACGCTTCTCTCAGTTCTGACGAGAAGAAGAACGCTTCTCTCAATTCTTTTCAATTACCCTCGAAGAACCAAAGCCAGATAAGCTAGAGCTTAGTCAACTCCACCGTTCTTCAGGTGACTTTTGTGCTCCTCTCCTCTTATCTTCTTCGTCACTGGAATCAAGAAACGTTTTGAACGTTTGTGAGATTCGATTCATATGTCGAAAAGAGATATGCTTATGGTTTCATGATTCTCAGCATAGTGTTAGAATTTGAATGTTATGCAAAACAAAGTATAGACCTTTTTTTTTTGTATTCTAGCGTTGGATTTTTGCATTGAATATTCAGTATTTCGAAGTGGGCTTATGGTTAAACAAGAAAGTTGAAGACTTTTGAATTTTTTGAGACGAAGCTAGTTGTTGTAGTAATGTACAAAGCTTGGAGAAGAGCTATAAAATGGACTGATATATACACAGAAATTGTCTTGTTTTTTCCTAAGTATGTTTGATAGTCATTCTCCTCCTCTGAGAGTCTATTTGAATCTGTAAATTTTCATTTTTTTTTGGCAGAAAAATGATACCCGCAAAGCAGATTAGTAAACTTTCAAGTTCAGCAAGATCCTTTATTCTCAGTGGATCCAGAGCAATTGCAGCTGATGGGACTTCTCGTGCATACACCGATGATGAACCTTTCGTCTCCAGACGCCAGCAGCCTAGAAATCAAGCTGCACAAACGGGAAAAACACAGTCCAGTATTGTCCTCAATCCTTCTGTAGTTGCAAGTGTATTGCCAGGAGAGGCAAGTAGTAACCATGTTGTTCCGAAGAAGGTTGATGTTTCTGGTCGGCCATCTCTATTACCACAGTCTTCATCACATTCGGTTAGTTATGCATCAGCAGTCATTAGAGAGGAGGAGGCTGCTTCTTCAGCACCTATTGGGGATCAGATTTTCAGAGCCGGTGTTAAAGCGGTAAACATTCTGTCGGATTTAGCTAACTGCAAGCTTCCTTCGTTTGATGGAGGAAGTGAAGTGTTTGGACTACCGAAAAGCTTTGTGGTGGATCCAGCTCGGCCTATTACAAGTGTCAAGTCTTCTAACGTGAAAGCTGTGAGAAGAGACTTTGCCAAAGCTTACCCTGGACCAGCTTCAAAAGAGAGTAAAACCAGAAATCCTAGTCGCAACTTCCAAGGAGCTACTAAGGAAGCTGCACGACAACGTTCAACACAGACAACGGATAAAACATCTGGCAAGAGGACAAGCATGCTGCAAAGAACCAATATTGTTTCAAACGGTTTCAGCAAATCTTCTGCTCTGGCAGGAAATCAGCATTGTAATACCAGCAGACACGTTGTGGAGAATGTTTGCAGCGTTTTGAAAAGCTTCAGGTGGGGCCCTGCTGCTGAAGAGGCCCTTGAAAAACTCCGCACTGAGAAGAAGATTGTGATGAATCCACGCCAAGCAAACCAAGTCCTTATGCAGATGAATGACTATGGAAACGCTCTCGGTTTCTTCTACTGGTTAAAAAGGCAACCTAAGTTTAAGCACGATGACTACACTTACACCACTATGCTGGGTAGCCTCGGCCGTGCTAAACAATTCGGCGCGATAAACAAGCTCCTCGATGAGATGGTTAGAGAAGGAGTTCGGCCAAACACAGTTACGTTTAACCGTCTTATCCACAGCTACGGCCGTGCCAATTACCTGAAGGAAGCTATGAACGTGTTCCATCAAATGCAAAAGGCTGGATGCAGACCTGACCGTGTAACCTACTGTACGCTCATAGACATTCACGCTAAGGCTGGATTCCTCGACGTTGCCATGGATATGCATCAGAGAATGAACGCAGCAGGTATTGAAACCGACACTTTTACTTACAGTCTCATCATAAACTGTCTTGGAAAAGCTGGGCATTTACCAGCTGCGCACAAGCTCTTCTGTGAGATGGTTGACCAGGGCTGTAAACCTAACTTGGTCACCTACAACATCATGATTGACTTGCACGCCAAAGCGAGAAACTATCAGAGCGCGCTGAAGCTTTACCGGGACATGCAGAACGCTGGGTTTAAGCCTGACAACGTGACGTACAGCATTGTGATGGTGGTGCTTGGACACTGTGGATATCTCGAGGAAGCAGAAGCTGTTTTCGCCAAGATGCAGGAGGAGAACTGGATTCCTGATGAGCCGGTTTATGGTCTTCTGGTGGATCTGTGGGGGAAAGCTGGTAACGTGGAAAAAGCATGGCAATGGTATCAGGCGATGCTTTATGCTGGTCTGCTACCTAATGTCCCTACATTCAATTCCCTTCTCAGCACCTTCCTTAGAGTTAACAAGATAAGTGTAGCTTCTGAGTTATTACAAAACATGCTGGCGCTGGGTTTACGACCATCTTTGCAGACATACACGTTGCTCTTGAGTTGTTGCACGGATGGTAGGTCAAAACTTGACATGGGTTTCTGTGGTCAGCTAATGGCGAGCACTGGTCATCCGGCACACATGTTTCTTCTCAAGATGCCGTCTGCTGGTCCTGATGGCCAAAACGTGCGGAATCATGTGAACAACTTCTTGGATCTCATGCACAGCGAGGACAGAGAGAGCAAGCGAGGACTGGTGGATGCGGTGGTTGACTTTCTACACAAGTCAGGGCTAAAAGAAGAGGCGGGATCTGTTTGGGAAGTTGCGGCGCAGAAGAACGTTTTCCCTGATGCGTTAAGGGAGAAAAGCAGCAGTTACTGGCTTATCAATCTCCATGTAATGTCAGAGGGAACTGCAGTAACAGCTCTGTCTAGGACGCTTGCTTGGTTCCGTAAGCAGATGTTAGCATCAGGATGTGGCCCTGCTCGGATCGATATAGTAACTGGTTGGGGAAGACGTAGTAGAGTCACTGGTACATCAATGGTGAGACAAGCCGTTGAAGAGCTACTCAACATCTTTGGTTCACCGTTTTGTACGGAGAGTGGGAACTCAGGTTGTTTCGTTGGATGTGGCGAGTCTCTCAACAGGTGGTTGCTTCAGTCTTATGTTGAGAGGATGCATTTGCTGTGAGCTTGTAAGTTATAAGTTAAGGTCAGGGTTATTGGTTTGAAACTGCTCTCCGGTCTTTTGTCCTCTGCTTTTCAGTTGTATCTTCTTCTTGCAATAAACTGTTGAATGAGGTAACAAATGTCCAAGATTTATTTAGATGTAGAATCATTATTTTTTATACAAAACAAATGCTTCCAAAAAGAAAAGAAGAAAAGATCATGTTATAGACTTACTGATATGAAGAAGGGAACTAGAGAAGCCTGGTGTTGTAGGAGGCACAAGAAGAGCACTTGTGGTAGAGCCAGTGGTAAGGAACTAGAGAAGCCTGGTGTTGTAGGAGGCACAAGAAGAGCACTTGTGGTAGAGCCAGTGGTAAGGAACTAGAGAAGTCTGATTATTTTTCTTTTACAAACATTTTCACTCAAAAATCAAAATTGTAAGTTTAGTGTATCTAACAAATTAGTTTATGAAGCTTTTTTAGTTGTGTGACATAATGAAGTATCCAAACGTCAGGATCTTACTTTATCTCCTTGGACCTAATAAGGAAGATCATTAATGATCATACTTGCCATTTAGAGATCAGTACTCTTATCTGTAGTTATATTTCCCAAATCACAAATTGTAGTTATTTATGTAAATTGAATAATTCGTGAGTTAACTTTTTACCTTTAAAGCAATAATATCCATTTCACTAAGATTTAGAAATTTGATAATTTCGCTAAATATCACTCGTGACTATTATATCACTTACACCTTTTACAAATTATTTTATTCATAAATTCATAATTGTTATTATTTTTTAAAAATTTTTTTTGATAATGTTTCATCTAAGACCTATTTAAAAATACTAACTAAATTTTGTTAGCTTTTTAATACTCAAAACTTTTTGGTTACAAATTTAATACCCTAACTAATTATTTTGTTTATTTTAATAAATTGACTTTTAAAACTGTTTTTTTCGTCAGATTTTTTCCATCTCTCGAAAGTCACAAAAACGACAACGTTTAATGCAAACACCAGTCGTACGCTTTAAGACCTTCGTCTTCCTTTTCTCCGTCCACTTCTGTTTAACCGATTTAGATTTCCCCCACAGCAATGCCCTAAAAATTCTCAGACCAACAAAACACTTTCTTAAAAATATATATATATATATATATATATATATATATATATATATATATATATATATATATATATATATATATATATATATATATATATATATATATATATATATATATATATATATATAAAACCCTAATTTCAATCTCTCTTAATGGGATCCTCCTCCGACATCATCCCCAACCGATCTCCCTCAACCACGACGACGTCTCCGGCAGCCACCACTCCCCGCCGACGATCCTTCTCCGGTGGTCACCGATACCAAAATCCCGCGGAGGAGGACAACACCACGCCGCTTAGGAGAACGAGGCCTTCGCGCGCTTGCACTGTGAGGACGCAGCAGCGGCTTCAGGAGCAGCAGGCGGCGGAGAGGAAGCTCAAAGCGCCTAAGAAGGAGTGTAAACGGAAGGAAGAGGTGGAGGTAGACGAGGATGATGCGGACGATCAAGAAGACGAGGATGAGGAGCGCAGAAGAACGTTTTCCCTGATGCGTTAAGGGAGAAAAGCAGCAGTTACTGGCTTATCAATCTCCATGTAATGTCAGAGGGAACTGCAGTAACAGCTCTGTCTAGGACGCTTGCTTGGTTCCGTAAGCAGATGTTAGCATCAGGATGTGGCCCTGCTCGGATCGATATAGTAACTGGTTGGGGAAGACGTAGTAGAGTCACTGGTACATCAATGGTGAGACAAGCCGTTGAAGAGCTACTCAACATCTTTGGTTCACCGTTTTGTACGGAGAGTGGGAACTCAGGTTGTTTCGTTGGATGTGGCGAGTCTCTCAACAGGTGGTTGCTTCAGTCTTATGTTGAGAGGATGCATTTGCTGTGAGCTTGTAAGTTATAAGTTAAGGTCAGGGTTATTGGTTTGAAACTGCTCTCCGGTCTTTTGTCCTCTGCTTTTCAGTTGTATCTTCTTCTTGCAATAAACTGTTGAATGAGGTAACAAATGTCCAAGATTTATTTAGATGTAGAATCATTATTTTTTATACAAAACAAATGCTTCCAAAAAGAAAAGAAGAAAAGATCATGTTATAGACTTACTGATATGAAGAAGGGAACTAGAGAAGCCTGGTGTTGTAGGAGGCACAAGAAGAGCACTTGTGGTAGAGCCAGTGGTAAGGAACTAGAGAAGTCTGATTATTTTTCTTTTACAAACATTTTCACTCAAAAATCAAAATTGTAAGTTTAGTGTATCTAACAAATTAGTTTATGAAGCTTTTTTTTTAGTTGTGTGACATAATGAAGTATCCAAACGTCAGGATCTTACTTTATCTCCTTGGACCTAATAAGGAAGATCATTAATGATCATACTTGCCATTTAGAGATCAGTACTCTTATCTGTAGTTATATTTCCCAAATCACAAATTGTAGTTATTTATGTAAATTGAATAATTCGTGAGTTAACTTTTTACCTTTAAAGCAATAATATCCATTTCACTAAGATTTAGAAATTTGATAATTTCGCTAAATATCACTCGTGACTATTATATCACTTACACCTTTTACAAATTATTTTATTCATAAATTCATAATTGTTATTATTTTTTAAAAATTTTTTTTGATAATGTTTCATCTAAGACCTATTTAAAAATACTAACTAAATTTTGTTAGCTTTTTAATACTCAAAACTTTTTGGTTACAAATTTAATACCCTAACTAATTATTTTGTTTATTTTAATAAATTGACTTTTAAAACTGTTTTTTCGTCAGATTTTTCCATCTCTCGAAAGTCACAAAAACGACAACGTTTAATGCAAACACCAGTCGTACGCTTTAAGACCTTCGTCTTCCTTTTCTCCGTCCACTTCTGTTTAACCGATTTAGATTTCCCCCACAGCAATGCCCTAAAAATTCTC
The DNA here is from genome assembly GCA_016771965.1 of Brassica carinata. Classification (NCBI taxonomy): domain Eukaryota; kingdom Viridiplantae; phylum Streptophyta; class Magnoliopsida; order Brassicales; family Brassicaceae; genus Brassica; species Brassica carinata. Next base: position 7,832,063 of record CM028689.1, on the reverse strand, counting down.
AGACCAACAAAACACTTTCTTAAAAAATATATATATAAAAAACCCTAATTTCAATCTCTCTTAATGGGATCCTCCTCCGACATCATCCCCAACCGATCTCCCCTCAACCACGACGACGTCTCCGGCAGCCACCACTCCCCCGCCGACGATCCTTCTCCGGTGGTCACCGATACCAAAAATCCCGCGGAGGAGGACAACACCACGCCGCTTAGGAGAACGAGGCCTTCGCGCGCTTGCACTGTGAGGACGCAGCAGCGGCTTCAGGAGCAGCAGGCGGCGGAGAGGAAGCTCAAAGCGCCTAAGAAGGAGTGTAAACGGAAGGAAGAGGTGGAGGTAGACGAGGATGATGCGGACGATCAAGAAGACGAGGATGAGGAGGAAGATGATGAGAGTCAGATGCAATGCGTCGGAGGAGGAAGCTCAGTTAAAAGCAAGATCGTTACTTCGCTTGTCCCGCCGCCGGAGCCTTCGCAGATGCCGCGGTGGAATCTTAGGTCTATGTGGGAACTTGCTTCCGTGCTCAACTTCTTGCATGTGAGCTCTATGTTCACTTCTCTTCAATTGTTTGTTATTAGCTGCCAATGAGTAGCTCACTTACTTACTCACTCACTCTCAAGTTCTCTTTTTTTTGGTTCTCTTGAAGGTTTTTAGACCGGTTTTGAAGATCAATGCGGAGTTTTCAGCGGAGGAGTTTGAGACGGCTTTGCTGAATCCGAACGATACTTTAAGTGATATTCATATTCCTCTCTTAAAGGTTGGTGCTTTAACTATCCTTTGTTGTCTTCTTTCCTACTCTTTTAGTAATGATATTCGGGTCTTACTGATGCTTTCGTCAGTCTTGTTGGTTTGCTTTGGTTTCTCTCAGTATTAGCAGTTTACCTAATTTTATTATTTTCAACCTGCAGGCCATTCCGCCTGTAACTCGAATGGCCCTCACACGTGATACCTGGGTTACTGTCTTGTGCAGAAAAATTAGAGATTGCTGGCATTGGGTAATGGTTGCTAACCCATCTTTGATCCGATATTGGAAGTACACTTTTTTGCATTATATCATGTTCTGACATGAGCTTTACATACTTGTTTAGGTCGCAGAAGGGGACCTTCCTATTGTTGCCTCGCAAGGGTGAGTTAATATAATTTTCTGAATCTCAAACTGATTAGGAATCGTTTATGAGATTGTCGTCTTAATCTTGTAGGCGGGAGATTGAAGTGTACAAATCTTTTGACCCAGCCATTCGTGTGGTGATTTTGAAAGCTTTATGTGATATTCGTGTTGAGGTATGTTGTTGCTGTATGTCAATCTGTTTGCAGTTGAAAATGAATTTTCGTTATGTTTTGCTCTATAGGTGTTCACTTTATGATGTCCATTAATAAGCTGTGGTGCTCGCTGATGCGAGGCCAATGATTGACTTGAAAACAAGATCGTTCTGACATCTACAGTTTCCATGTGTTTTCTGAATTTCAACAGCAAGAGGATATCAGGAGCTACATAGACAACTCTCTTAAAACTGGTGTTCATCTCTCAGCTTTTCGCAAAGATCGCGTTGGGGGTGATTCGCATGGAGTTAATTTTTGGTCTGTGGCAAATACAAAAGACCTAAATTGGACTCCATTGTTTGCATATTTCTGATAGCATCTGTTTGTTTTTTTATTTAAGGTATGAGGATGATCCCTTAGTTGGCCACCGTTTATATCGGGAAATAAGGAAGGCAGAGGTGGTTAAGGTCAAAACAAAGGGTTCCAAGATTCTTCCTAACGTAACATACCAATGGGAAGCTGTTGCCACTAATTTCGACGAATTCCAGGATGTTTCTGTAAGTCTTTACTACAATCGATGAATTTCCTGATATATTGCTTAGAATATAATTCTATATGGCTGTCTAATTAATTCTCGCAATGAAATATGGTTGCTTGGCTATGATGTGATTCTAGTGTTATCTATGCAGTCAAATGTTAATCTTCTTTACTGATTGAATTTACGGATGCTAAACATGGGAACTATACTCTATAACATGTTGAAAACTATGTGGAAAATTAGTTAGTTTAGCGGAATCCAGTATATATTTTGTTGAGGGATGTCCCCCTCTGGGGCAACTTGTTGCAGTTGATTATAGGGTTTAAAAAGGAGAACATAAACAGTTTTATATTGCGGACCTGTTTCTAGGCGTTAGTGTCTTCTTTCGTGGAGTGAAGATCCTATGCTATTCTGTTGAAGCTTATACTGCAGACCGAAATTTCTTTCGTTTTGAATGTCAATTGATGTTTGCTTCTCTAAAGAACTACACTATTGTAATATTAGGTATAAGTTTTTATTTATTTACTACTGATTGAGATGCTGTCTCTCTTTGTTTTGCAGGAAAAGCTTAATTCAAGTAGTAGTAGAATTGAAGTTTCTCTAGGGAAGAAGCTGACGAGAGATATGCTTCCCGAGATAGAAAAAGAACACAAGGTTCCAATTTACTCTCTGCTTTTGTTTTTTATGTTTCACCTTGGTTACAGTAGTGTACAGCTCCACTACTGAACCAAGTTTGTGGCTGAATAATGCTTATCAGTTGCATTTTTTTGTCTTTCTTCTGTCAGAGGAAGGAAAAGTTGTTGAAAAAGCAACATAGACAGGCTCTTCTCCTTGATAACTGTTTGGTTGCTGATGGTCTTGGTGCTGGCCGTTCTCGCCGTGATAGGAAACCAGTTAGATACACTTTTGGTAAGGTTATCGAACTTGTTGGAAATTCATGATGCCCGTTAGATACATTTTTGTATTTTTGCCTGATTAGTATCCAGCTTGATTTCAACTGAGCTGCAGAGCTTTACTAATTGTTTAATATTGCTGCAGATGATTATGATCAGTCGATAAATGAAGCTATCAAGATAACAAAGTACGCTCTTAGAACCATTTCTGCTGTTAAATTCCTTTAACACTGTTATTTGGTGACTATTGTTTATTGCCTCTTACATTCCGCTTGTTTTGGTAAATACTATCTCAGGATGAAACATCCATCACCAGAGTCTTTACTTCACAGAAGAGAATCAGCCAGATTGGACGCTCTTGAGAATGGCAGATCGACAAGTACAATCCACCCTGCTGAGCCTGTGAACGATACAGCATCTGCCAGATCTTCTGATTTTGCTGACAATGATGAGTTCGATGAGTCCTTGGACAGAAGGCAAGACCCAGTGCATTTTTCTTTTCACCTTCAATTATCCCTCCAGAACTTTGGAGGGAATTTAGACCCAACTAACTGAATATAATGTCGTGACAGTAACAGGCGCAGACAACGGTCCCAGCGGTATTCAGCTACGGACTTCGTTGAAACTGTTTCTGACAATGATGTAGAATTTGGAAGCGATGATGACATTGTCGGGGAAGCAGTTTATGATGAAGAATATATGAAGAAGCGTAAACAGAAGAAGTTTTCTAGTGGTTCTGAGGGAGAGGAAGAGGGAGATAAAGGAGATGAAGAGTACAAATTGGATGAAGACAATGCTGAGTACGAGGAAGAAGAAGAAGAAGAAGAGGAGGAGGAAGATTCTCTAAGTGATAGCGAAGAAGATAGTGATGAACCCCGAAGGGCTAAGAAAATGCCACGGAGAGAAACTAAGTCAAGATCAAGGTCAAAAGATTTCCGACCAGGCCTGAGACGTAGTAAAAGAGCTACAAGAATCGATTACCAACAATATGAGCTCTCAGAATCAGACAAAGAAGCAACAGGAGCGGCAAAACGTAAGCGATTGGTTGAGCCAGATGAACATTCTGATGAAACAGGGAATGGGGATTTCACTATGGGAAGTGAGGACTCTGAAGAAAATGCAAATGACCCTGAAACAGAATCTGCAGAGGAAGAAGTAGGAGAAGAAAAAACGCCCAGGGAGGTCAATGACTATGCCGAAACGACAAATGGCACGGAGAATAATCAACTTGGCAAATCAAACGGCACAGACCAAGAAGAAGTTGATGGTGTAGTAGGCAAAAGGCGTTTCCTGGACCTAAACGAGCTTGCTCCTGTATCTGGTTTTGATGACGGTCCAGGTACAGTCTTGAAGGATGATGAAAAGGTAGACAGTTCATAAGCTAGACATAGAGACCTCTCTTCGTCTTAAAGCTCCCTCTGGTCAATCACCATTGTATGATAATCAAGATTTTCACGTGTTATTTCTGGTCCAACCCCTCTTCCAGAGAAGTTGAACGGTAAGATATACTTCATTGGCTTGTTCTGCGTTCAAGCATCTCTGCTCTGTTGTTTTCAACTTATTCAGGCAAATTCAGCTGGTAAGTAAAGTGGAGAATGTTGCAGAGGCCTAAGATGAAGTATGTGTAGATTAGGTTAGTCATTTTTTTTTTCTTACCTTGAAAAAAGAAACAATGAAGAGGGTGAACCAGAGATGCCTAAGAGCTGTTTAATGTTGTAGAATTATTATGTGTACTATCAACCTTTTCTAACTTTTGTAATTTGTATGAACCATATGAAAACGTTCATGGTCTCTTAGGATTTTGGTAAAACGACGCAGCTTTGAGACTTTGCTGAATGGGATATTTTATGGTCCATGGAACAATCTTTTAAAAGATGTGAATTTTTGTGTTCAAAAAAAAAAAGATGTGAATTTCTTTTTGCCTCGTCCCATATCACATTCATGAGCTTAAAAGCCCATGATTCCATGAAGTTACATTAAATGATTACACAAACTTGTGCTTGTTAACACTACTAAAGAAACTCAAGTCAAATTTCAATCACTGAAAGATTGGTTATTCTCTAGCTTTAAATTTCGATATCAACAATTTAATTTATAAATTAATTTTATTAGGAAACATTTAAAATAATCTAATGAATTGGTGATAAAGAAGTTGGAACCAAAGATGTGGCAAAAATAAAGAAATGTGGAATAATTCTTATAGATATAATAAAAGAATCATGCATATGTAATTTGTAAGAAAGATGAAGAATATTCATGCCTTTCTTGCCACACACGCTTCTTATACCTTCAAACGCATTTCTCCTAATCCCTTCCTTCTTCACAACACTCCCTTTGTATTATTATCACATGCCTCATTCTTCATCTCTGTAAAGAAAAGCTTTAAATAAACCAATACTAATAACTTCGTTTATAAAAAGTTTTCTTTAAAGGAAAATGGTGAGATCTTGCTCTTCCAAATCAAAGAATCCTTGGACGGATGAAGACAACGCCCCCCAGAAGTTTGCATTTGCATCTGCGTCCAAGAACGGATCCACTCCTAAGAAAATAGGTTGCACAAACATTTCTCTGTTTTATAATGTTGCATGATATATATACATGTGTGTGCGAACATTTATAGGACTTAGGAGATGTGGGAAGAGTTGCAGAGTGAGAAAGACTGAGAATGCAGGAGCTAAGCATGAGAGCTTCACTCCTGAAGAAGAAGATCTCATCATCAAGATGCATGCGGCAATGGGAAGCAGGTTGTGTTATTAATAACTCAGAAAATAAACTCTAGATTTAACAGATGCTGATAATCTTTTTGTGACTGGATTTAGATGGCCACTTATTGCACAACATTTACCAGGAAAGACAGAAGAAGAAGTGAAGATGGTTTGGAACTCAAAACTAAAGAAGAAACTGTCTCAAATGGGAATAGATCATGTCACTCACCGTCCTTTTTCTCATGTCCTTGCTGAATACGGCAACATCAACGGTGGTGGTGGTACCCTAAACCCTAATCCCATGAACCAAACCGGTTCTCTTGGACCTAATCCCTCCCTCAACGAAGATCCTCATCAACAACAACAACAACAACCTGATGATTCAGGAGATCTCATGTTTCATCTACAAGCAATCAAGCTTATGACTGAGTCATCAAACCAAGTCAAACCCGAGTCTACGTTTATGTACGCCTCTTCGTCTTCTTCTAACTCGTCACCTCCATTGTTCTCTTCAACTTGTTCTACCATAGCTCAGGAGAGTTCAGAGGTTAACTTCACATGGTCTGACTTTCTTCTTGACCAAGAAACCTTCCATGAAAACCAGCAGAACTATCCTGATCAAGAACTAGACAACTTGTTTGGTAATGAGTTCTCTGAGGCAGAAGCTGTAGCTACAATTGCTAATACAGCAACTCCAGCTTCTCAAATGGAAGAAGAGTCTCTAAGCAATGGGTTCGTTGAGTCGATTATAGCTAAAGAAAAAGAGTTGTTCTTGGGATTTCCAAGCTATTTGGAGCAGCCTTTCCATTTCTAGTTTATCTTTCTTCTTCTTCTTCTCAAGTCTCGACTACTAAATAAAGAAACAATGTAATAAAGAGACAGTTGCTTAATTATAATAGAGAAGCAAAAAATAGAGAAAGAGATGAATCTTATTAATGTTATTTTGGGGTTCAAGAAATCTTGTTAATGTTGAATTTTTCATTACCTATTTTATCACACAAGTGTATATGATTATTGTTGTAAATGTAAAATCGAAATGACAGAGATCATTTCAGATAACAAAAATTAAAAGATTCAAAGAGCAACTTGAACTCGAGATTGTTCACAGTTGCATCATCAGTCCTAACTCCTAATGATAAAACAGACCATCTTGGACTATTCTGAGCTGAGTCAGAAAGTGGAATCCCAAAGAATCTATTGCTTACCTCCTTTTGCAAGACTCGGTGTTCTATCATCAACTCAATTCCCCCGAGGTGCCTTTCGTATTAAAAGATCTTCATTCTCTGGCAGTTCTGATTACTAAGATATGAGACAAGTCCAAGGTTCTTTGATTGAATGAGACTCTGGGAGAAAGGACTAGGAGCACCAAAAAAAAGTGTGGTTATAATTTTTGAGGTCGAAAAACTTAGCGAACTGGTTAGAGACGAAAGTAAGGAGTCCGTCGATGAAGAGAATGGTCCCATTCAAGGATAGAATAATGTGGGAATGTTCCAAGTTCTTGAAGGAACGGTTGGACATTTTTTCTTTTTGTGATTGCAAAATTCTTATCATGAAGATAGTAGCAACCACAGTGACAGTTAGCAGGAGCAAGAATTAAGAAAATGATCTGAAAAGGTAACATTATGGTTTGAGATGGTGGCAGAGAAGGAAAACAGAGGTTATATTGCTATTTTTGGAATGGAAAAAATTTGAACTAAAAGTTGACACCCAAAACTAGCAAATTTAGAATGGTTTATAAAGTGTATATATTGAAGCACATATAGACATAACTACACCTAATTATCATCTATAAGAAAACAAAATCCATGAAAAAGTCAAACTGGCAACATTACATTATTATGGTATATTAAAGGTAATGATGATAAGATATTCGACGAACCACATACATACATTTTAGCTTATCCCCAAAAAGATAAGATATAGAAAAGCCCCATAAGTCACCAACCATTGATTGACATGGGCCACATGAGAGTCACAAACTTCTTTTAACTTACATACCACAAAACAAACCACACACAGGAGCAGAGTTTTACAAACAATACAAACAAACAATACAAAACATAGATGATGAAGAACCCCTAAACAACAGTTCGTCCATCTCTAAAGCCCCTTTCCTCTGTTGTTATTGTTCTTTTTTCCCCTGATTGTTCTTTTTTCCAGACAAAAGTAAGGCCTAAAGAAATATAAAAAGGACTGACTTTAAACCTAATATGTACTACTAGAACAGAGAAAACAGAGAGAGAAGCAAGGTCTTGTGGATTCACCTTGGCTTTTAGGTCTAAGCAACTCTGATGATACTGCTGTTGCTGTCTCCATCACTGAAGCATGGCATCATGGTGAAAGCCGAATGTCTTGAGTTGGATTGTTCGTTGAGGTTAAAAGACAGAGAAAGGTTGAGAGAGAGCGGAGCAGGAATTGCAGCATTGAATGGAGGATTTGCTTGGAAGTTTACTGGGACCGTCTGTGGTGCGTTCTCAGTTCTTGTCGGCACTGCAACTTCAGGAAAAACTTGCATAACTTGATGTCCAGAGTTAACGTTAGTTTCAGGTGGTGATGAGTTGTCCTGAGGATGATGCACCTGATCTTGCTCCATGTGCATTCCTGTGACCTGATAAAAACCAATCACACCTAAACGTTACACAGTTTTTGTTTGGTACTTCTAGCACAGTCTGAAACATATATATTCCCAATTTGAACAAAACCATTATGACACACTTCATTTGAACTTTTAGTTCTAAAGAGGAAATACTAAAAAGGAAACATCTTTTCTCAGATAGTCTCTAGAGAACAAATTGTTCTTTAGTAATTAATATTGAGTAAGAAAGGAAAGAACTTTCAGAAAGCAGAGTCTCTAATCAAAGCTATTCACTAAACTAAAGTAGGACCTATACATACACACATTAGCTTAATTAAACTGAATTAGGATTAGATTCAGAGGTATACCGTCTCGGTTGTGATATCAAAAAGGCTAGATCTTCTCCGGCGACGGTTGAGATTGGTCCTGCGGAGGAAGTATTTCTGAGCGTGGCTAGCTACCTGAGTAGGCGTCCTGCTCTTGACAAAGTTTCTAGATATCCCTTTCCAATCTCCTTTCCCTACTTTCTTCAGACCAAGCAAGAACCTCTTGTGCTCATCTTCAGTCCACGCTATTCCTGTTTTATCCAATCAAACCATAGATTAGCTTCCTAACAACAAATCAATTAGCCAAGTTTTGTCCAACATGCATAGATTCAATCACAATCATCCGAATCTGAGGCTTTAATCAGAACAGAGTACCTCGTTTCCTCTCGCGGTTTCCGGCGGAGGACGACGGAATCTGGAGAGTTTCGTTCGCGGAGGCGTATCCTGCGGCGGCTGTCACATCGGCCTCTCCGTCTCCGATCTTGGGGATCTCTTCCTCCGGCGAAGACTTCTCGTAATCAGACAGATTGTTCAAACTCACACACTTTCTCATCGGATCGACCACGACTCTAACTCCGAACAGCATGATCTCTCCTCTCTCCGCGGCAACGCCACCGCCGCCTCCTGTCTCCGACGAGCTACTCACGGCGGCCATTTTAAACGCTTTTTCCGATTTTGCCCCTTGCGTCTGTTTTGGTTCTTTTTATTACAACCACTTTCGATCTCTTTAAGAACCGTACAAATAAGGGGACGAGGTGTGAGTGGATCTGAGGAGCTTCCTTCTGTTTTATTTTTATAAACGTGTCCAGAAGCCACGTGGCTCGTTTCAAAACCAAATTATTACACTGTTGTACGTGTCTGTTTTTGATTTGTTTGTCACTCGTTTCCTCAGTGACGTTCTTGTCTCTCTATATTTATCTTTCTATCCTCTTGGATTTATTTATTTTTATTTGGATATATTCTGGTTATGACTCTCTTCTTCTTTTTTTTTTTTTTTAATCAAATTGAATATCGGTCATAAGTCGCTCTCAGCTTGAAAAGTACTGTTTTGTGGTGAAAAATCTTTCTTTTTCGAAATCTATCAATATAAAATGAGAAAAGCTGGTAAATGACATTTGCCGTAATGCGCATGAAACTATGTGTTAGAGATTAATTACAATAAATCATTTCAATGTATACAGTATGAACGTGTTTAATACTGTAAAGTATCCAGAAAGAAAACCTCTCTTATTTGTAGCCATTAGTTTTATGATATATATGGTTTGTACAAATGAAAATTTGCCGATATTTTCACTGTTTCGTGGAGTATATAATATTCCAACTTTTTAAGCACTATTTTCTAATGTGATGTTAGTGTTAAACGAATCTGGTCAACTCGGTGCGATTCCCAATTACATCCAACGTGATTTACCTTTTTAAAATCATTTCTTGTTTAAGTTAACCTATTGTTGCTTGTGTGATTTGTTGCCTTGAAAAACTCAGTCCGTTAGAAGAATACTTCGTCTTAACCCCATCCTCTTGTTTAATCTGAGAAAAAGCCTTCCAATCTCTTTGATTGAAACATTTGTCCTGATACATAATGAAATCTTGACGCAACAATTTACTTCTGGTTAGAATTTAATGAATGATAAACTGATGAGAAGGATATTCCAATTTGTGGCATCAAAATTTTTTGATGACAAGATGGGGCCATTGGACGCACATGATTACTTCATCTACTTTAATATGTATCCATTCTTTTCTTGTTTGCCCATCAATTGCCTTTTTAGACTGTAACTTATCTTGCAAGTTGCTTACTTAAATTATATGTAAGGATGGTGCGGTCCATAGATGTATTTCCACTCCAGATATTCAAATGGATCGTAAATAAATTCATATCCGTATGATCATAATCACTAAATCACCTTATGGTTTATTATTTAATATAAAATGTGCTAACGCTATTTAAGAAAAAGAAAAGAGTAACATAGTTTTTTTATATAACTCGGTTATCAAGAAAAACATTATGTAACTATTTGTCATAAGAGCCAAATAATATTATGGTCTTAACTCCGAGTTATCGATAACTCGTTTTTCTTTTGTTCTAAAACGTTATGCCCACCAATTGGTGTTCTAAAACGTTATGGCCCACCAATTAGTGTTCTAAACCAAATAGGAATATATTTATATAAAGAGTTTACTGATAATCTGGTGGTTTTTACTTCAAAACGTGATGTTATGATCATCACATTCGAGTTTAAACATGGGGTTTAACAACATGGATGTTAAAAAAATACAAATAAGTCTTCCAATTTATTATTAATTAAAGATTTTCATGGAAAAGGAAAAAGGAAAGGAAAAGCACATATATTGGCCAGGAATGAAAGCCACCACCATAACCTTTTCTTGGTTGCACACAAAGATAAGTTAAAAAGTTGTTTAAAGCCACTAAAAAGAAGACTTTTCTCCTTTTAATTTCGCTTTAGCCAATTTGCATGAGTTTGTGACTTTCCTTAAGTCAGAATTTTAGAAGAGCGTGGATCATGAGTGAGCACATCACTGGATTAAACAGAGATAATATTTGTGCAAACATGAAATTAAGTGATGATATGTTCCACTTCCTATTTGGCAAGCCCAAGCCCTTTTATGAGTTTCAGAGAGCAGCACATCATAAGAAAATAGGTTGTAATTGTTCCACACTGACACAACAACAACAAGACAACAATGACTCATACCAAGTTTTAGGATTTATTTTAAACCTATTACACTAATCAAACACTTGTCAAAAGATTATGAAACCATGTTCTATATGTTTACTACATGGCACCATATAATATATGTTTACTACTCAAAAATATCTAAAGATAAGAGTAAGTTATTATGCGAGCATTCTGATACGGGATTGGCAGTCGTTGGTATTGTCTTTACCTCTAAGGCAGCCTAAATACTCATAAATGTAATTCGGACCGACAGATGTAGTGTATTCATGCTAACTAGCGTTCAGAAAACATAAACATAAGCTGGTAATAGTAATAACAAGTTTGACCATTGTTATATATATATATATATATATATATATATATTTTTTTTTTTTTTTTGGTTATTCCAGGAAGATTTAGGTCTTACGGTCTTAATCTCTCTTTCTTGGTCCAACATTATTTTTTTTTTTTGAAAGAATTTTAAATTTATTCAAACAAAAAAAAACCTTTTGTACAGAGTTATTATCCTGCTTCCTTTTTACAAAAAAAGAAAAGAAAATTTCCTATCCTCCATTAGCCTCTTCCAAACCAAATCTCCATGGTCTTCTTATGTTTATCTCCATTTCTTCTTCTCAAAGAGGTGATTCTGTTCCGGATTTGCTTATCTAATTTAGCAATCAGACAACCAGTCGGATGTGAAGCTTCGCCCACTCTTCTCGTATTCCTCTCGTGCCATAACTTCGTAGGTTCTGACAAAACAAGATCTCACCGAAAGGTCTCACTTCTTCCACTCAACCCATCCACCAATATACAAATTATGCGATCCCACTGATAAGCATTCCTCTGCCCCATCAAATTTTTGATAGTCATCTGCCAGACTTCATTTGAGTATGGGCATTCAAAAAAGACATGATTCCTGGTTTCCATGTCAGATTTACACAGCCAACAGGTAGGATCAGCTTGAGGACTCCATTTTAAAACTCTGTCTCCTGTTGCTAATCTGTCTTTGACCTTAGACTAAAACATGTTTAATCAAATTCTTTCCCTTGAAACTCGGACTAGGAGTGCAACAAAACCGATCTCCGAGTCCAAAAACTAAGCAATAAATAGTTGACTTGTCAAAATAATTTATACACATGACTTGTCCAAGTGTATAGATTACAAATTTAACTCAGAAATCAATCCTGTGAGTGTTAATATAATTAGTAAATGCTTTCTAGTATAAGTGCATTAGAGAAATAGTAGATACTTTACAGAAATTTTTGTTTGGTTTTCTGTTATTTTTCTTTCATTTTACGGTGGAAAAAATAATAGCGACGGGACGGGAAAACCGGGAAACCGGAAACGGCATCGTCGTTTTATAGAAAATGAAAAAAAAGAAAAAAAAAAACTGGAACGGGGGTAAGAAAGTAATTATGATCCCTTTCAGTTCCTAACAGACAGATTCTGGAAAGCAAAAGGCAAAACACACACACAAGGCGAGAAAAAAAAAAAACCAAACCACTTTTTTTTTCTTTCTTCGTTCCTTTCTTCTTCACGACTTCTGTCGCGAAAAAAAAAAAATTGGCTCTCCGGTAACCGCATTCTCGGAACTAATGACTGACCCAGAGGTAAAAAAATCTCATCTTTAAGCCCTAACTCTCCGCTGTTTTGGAGAAAGAATCATACCGAATTGAAAAAAAAAAGTTAGCTTCTTCTCTGTTTCTCTTAGGTTTCGTTTATGGATTCATATGTTTTGATCTGAATCAGTGTTTCGGATGGTGGGGTTTTGTCCTGTCTTTTCTGGGGGGTTTGCAATTGAATGGTGTTCATTTTTTCTTTTAGCAGAGGTTAACCGCATTGAAGAAGGCTTACGCCGATACGATACTGAACACGGCCAAGGAAGCTGCGGCGCGTGTGATGATCTCAGAGAGGAGAGCACGTGGGTACCAGCAGGAGCTTGTGGCGGTTAGAGATGAGGCTCTCCGTACATGTCTTAGGCTTAAACAGATGTATGATTCCAAGGTAATAGTTACATTGCTTGATTCTTCATATTTTATTTTTTCTTTAGTTGTTTATAATGACTTCTTGCTTTGTACTCACTTGCTATGAGATGGATTTGATTATCAAGCTTTTTTGACATTTCTGAGCTTTATTTACATCTTTGATTGTGTTTTGTTTTGTTTTGTTTTGTTTTGTTTTGCTGCATTGAGAGTGTCATTGAGAATGGTTCTTGCTGGAATGGTTTCTGTTATGTACTTAAACTCAGTTGATTTTTTATTTTCTTACCCATGATTGTGTTAGAAGCTGTTCTTAAATATAGTTGTTGTTGATACTAGTTCCACCTATTGTTGTAACTCACCGCTTGATAAAAGCTGTTTAACTTGATATTGAAGCACATTTTCTTGAAGATGGACTTCACAGTTAGTGATGTGATATGATTAAACAGGTCAAAGAGGCGGAAATGATGTCTTTAACCAAGCAGCAAAAGATTGAAGAACTTGAAGCTCAACTTGGAGAAGCTGAAGATATTGTAGGAGAGCTAAGGATGGAGCTGCGAGAGTCTCGTTACCAGCTCGAGAAATTGACAAATAGTCATCGTCAAACCAACGAGGAAAACAAGCCAAGTGAAGAAGCAGTTTCTTTAGCGTGTGAGGATTCTAGTAATCACGAGAGAACAGTGGTGGCTAGTGGGATCAAACCACATTTGAGTGACAGGGATAACAGTATCAACAGGTGTTCTTATAAAGAGAATAAAGATCCTTGCCACCACACTCTTCCGTCCATACTAACTAGACGCAGAGAAGCTGAGGTGTTAGAAAAAGGAGGAGATTGTCCTGATGTGGAATCGTTGACATCATCCAAAACAGAAGCACGAAGAGAGGAAGAGAAGGATAATGATATGGAGCGATTCATTACATCTGTGGAGAAACACCAGTTCACAGTCAAGAGAAAGCGTAAGAAGGATGCAAGAAGCGGAAGCTGTAGCCCTGGAGGAGGAGGTTCCTCCTCCTCGCAAGACGATGAGAGCAGAAACAGGAGACAGAAGACTGGAGAGAAAGACAACGGGTGGTACTTGGATTCCTTCAACACTGAATCATCATCTCGTGATAGTCGTCGTGTTGCTCAGGTCGCTCGTCAGGTTAGTATAAATCTAAACTTAATGTTTGTTTCTTCTAGCCGTGACAGCAAATATTCTGACCATCTTATTTGTTTGCTTCTTTGTTGGCGCAGCTTTTACCATTCACAGAGAAGAAAATGTCGCAGGAGAACCAAAGTGATGATGTTTCTTGAGCCATAAGTAATCTTGGAAGGTCCTATCATCAGTTCCGTTTGAACTCTCTCTCTCTCTCTCTCTGGAGAGGAAAGAATGGTTTGATTAGAGAAGTTAGCTGAAGTAGTAAGATTGTTAACATCAATACACATTGTCACAGCTTATAGACTAATGGAAAAGGCTAATTTTGAGTCGTTTATTTTGATTCCTTTACGCATTTGTTCTCTCTTGCTTGGGGAGAACCTGAAGAAGCTTCCTCAATAAACGAAACATACTAATGTTGCAATAATGTGTAACCTTCCGGCCAAGCTTCCACAAGATTGTTGATGATTAGGAAAGAAATAATAAAATAAAGAAGCAAATCAAAAGAAGTCATTGTTGTTACGAACACAAGGTTTGACCACATAAACACGCTTTAGAGTATGAAATGTTTGTGTATGTCAACACAACAGAGAAATTTAGCTAATTTTGTGGCTAAATACATTTTTTTTTTGTAATATAGGGTCAAGAAATAACAAATATTTTGGAATGTAAATATGGTCAAAATTCCCTGCTTCAATATAATACAATTTTGTAACATAAAAATGTACAACAATCTCAAAATTTTAATTTTATATCAACTTTGTTTATAATCTATAAAAACTCGCATTTGAAGCGCGGCTCAAAATCTAGTCAATACTATTAAAAAGGAAAAAGTCATAAAAGATCTACTTAAGAAAAGTTATTGCACCCTTCATTTTTTCGTCTAATCTATAACATATAACCAAAAATTATAACTAACATTTATAATAACAACCAAATATAATCCTATGAATATTAGTATGTTACGTATTTTATCAAGATCTTTCTCTAATATATTAATTTTCTAATTGTTACATATTTGTTTAGTTTTTAGAAAATTTGTGTGACATATCTGGTCTATTATAAATATGTCTCTCTAGATATTATGGTCTACCAAATAACATTTTAAAAGAGATTTTGTAAATATGTCGATATGTAACTTTTGCATTCAAATGAATCAGTCCAAATCTTAAAGGTTTCTAGACTCCCTAATAATATAATTGTACAATATTATACTATATTTTCTTATATCACACATTAGTATATTAGATATATATTTAGTTATCACATGCGGTAATATATTACTCATTATCAAACTGTGCTACAAATCGAATTTTCACTGTTTGGCTTCTCTAAAATGTTGGTTAGGTAATTTCAAATATATGAATAGTAGCCAATCAAAACATTTTAAGTTGTAAACTAATTTTGATTGTTTAGATTTTTATTAAACTATCCCGAATTTTTTCAATTCTAAGAAAATAATAATATTTATATATTGAAATAAACATATGTTAAAATTATACATTTAAGTTTGACTACATTTATATAAATATCTTATATAATACCACTTTTCCTAAAACTTTATAAAATTGTTATTAAGATAAGTATAAAAACTATAAAAATCTTATAAATCTATACTTGTAAATTAGTCAAAACACTGTCAAGTAATCTTAAGTCTCACCAAATACAATAAATGTAAATTTTATAAAATGCACACAAGATATATTAAGAGAGAGTAGGTTTAGGCATTCAAATCTTTGGGTCAGGTACCGATCGGTTTCTTTCTGGTATGGATCTTTCGGATCCTCGCCATTTAGACCTAAGTAGGTATTTGATTTTTTTGGTTTGGGTTCGTGTAGGTTCTTTTCGGGTTTGGATGAATAATTAAACTACATGTAATTTTTGGGTATCTAACAGGTCCGGATCGGTTAAGATATGTAGGACCCGAAAAACATTAGAAGTATCAGAAAATTCCAAAAATACATGAAACACAAAATACCCAAAATATTAAAATACTCAAAATGACCCGAAATTGACCTGAAATCTGACACGATGAACCAAAAAGTACCCAAAATTTCATCTAGATATCCAAAATATATCTTTTTTTTTTGAAATTTTACCTGAAGCGTGAAACTATAATCGAAAAACCAAAACCGGAAACTTAAAAATAATAATCATAATACAAACAAATATCCGAAATACTCAAATATATTGAATATACACAAACGTTAATTTAGGTAATTTGGGTATCCGATCAGGTCTCAGATATGATCCAGACTCAAACAGAGACATGCATATCTAAAAAAATACTTAATTAGTATTTTATCTTGGGGTCAGATCAAAACCAATAACAATACATCGTTAGTCTGTATCTTTTCAATTAGATTTTAATAAGAAAACAAAAGTCGCGCTTTTAAACTTGGATCAAAATCTAGTATTCTCTATTAAAAGAGAAGTATCATTTTTATCTACCATAAAAATTATTGTCTATATTATATTAAAATAGAAGTAAGATATGAGTTAAATATGAAAATTAATTCAAATCGGTAAATTAAAATATTTAATTTTCTCTATTAAAAGAAAAGTACCATTTTTATCTACCATAAAAGGTTATAGTAGGTGTAATCATTATTTATATCAATTTGACTTTTTTATTAATAATTTTAATAGTTATAAATATATTAATAAATCAAATTTAATAATTATTGTCTATATTATATTAAAATAGAAGTAAGATATGAATTAAATATGAAAATTAATTCAAATCGGTAAATTAAAATATTTAATTTTCTCTATTAAAAGAAAAGTACCATTTTTATCTACCATAAAAGGTTATAGTAGGTGTAATCATTATTTATATCTATTTGACTTTTTTATTAATAATTTTAATAGTTATAAAGATATTAATAAATCAAATTTAACTATAAATTTAAATTTTACTTTTAGTCATACCAAAATCTGTTGAGAGAAAATCTAACAAAATCTAAGTAAAAATTTAAAATATCTTTTTTAAATTAATTATATGCTATTTTTATAAATTTTATAATTATAGTCTATATTTTATTAAAATAGAAGTAAGATATGAATTAAATATGAAAATTAATTCAAATCGGTAAATTGAAATATTTAAAAAATACTTTCATTTAAATAAATAAATAAAATATAATTAACCATTTAAAAGGATAAAAATATCATTCACCGTATAAACGGATTAAAATTCGAAACATATGTAATATTTTTATACAAAGAAATCAAATTGTTAAAATATGTTAAATTTTTTATTTCTACAACTATATATTAGATATTTATTTATTTTGGAAATCAAAAAAATGTATTATCTAAAAATAATATACAAAATATAGTATTATATAATTAACTTTTAGTTTAAGTGTTATTTACTAAAGATACTATTTGAAACATTTTAAATTTTTAATAATCATTAGATATACTAATAAGAAATAAAATTTAAATATAAATTTATTTTTATTTCTAATTATAGAAAAATATTTTGAGAGAAAAAAAATAAAAAAATGTTGCCAAAAATTTCAGTTTTTAATAAAATAATACATTAGTTTAGTAACAAAACAATCAAGTTCCAAGCTCAAAAATAGATGTGTAATTTACTAAATTTCTTTTGATTAAATATACAACTTTTTTTATAAATATATATATATATATATATATTAAACTCAAATGATAATATTCCAAATTGTACAAAAGTTCAAATCATAGATGTTAAATTGTATTGTTTTTAAATGCAACACGAGAAAAAATATGTAAAAGGTAAAATGGTATAATATTTTGAAAATATAAGTTAATGAAAAAATAATAAAAATCTTAATATCATAACTTCCAAACTATCATATAGCAACAAAATATATAAAATAATATGATTGTGGCGCTATGTATAAATCTACTAAAATAATATGGCTAAATTACTAATCTGAACAATGTATTTACTAATTAAATGTTGCAATATACTAAAATAATAGATGTTAAAGTATATTTTTAAACACTATGGAAATATAAATTATCCTATACAAATATTCTTTCTATAAGTATATCTAAATAAAATTTTAAAATGTATTGTATGCATACTTTAAAAATTAAAAACAAATTGAAAGAGATTCTCTATTTGATTATTCCATATTATGAATCTATATTGTTTCAAACTTGAACATATATTAGTATAACAACATAAAATGTATAAATATATGAATAATGTCGAATAAGAAACTTAACCAATAAGATTATAGAGTTACAAAATATATAATATTAAAATATAAATCATATATTTATAACACATGCGATAATATCAAAATTATACATTTGCAAAATGAAAGGTTATCCGCACGGATATGCGGGTCAGAGTCTAGTTTAGATTAATTTGCTAAGTTATTAATTAAATGGTCAAACTATGACTCTTATATAATAAATTTTTATAGTAACTCTATTTTTAATAGATTAGATGTGATAAAAAGAAACAAATATGTGGAGTCAATATGTGGTTAAATGAAACAAATCTATGAAAAAATATAAAAAGATGTCTATAAAAAATAAGTCAATATGTGATTAAATGAAAGAAATATTTGGGACACTAAATACATACTATTTTAAAAATTTTGGTCACCTATATATTCTATAACTTTTCATAGTCTCTTCATTTCAAAGATCTATCAGTATTCTATTCAATAGTAACAAAAATTTAATAGAGAAAAAACAAAGATGGCTAAAGCGACTTCTTCACTTGTTATCCCCATCATCTTAGTTGTGATGTTTCTCTCAGGTATACATTTATCTAAAGTTTCATTCTAAAGAATATATCAACATTTTCTGTCGCAGAAACTACTTTATTTTCAGTTGAAATCGTTGGTACATGCCTCAAATGTTAATGTAGACTTGTAATTTATATTAGCCTTAACTATATTTACTATTGTGATTAACTTAAATATTCGAAAATGATTTACTGTGTTTTTTTCTTCATTAGCTAATATATGATCTATGTAATAGTTCCGGGTTTTGATATCTCTTCTGACCAACTTATTAAGCTAAAAAAAGTCTGAACAACTTTTATCTAATTTTAAACCGACCTTGCATGATATAGTTTCGCAGAATATGGGACGATCATGTGTGGCGGTTATTGGAACCAATTGCGTCAATTGCAGAATCAAGTGCTACAACAATTATGGAAATCTTGCAACTGCCACCTGTGATCGCTCGGGAGGAAGTCCTCAATACTATAGATGTCAATGTACCTTTCCTTGTTCGCCTCCAGAGGATTTGAACCCAAAAAAATTATTTTAAAATGATATCTTCTTCAAAATGTATTAGCATGAATCCTAATTTTAAATATCACAAACTATAGTTGCTACAGTTGTCATTATATAATAATTTTATTTCAGATTGGACCCTTAGTGTCAATAAAATATATTAAACACAAAGCTAAAATTCGTTGTAGTTGGATTTATTGTGGTGGTTTATTCAATCTGAAATTTAAAGTAATTTTATAAAATAATAAATCATCTATTATTAAACATAAAATTTACAATGCTCTTTCAAATCCAGTTTTATTCAACTTGTAATTTAAAATATACAAGATTCCCACCCACACAAAGATAGAAAATATTTTTTAACAAAATATATACTATTATTTGCCAAATGATTTTTCGCAACGTTGAAAGTTTGAGTGGTTAATATTGTTTATATCCTTAATGAATAAAAAAATTTAATATACAAAAATAAAAACAAATTTAGATATTATTGATTAGATAAGTGATTAAAAATAACAATAATAAGAATTATCCAGAAAATATATTTTAATAATATACATTTTAAAATAAAAAGATAATTCTTGTATATATTGTGTTGTTATCCGAAAAATATATTTTAATAAAAAAGTTAAAATTCAAAAACATAAAACACATAAATAAAATTCTTTAAGATTTATTTATTAGTAATGAATATAATGTACAAATATTTATAAAAAATATTCAAAACAACATTTATAAAATATTTACGCCCGCATGCGCGGCCTAAACACCTAGTCATAGTTTAAAGGAAATGAAACTGAACTTATACTGTTATTATAATTTAATTTACAACCAAACTCAATAAATTAAGTTGAAGATATATAACTTTTTGATAGCTTACATAAAAGATGATGTGGACCGACTTTTATTTTATTTGCTTTCCCTGAGTTCTTGTAGCGGAGTCCTCGCTAAATCAATTGTGTAGAGAACTACATCTTAATAAACACTCAATATTTTTTCTCAAAAAAAATAAAAATAAATAAACACTCAATATTCTCCGGAACATCTTTTTATTTGGTCCTTTGTTGGCGCAGTTGATTTCTTCTGCCTGGGGATAATTTGAAGAAGCTTCCTCAATAGGTACCTGATTCTATAAAATAAACATTTTAACCTTTCAACGAAGCTTCCAAAAGATTGTTGACTATTAGAAAAAAAAAAGAAGCAAATCAAAACAAGTCCTTATTGTTCACAAACACAAGGTTTGACCACAGAAACACGTTTTGGAGTATGAAATGTTTGTGTATATAAACACAACAGAGGAAACTAGAAACAACCACAAACACAAACTTGAAATCAATTCTCATTTTGATCACATACAAAAACTAATTGTGATATATATATTAGTTTCAAAGATAATTATATAAAATTATTAGATTGCATCTTCTACATTTTCATTGTAGATTTGACTTTATGTTTAAAATGAAAAATTAGTTATTTAGTGTCAACTGATAATTTGTTTTGTGTATTATAAATTATATTTTCGAACCGAACTAGAGCAAAAATAAAGACCAACTCGATTGAATTGAATAAGTACAGATAAAATCAAACTAAACCAAGTCAAATATAAACTAAACTGAACCAAACCAAACTAAACTAACTTAAGTTAATTTCGGTTAAAGTTTTCTTAAATCCAAACAAATCAAACTGACCAAATCTAAACCGAATCCAGATTTAAACCAAAATCTACACAAATTGTAGTTCTGCCGCATTCCTTGAAAGTAAAACGAAGAAACAACTGGTTCACACATTTTGGAGAATGGTAATGCTGAATAGGTGTTGACGTTTTTTTGTCTAAAGGTGTTGACTTTTATTAATGAAATAAAATACAAATTTTCATAGGAATTATTGTACACGTAGTCGACGTTGATCAGTTGGTTTTATATTCTTACCTGTAAATAAGACTTCAAAATGTTGGAGTCTCTAATGATGTAAGAATTATATTTGGTTTACTAACTACTAAATATAAAATGGGTAAGACAACGTTTTTCTTGAAAACTAATTTTGTACTTTTCATTATCTTTGTCTCGTTTTTTCTGTTTTACTGATTAATAAATTGTTATAATGCTTTCTTCTGGCAATTAGAATTCTAAAAAAGAGGTGATATAGCTTCTCTCTCACTAAAACAAAGCTCATGCTTCTCTCTAAAATACAGATTAACTCTCCTGCCGATTTTTCGGTCTGGAGGCCTCTTCCCCTTTCTTTGTTTTCTTTTTGCTTTCTTCCCTCCCTCAGTCCGTAGTCGATATGCTCATACCTCTGGATGGGACTTTTCACTCAGCAGTCTTTAGGGACAGGCGGTGGTAAGATCCGACATAATGGAAATGCTTGGCCGGCTATCGTGGGCAGGAGGAGAGTCAGTTTTAGGGTTCAAGAGCACTGGATCTGGTTTTTCCTTTTTCAGATCTCCGTGTCTCGGCTCAGCGACAGCGGCTGGCTTCGGGAGACACTTCCTCCACCTTGAATCTATGTACATCGAGATGGTGAGACATACGGAGGAAGATTCGACGGCGTGGGACGAGTATGGTCGATGGTTCTCCGGAACACACGAACAATGACTCTCGCGGATTATATGGTCGAAGAAGACATTCTAGCGGTGGTTCGTGGTGGTTGTTCATACCCAGCTGAAAGCTCCAATCTTTGGTATGAACTCCGCTTCTCGAAATCTCGAGATATGGTATATCGACCGCATTTTGTGTTGCTGAAACTCGACTTTCATTCGATCATGTGTCCGTTTTTAGCTGAGGGTCACAACGCCAAAGACCAGGAGGATGAAACTATCTCGACTATGCACCTTCGGTGTTCATGGCACTGGATCATGAACATTGACGCCGATCATTTGGGTCCTTTTGCTAGTTTTTATTTGGGTTCGTATATGATTCTTAATCTGTTGTGCTAGTAGATGTTGGTTGTACCAAGAGGTCGAATTGGAGGTAGAAGAAATGGATCATTCTGAGTCGTGGAATGATTTCATTCTCATTGTGGTCTAAAATACATTGAGGTTTAATTAGGTAGTGTTGGTTCCAATCAAGTGATCCAGTGTTACTAGATCACTTCAATGTATTAGTGGTTTAAACCTGATGTGGTCAAATCTTTGTATCCATATATTTGGTGAAATGAAGTTGATGTTAGAGCAAAAAAATTCTCAAAAATGGAAATATATAAAGAGACTTTAAGAAAGAGATATAATTAGATGAAGAGTTTAATTTTTATTCAAGTGGTTTTCACTTGAAAACGTTGTATCATGATCATCCCATTAAAGTTTAAACTTGGGGTTCAACAGCATGCATATTAAACTATATAAATGGCCTGGCCATTTTAACCTAGATCCGAAAAACCGAATCGAAACCGACCCGAAACCGAACCGAAAATTTACAAGTACCTATTGGATCCAAAATTCTTCTACCCGAATGGACCCGGACCCGAAAAGAACCGACTGAATAGACCCGACGAAAAGAACCCGACCGATAAGAACCGATTCAAACCCGACTTAAAAACTTTAAAATATTTTTTTCTTAATAATCTTTGTCATTATTTTGTAACATTTTTAAGTAACATGAAGTTTGAAATCTAAAATATAGAATTATGTTCTATTTTAACTATGAATAGTTTATTTTAAGTTATTTTGTAAAATTTTAGATGTATATGATAAATTTTGACTTAATTCGATGGAATTTTAGTATTTCATTTCCTTTTTATATCCTAAATATCCGAATCCGATCCGGACCCGAAACGAATTAGAAAATTATGGGTATTTTAATTATAGCCCCGAACTGAACCGGACCCGACAAGACCCGATCTGGAACCGACCCGAAAAATTATGGGTATCTAAATGGATCTAAATTTTCAGGACCCGAAAGACCCGAATCCGACAAGATCCGACCGGAATCCGACCCGAGGACCCGGATGACAGACCTATACTAATCAAATGTTATATTTCTCTTGGAAAAGAAAAAGAAACAGAAAAGGAAAGGCACACATATTGGCCAGAAATGAAAGCCACCATTACTTTTATTAGTTGCTCACGAGATGAAGTTAATAAGAATTGTTTAAATCCACTAAAAAGATTCTTTTCTTCTTTTAGTGTTCGCTTTAGCCAATTTGGATGAGTTTGCATCTTTCCCTAATTAAGAGTTTTAGAAGAGCATAAATCATGACAAATTGACAATAATGACTAATGTTCTAAAAGTTAGTCTGGGTGGTGTCTAGATTCGGATCTGGATACAAACGAAACAAACATATGCTTAGGACCTTTAAAAGAGAAGAGCATGGATCATTGCAAAGTGACAATAATAACTAATGTTCTAAAAGTTAGTTTAGGTGGTGCCCAGACCCGAGTCTGAGTACAAACGAAACAAACATAGATTTAAGACCTTAACAAATTTAGTTTTAGAAAAGCGTGGATCATGATAAATGGACAACAATGACCAATGTTCTAAAAGTTAGTCTAGGTGATGTCCAGACCAGATTTGAGTACAAACGCGACAAGCATAGACTTAAGGCCTTAAAGATATTTACTAAATATCCATTGTTTGGTTGATGATAATTTTTGGTTTCTAGTCTACTGACCATGTGTTGTTATTACCATTCTGTATAAAATTATCTTGAAATTTCGCGGGATAAATACTCAAAGATTCTGAGCCTTTTTCTTGTTTCTTTGTTGGCATAGCTTTTACCATTCTCAGAGAAGAATTTTTTGCACCAGAAGCAGAGTGATGAGGTACCGTGATTCACAAGGACTCTTTGAAGGTCCCCACTTTCATCAAATTGCATTGTTCTATGTGGAAAAAAGAATGCTTGATTAGAGAAACTAGCTGAAGTAGTAAGATTGATTTATAAACACATTGTCAACTTTTAGACCAATGGAAAAAGCTAATTTTGGTCGTTAATTTAGCTTCCTTGAGGCACTTGTTTTTCAGTTGATCTCTCTCTCGAAAGATATTGGGTTCCATTTGGTCTTGAAATCAGAAGAAAAATAAATTTTCCTGAATTTTGTAACTTCATGTAGGATAAGTCAAATCATTGACAATTGAGGGTCTTGCTTCAGGAGAATTTGAAGAGACTCCCAATGGGTACAAGATTCTACAAAAATGTACGAGTTAGACTAGTTTCCACGAGAGATTTTGACATTAGAAAAAATGTTAAATCTTCCAGCTATGGTTCCAGAAGTTGTTGACGATGGAAAGTTTTTGAAATAAATCAAAAGGAAGCAAATCAAAACAAGTCCTTATTGTTCACAAACACAAGGTTTGACCACAGAAACACGTTTTGAGTATGAAATGTTTGTGTATATAAACACAACAGAGGAAACTAGAAACAACCACAAACACAAACTTGAAATCAATTCTCATTTTGATCACATACAAAAACTAATTCGTTTCTGATTTAAACCAATTTATCTCCTAATAATTTACAATGAACGGATCATCATGGGCTGACCAGTGGGACAACATGCACCGCCGTCGCCAGAAGCGGTGGAGGTGGAACTGCTTCGAACTCAAACACGCCAAGTACAAGGAGAAATTTGGACATGGACTAGACAAGACAAAAGCTGTTGCTTCTTCTGGTTTTAAAAGCTCAAAACTGGCTCTGCCGTTGGTTTCGTTGGGTGAAGGACAAGTATCACAAAACCACAAACAAACATTAAACATTTTCCAGTTTCCTTGTATATTTTGAAACTATTCACTTGGTTTTCTTCTGATCAGATATTTTGTTTGATGTATTTTGTTTTAGCTTGTTTGATTTGAATGTTTTGACTTTTGAGTTCTGTGGTAGATTGTATGAAGTTTCCAGGACCTTTGGCTCCAAGATCTACGTCGACAAAGCTACAAACTCGGAATGTTTCAGGTCGTTGACGGTTATAGCTCCTGAGATCGTCTCCCAAGATCCCTCTTCTCGGTTTCACATATTCAGTGGGTTCCCTAGACTCTACGAAAGAGCAAGCGCGAAACTCGCCGAGGCGAGATCGAAACGTCAGAGCGAGCCTCTAATCATCCGCCCTTCCGCTCAGTGGTACGTTTGTGACGATGGTGAAGATGATTATTCAGAGAGTGTGAGCCAGGTTCAAAAGCAGAGAAAAGTTAGGTTTTGTGAAGCTGTCAGGGATGAGTTTGGTGTTTGGCACGTGTGTTACTCGATGCATTCATCGCGAGATGAGTTGGAATCAGCGATGAGAGTTCTGTCTCCGAGATGGGTTGTGTCGACAGTTTCTTCTTGTAGAGCAATGGAGCTGGACTATGTGAAGAGAAACTGCTTTATCAGTCGGTTTTCTTCTGATGATCCTTTCTGGAAGCTTCTAGACATCGACATGGAAGTTTCTTCAGTTTCTGCAACTGATACTCAGACAATAACTCTTAGTTGCTGTCTCACGAGTGCCGAGGATTCTGTGATTGAATCCTCTACCGTAAAGCAGCTTCTGAGTTTATCACCTGAGAAAAATAACCTTCCTGTAACTCTGTTTGGGAGAGCAAGGCTAAGCTCTCAGGTATCTGATCAACTACATGAGAGAAAAGTTGTACACAGTGCATGTGTAGAAGCGTTGAATCTCGAGGAAGTAGCTGAGTATGATACCAAACAAGAAACAATAGAGGAGGTATCTTGTAGAAGCTTTTCTTCGTCTTCTTCGTCTTCAAAGGAGAGTTGCAGTGATCTTAGTGGTGAATTGAGAAAGCTATACAGATCAATGAATGCACCTGTACCTCGGCCGCTACCTTCATTGATGGAGCTTATGAACGCTAGAAAGCGTTATCGGAAAAGCTTGAATTTATAGAGCAAGGACGTTACAGTGGGTTTGAAATTGATGGGCCTAAATGGGCTTGTTATGAACATAATGTGGTGATTCATGTATGTACGTGTGTCGTCACCAAAAGGACAAGTGTATCCATTCATTCGAATCAATTCTTTTTACCGCTATGCTTTTACTAATTAACTTTCTTACCAGGAGTACATATAAAAAAATTATTAATTTTGTTATATAAAAATATTAGCTGGCCCCACACTGTTTATTCGCCATCTTCCCCAGAAAGCACAAACCATTTCCTCTCCAAATTCTCACTCCTCGACTCTCTGGTTCTACAAGCGGTGCTAGTTCGAAGTGACGGCGAATCAGTAGTTATTG
This sequence comes from Brassica carinata, assembly GCA_016771965.1. NCBI lineage: Eukaryota > Viridiplantae > Streptophyta > Magnoliopsida > Brassicales > Brassicaceae > Brassica > Brassica carinata. The sequence continues at coordinate 7,805,574 of CM028689.1, read as the reverse complement.
TACCACAGAGAAGCCTAAGATTACCGTTATCGCACTATCTTCTTCTTCGCTCGTCGCACATTGTGTACGAATATGGAAACTAAAAGTCGATTTGCATGAGAATAATTTTCAGGTAAAACTTAAAGATCGTTCGCCTCTCACTCTTACTCAGCCATTGTGATTTGTTTATTCCCCTGAAATTTTAAATTTCTAGGTCATTTTTTCTCTTATTTCCGCTTCTAGGTCATCTTCTTCGTCCCAAAACCCAGATTGATTTGTGAAATATATCTCTGAAATTACTTTGTTGTTGTTTTGTTTATCCTCGCAGATAAACAAAAATGAGCTGCAATGCAAGTGCACCCGCCTCTCATGATGCTCTGGTTGTTAAACCTGAGCACCCCTATGGTTCCAAACCTTTACCTCAAGATTCAGAAGAAAACAGAGGATCAGTGGGTGCGCAGAGTAGCACCAGTGTGGTTGATCAGGTCCGTACGCCACCTGATGATCCTGGTGTTACTTCTTCATCCACCATATGCCCAGCCCGGTTTGTAGGCAGTTCTGGAAAGCTGGAAGCTACAACGATGAACTGAGTTCTAAGTCTCAGCAGCCAAGTATGCATTCTTGCTTATAATCACTTATCATTTTACTCTTCTGTTTGGTTGAGTTGGTCTTTTATTCTCTGGAGGTTATATAGTCTTTTTGTGTGTAAGCGTTTTGATTTATTGTTCTTGACATGTGTATTCACAGCTGGAAAAAATTATCTTCATGTGCATCCTATGTTCCTTCACTCCAATGCTACGTCACATAAATGGGCTTTTGGCGGTATGCAATCGTGATTTTCCCTTGTTTTTTTTTGTATGTAGCAAACATTTTACTAAAGCGTTTTAACAAGACTTTTCTGGTTCTCCTCCCTCAGTCCGTGGTCGATATGCTCATACCTCTGGATGGGACTTTTCACTCAGCAGTCTTTAGGGACAGGCGGTGGTAAGATCCGATAATCTGGAAATGCGGCGAGGCTATCGGACGACGGGAGGAGGAGAGTCAGTTTTAGGGTTCAAGAGCACTGGATCTGGTTTTTCCTTTTTCAGATCTCCGTCTCCGGCTCAGCGGTGGCCGGAGACACTTCCTCCACCTTGAATCTATGTACACGAGATGGTGAGACATACGGAGGAAGATTCGAGGCGGTGGAGAGTATGGTCGCCTCGGTTCTCCGGAACACACGAACAATGACTCTCGCGGATTATATGGTCGAAGAAGACATTCTATTGGTTCGTGGTGGTTGTTCATACCCGCTGAAAGCTCCAATCTTTGGTATGAACTCCGCTTCTCGAAATCTCGAGATATGGTATATCGACCGCATTTTGTGTTGCTGACTTCGACTTTCATTCGATCATGTGTCCGTTTTATTGGCTGAGGGTCACAACGCCAAACCAGGAGGATGAAACTATCTCGACTATGCACCTTCGTGTTCATGGCACGGATCATGAACATTGACGCCGATCATTTGGGTCCTTTTGCTAGTTTTATTTGGGTTCGTGTATGATTCTTAATCTGTTGTGCTAGTAGATGTTGGTTGTACCAAGAGGTCAATTAGGAGGTAGAAGAAATGGATCATTCTGAGTCGTGGAATGATTTCATTCTCATTGTGGTCTAAAATACATTGAGGTTTAATTAGGTAGTGTTGGTTCCAATCAAGTGATCCGAGTGTTACTAGATCACTTCAATGTATTAGTGGTTTAAACCTGATGTGGTCAAATCTTTGTATCCATATATTTGGTGAAATGAAGTTGATGTTAGAGCAAAAAAAGAATTCTCAAAAATGGAAATATATAAAGAGACTTTAAGAAAGAGATATAATTAGATGAAGAGTTTAATTTTTATTCAAGTGGTTTTCACTTGAAAACGTTGTATCATGATCATCCCATTAAAGTTTAAACTTGGGGTTCAACAGCATGCATATTAAACTATATAAATGGCCTGGCCATTTTAACCTAGATCCGAAAAAATCGAAACCGACCGAAACCGAACGAAAATTTACAAGTACCTATTGGATCCAAATTCTTCTACCGAATGGACCGGACGAAAAGAACCGACTGAATAGACCCGGACGAAAAGAACCCGACCGATAAGAACCGATTCAAACCCGACTTAAAAACTTTAAAATATTTTTTTCTTAATAATCTTTGTCATTATTTTGTAACATTTTTAAGTAACATGAAGTTTGAAATCTAAAATATAGAATTATGTTCTATTTTAACTATGAATAGTTTATTTTAAGTTATTTTGTAAAATTTTAGATGTATATGATAAATTTTGACTTAATTGATGGAATTTTAGTATTTCATTTCCTTTTATATCCTAAATATCCTAATCCGATCGGACCAAAGCTAATTAGAAAATTATGGGTATTTTAATTATAGCCAACTGAACTGGACCCGACAAGACCGATCTGGAACCGACCGAAAAATTATGGGTATCTAAATGGATCTAAATTTTCAGGACCGAAGACCGAATCCGACAAGATCCGACCGAATCCGACCCGAGGACCGGATGACAGACCTATACTAATCAAATGTTATATTTCTCTTGGAAAGAAAAGAAACAGAAAAGGAAAGGCACACATATTGGCCAGAAATGAAAGCCACCATTACTTTTATTAGTTGCTCACGAGATGAAGTTAATAAGAATTGTTTAAATCCACTAAAAAGATTCTTTTCTTCTTTTAGTGTTCGCTTTAGCCAATTTGGATGAGTTTGCATCTTTCCCTAATTAAGAGTTTTAGAAGAGCATAAATCATGACAAATTGACAATAATGACTAATGTTCTAAAAGTTAGTCTGGGTGGTGTCTAGATTCGGATCTGGATACAAACGAAACAAACATATGCTTAGGACCTTTAAAAGAGAAGAGCATGGATCATTGCAAAGTGACAATAATAACTAATGTTCTAAAAGTTAGTTTAGGTGGTGCCCAGACCCGAGTCTGAGTACAAACGAAACAAACATAGATTTAAGACCTTAACAAATTTAGTTTTAGAAAAGCGTGGATCATGATAAATGGACAACAATGACCAATGTTCTAAAAGTTAGTCTAGGTGATGTCCAGACCAGATTTGAGTACAAACGCGACAAGCATAGACTTAAGGCCTTAAAGATATTTACTAAATATCCATTGTTTGGTTGATGATAATTTTTGGTTTCTAGTCTACTGACCATGTGTTGTTATTACCATTCTGTATAAAATTATCTTGAAATTTCGCGGGATAAATACTCAAAGATTCTGAGCCTTTTTCTTGTTTCTTTGTTGGCATAGCTTTTACCATTCTCAGAGAAGAATTTTTGCACCAGAAGCAGAGTGATGAGGTACCGTGATTCACAAGGACTCTTTGAAGGTCCCCACTTTCATCAAATTGCATTGTTCTATGTGGAAAAAAGAATGCTTGATTAGAGAAACTAGCTGAAGTAGTAAGATTGATTTATAAACACATTGTCAACTTTTAGACCAATGGAAAAAGCTAATTTTGGTCGTTAATTTAGCTTCCTTGAGGCACTTGTTTTTTCAGTTGATCTCTCTCTATCGAAAGATATTGGGTTCCATTTGGTCTTGAAATCAGAAGAAAAAAGTAAATTTTCCTGAATTTTGTAACTTCATGTAGGATAAGTCAAATCATTGACAATTGAGGGTCTTGCTTCAGGAGAATTTGAAGAGACTCCCAATGGGTACAAGATTCTACAAAAATGTACGAGTTAGACTAGTTTCCACGAGAGATTTTGACATTAGAAAAATGTTAAATCTTCCAGCTATGGTTCCAGAAGTTGTTGACGATGGAAAGTTTTTGGAAATAAATCAAAAGGAAGCAAATCAAAACAAGTCCTTATTGTTCACAAACACAAGGTTTGACCACAGAAACACGTTTTGAGTATGAAATGTTTGTGTATATAAACACAACAGAGGAAACTAGAAACAACCACAAACACAAACTTGAAATCAATTCTCATTTTGATCACATACAAAAACTAATTCGTTTCTGATTTAAACCAATTTATCTCCGTAATAATTTACAATGAACGGATCATCATCGTGGGCTGACCAGTGGGACAACAGCGGCACCGCCGTCGTCAGAAGCGGTGGAGGTGGAACTGCTTCGAACTCAAACACGGCCAAGTACAAGGAGAAATTTGGACATGGACTAGACAAGACAAAAGCTGTTGCTTCTTCTGGTTTTAAAAAGCTCAAAACTGGCTCTGCCGTTGGTTTTCGTTGGGTGAAGGACAAGTATCACAAAACCACAAACAAACATTAAACATTTTCCAGTTTCCTTGTATATTTTGAAACTATTCACTTGGTTTTCTTCTGATCAGATATTTTGTTTGATGTATTTTGTTTTAGCTTGTTTGATTTGAATGTTTTGACTTTTGAGTTCTGTGGTAGATTGTATGAAGTTTCCAGGGATTTTTTGTATTCATTTGATTAATTTGATATTTTTTGTTCTTGTAATTTGAATTTCTCACCTCTAATTCCTTTTGTAATTGAACGTATAGACTATAGTAAACGAATTAGCTTTTGAAGATTCTATCTGGTAAATTACAGAAATAAAATAGACCTTTGGTCTTGACTCCCTCTTCATCAGACACTTTGATTTGAATGTTGTTGTAAGAGGATATGATTTTGTTGAGGTGGTTTTTCCTTACAACTGGAGCTGAATGTGAATTGTGAGGATTATTCAATTATGCTAAATTTACTCTCTCTGGCTGTTAAAGTAAACTTCCATTGCAACAAATGCGATGACACATTTTCTACTTGCCAAGAGCCTACGACCACTTCTATATTTTTATCTACTTTTCAGTTAAATTCTATTTTTATTTTTGACATAGATGAATTTTTATTAAAATATGAGTTTTGCTTTAATGTATATTCATATGATAGTTCTTCAATTTTAAGGGAAATATAGAGTAAGGATATATCTTTCTCTAAATATAGAACTATATTATAGAGGTACATAGTAAATCAAAATCATCCCTATAATAGAATTCATTTATCTTACAGAAAAATACAGAGATGAGTTACAAATGTTTTAAGCAAATATGCTTTAAGCAAATATGCTTTGACATAAATGAGAAACTCGTAGTGGCCAATATCAAAACTCAAAGAGGATCGATGCATTGGCTCACCTGCACAAAGATGACACAAGAAAAAAAATGGAGAGCGGATTAAGTTTTAGAGCAACCAACAGTTTAACTACATTTCTAAAAGGAATATACTTTGCGAAAAATGATCGTTTAAGAGCTACAACAACTCTAAAAGAAGTCATTGTTGTAGGCTCTGTAACTTCTTTCCACAGGCTTTTGTGACCAGTAGGGTTCTTTTCTTGAAAATAATACCATTCGATGAGTTCGCCAAAATACGGATCTCTCTCACATGAGGAAGTGTCCACGGGTCATTGTCGAACATATCCATCGTTTTGATAAAACAAGTCTGAAGAACTTGTCTTCCACATATAAGGTAGTCTCTCACTTCATCGCCTGGATGAAACTGAAACTCATTCGATAACACGCTTGACATTGTTGATTATGGAACTCTGACCATATGTTCTCAAAAAGATTATTTGGTAAGTAATATTAATTGGTTTGAGACTTAACCAATTTTCCATTTAATAAAATTTTGTTTGTAAACCTCACTTTTCCATTTGATGAATTTCTTTTGTATTATATTGCAATCTCTTGCTTATAAATCAGATCATCAATCGCATATGGAACCACACAGATTCACCAGTTTATCTTGCATATGATATGTTGGATCAAGAGGATATTTTGTCACAATTTTTTAGAACGTTTGGCTCCAAAATTTATGTAGATAAAGCTACAAACTTGGGATGTTTTTGTAACAACTCGTCCTGTGAACTTCGGCTGGTCCTGCAGAGTATTGACCCTTATCCTTTATATATGAGCCTCTCACGATCAAATATGTAGATCAATTGGTGACAACTTATCCTATGGGAGAGTTGTTAAAGGGTGATGTCTTGTGTTCGAGGAACGTCAAGCGCATCAACAATCTATATGGAAGAGTCAGTGAGAGCTCACATATGAAGGGTTGAGGTTGATGCTCTACAGGGCCGTGAGCCTGGGTCTACGGAACATGTGAATCCATGGTAGGGGCTGTTATTTTCTTTCTTTTCTTTTTTGCTAAATACAAACTTGAAATGTTTCTGATCGTTAGTGGTTCTAGTGCCTGAAATCGTCTCTGACAATCCTTCATCCTGGTTTCACATATTAGAGTGAACCTCTTATCATTCTCCCTTCGGCTCAGTGGTATGCATGTGATGATGAAGGTTATTCCGGAAGTGGAACGTTGAATAGCATAAAGAAGCAGCTTCTGAGTCCATCCCCTTGAAAGAATCTCCATGTAACTCTGTTGCGAGAGCAAGACTAAGTTCCAGGTATCTCACAAACTACATGAGAGAAACGCCATACACAGTCAACGTGTATACACCCAACACCTCTGGAGGAATGAGAAATGTTGAATCTGAAGGAAGTAATTGAGTGAGTCCTTACAAGATAACAAACAAGAAACACTGTCTTCGTATTGACCACAAAACAAAAACGCCTGAACAAAAACTTAGATGTGGAATATTAACAGACAATGCTAGCTAACGTCTTGGCTCTATGTATTTCAAAGGAAAGAAGAAAAATTTTCAGATTCTGATTTCATCCGTTTTGAAGATGGAAAGTCCTTGACATAAGAATCATCATCATCATGACTTGATGATGATGATGATGATGATGATGATGATGATGATGTATCAACAACCTCTTCTCCAAGCTTTCTCTTGTTAGAATGGCTCAAGGTCTTGCAGTCCTCTGCTTCATTTCTCATTATAAGTTGTTTTATTCGCTTTACATCTGCAAGCTTCACCGGTTTTAACAAGAAATCCTCTGCTCCTTCCTTCAAACATCTGAAAAAATAGAGAGGATAAGCCACTTAGTTTATATCACAGTGTAGACAAAAATATGATATACTTTGTATTGTCACACATTTACAGAATCACTTACTGTTCTATACGAGTTAAGATGTTCTCAGATGACATGATCACTACAGGTATTTCTCTGAATGTAGAAGATTCCTGCGCATTATCAATATACTTGTATCAGCATTACAGAAGACTTATTCAAGTTTTTTTCTCATATTGAGAAAATCAAAATCTATTACTCATTAATTATTACCTTGATCTTCTTGAGAAGATCATATCCTGTTAGTCCTGGCATTGAGTAATCCGTCACTATTAAATTCACCTTTAAATCCTGTTAAAATAAAAGATCACACATATAACTATTAATAAAGCAGTTCAGCAACAAAGAAATATCAGATCTTATTACTACTAAAACAAACTAATTAATAAATAAACTCTTTTTTTTCTCAGTAACCAAACAGATTTGTACCTTAAGATCAGAAGCTCCTGTGTTTCCATCTAAGCCAAGATACTGCAAAGCCCTAGTCCCACTCTCTACAGTCGTCACTGAAATAAACAAGATTATTAAGCAAACAGAACCAAACCTTAAAAAACAGAAAGACAGAAAATTGTTGTGGTGCCGTGTGTAGTATTTACCTTTGCAAGAAGATATTTTAAGCAACCTCTCGATGACTTTACGGTCCACAACACTATCGTCAACAGCTAGAACATGTAGTTCAGGCGAACTAACGGTCAGATCTCCACCGGCGGGAACCTCCATCCTCATGACCTCACCAACAGCCATTTCTCTATAACTCTGAGAAAAGAATGTAAGATTGGTTTTAAAGAAAACGAAGAAGAAGCTTTGGTTTAAAGAGAGAAAAAAAAACTCCAGAAATCAATGTGATGTGATGGAGGAAGCAGGGAGAAAAAGTGACACAGATATAAGAGGTGGGGTTTCAGTAGAGAGAGATACGGAAGATCAGATGTTGCTGGTGAGATCTTTGAAGAGTAAACAAAATCTTAAGTTGGGTCAAGTGTCAGAAAAAAAACACATGTAGTTAATAAGTAAATCTTTTGTGTCTTGAAGGTCAAAATCTTTGTGCACCGAATCTTTTTTAAGATTTCAAAGATCTTTGTTTGGTCTGTTTCTTTCGATCCGACAGCGACCACTCTCTCTTGACCTGGTGTGGAACTTTCCTCCTTTTGTAGTAATTACCTCTCACGAGATTATCTTATTTTTAATCGTTTTTCATTTTTTCTAATATTAAGATGTTACATTAATATTCAGTCCCCTAAGTTAGACAAATAATTTTAAGAAAAATAATCACTTAGAGAGGTAATATCCTTCTTTGATGAGAAAAAGAGAGGGAATCTCCTCACTTGAATATAGATATCATCCAATTAGTGACACGATAACTTCAAACTATGCTCAAGTTATAAAAACATGATTGACATTTTTTTTTTACACTTTTCGGCTAAAAAAACGGCTTTTATATCTCGTATCTAAGAGACGCTTCTTAGTTTTTCTTAGTTAAAATCTTTAAAAAAAAACTAAGAACCGTTTTTTAGCCAAAACTAAAACTCCAGTTAAGAGATCGGGGTTAATCATGGTTTAAGTATTATGTTGATATATTCTGGTAATTTTGTTGATTTATTTATTTGGATACATTATTACTAGGTAATGTCAAGTTTCTCTGAATATGAGAAATTGTTTTCGACAAAATGGTCAATTTATTAATTCTTGTCATCGTTTTCAGTTGAGCTCCTTTATTTAATTGATTTTATGTAGTAAATGCACTCTGTTTAGTGGACCATTGTGTGATTTGTGAATCTCATTTGCTTTTGGACACAATCTTTGAAATAAATTACTATATGGACAAATTATTGGGGTGGAAGAAGATCCTTTATGTCTCTATTTCAACATCTACCCAATTGCGAGAGGATAGGCAGTATAACACAGGATTTGGTTTCAAATTAACTAGAATCATGCAATATTCATTTTGTTGATATGAATAGCGAATATATTTTTAAAGAGATAACATATATAAACGTAAACTCTATAGATTCTTAAATAAGCGCATAGCATAAAATCTATATAAAATAGAAATAAGACTTGGGCAACACACGTTATATGATTCTTTCTGTATCGATTTCCCCCTTTTAATGTAGGGTCGTATAGGTAGATAACCAACATTCATGTCATTTAGGGTGCTATACTTCTAAAAACGTATTAAAAATAGATTGCTATCTTAACTAGAGCATGTTATTTTTTGGAATAAAACTAACATGTTCCTTTTGAAGGTTTTTATCATGCAACAAAAGTAATATAGCAAAGTTCAAAATAAAGTAATGTATTTCCTTCTTTCGTTTTTTTCATATAAATTCTTTACTGATTTTTTAGATTGGCCGTGATTTGTGATGCCTTTTTGGACCAAATCTAAAAAGTAAAATCTCTAAAAGTTGTGGAGGAGGATCCTTTATAATTCTTAACATCTTCTAGCCAATCGTGAGAAGATTTAGACACCATAAAATAAAAAGATTTGGTTTCTTAGATTAAGATGCAGTTTCGTCGATATCGATCGATTTGATATGTATCTGAAAAAGAAATCCAAATACGATGGCCTTCACGTTTCAGTTGTTAATAAATACGATGGCCTTCACACCGAACAGCTCCGAAACACATGGAATTGCTTACAGAAACGAGTCAATTAAAAAGTCGAGGAAAAAGAAAAGTAAAATATTGTGATGTTTTCCACATGTTAATTATTAATTTATTTTTGTTACCTTGGGTGTAAGAACATCACTGAAAAAGTGAAAAGAAAAGAAGAAGAAAACATCAATATGTTTCACATATTCTTACTTTACAAAAGTTGGCTCAGTTTCTGAATAGATTATCATTGCAATTTCATACGGAACAGATCTTACTTTCCAAAAGGTTATTTTATTTTCTCTAGATGTTGATGTCTTATAACGTTAAAATATTACCACTGCAGTTTTAAGGAACAAATCTAACTTGTCAAGCTCTCTTTTACGGTGACGCTGACAGACAGAGCAAGAAATCAACAACCGAGAATCAATTTTACATCTCAACAATTAAAGTGAAAGAACATAACTAAATGATACAAATCAACCGTTAAAAAAAATGATACAAATCATCAGTTTGCTCCATACCATAGTATTAAGAGCGGATGGTTGATATGTGATAATCTATCACTTAGCCGGAGATTGTACCATCCCCATGCATGCATGCATGGCCCTTTACAAGTGTAGAGAGACACTTTCGTCGTCCTCATCTAATTACCAAGTCCCATAAACACGAAGATCAACACTATCAAAACCATCAAGAAGTTGTCAAAATCACTCTTCGTGAGATCTGTAAGTACAAAAGATACAATGAGTCATTTCACAGTTTTACTCTTAAAATCGCCCGGAACTTCAAAACATACCTGACATGTGTGTTCTGATCTCTATACTTTCCACATCATAACGGTCAGGACTGCAGAGGAAGCTAGAACCAAAACTAGAGGAATATTGGGTTATCAAACGGTTACGGTATAACAATCATTCACTAATTAATACCTTATTATTTCTGTAATTGGTATGTAAATCTCAAATTAGTAATCCCTGCATTGATTACTCATATATCCATGTTAACTATTTCTATCATTGAAAGAAAAAAAAAAAAACTATTTCTAGCATTGTATTTGTAATCTCGCTACTTATTCATGTTATAAAGTCTTGATTTGTTAGACCAAATTACCAAAATTCTACATCAGGAAAATCATCCAGTCAACTAAAGTTATAAAATTGTAGTAATCCAGCAAGTAAGAGTATGCGATACGTCAGTTGATTCCACCAACCCAATAACCGCATAGAAAGCCCATGAGCCAACGACTCGTCACGTGAGACCGCACAAGCATCCACGAGACTTTACCGTTGGAGAACGTTAAAGTCTAGAATCCTATGCTTCAACTACATTTATCCTACAGTGGGTCCACCATCCTCTCCTGCCACGTGGAGGAAAACAATTCGTCGAAGCATATTTGTATTGTGTCGGCATACTTCTCTCAACCGTTGGATCTTCGATCGCGCCAAAAAAGGAAAGGGTCCTTTCGTAATTATAAATGAATTAAAAATAATCAAAGTGAAAAATATGCGCTGGAAAAGACAGAACTCCGAAGTGATTTCTTTCCCTCGTTGTCTGAAAGAAACGATTCGTCTTCTCAGATTATAATTTCCCCGAGAAAATTTAGGAAAGAAAGAACCAAACCCCCGAGACAAAAGATCTCTTCGCCGCCGGCAAAGATGGCGGAGGATTTCGCGAGGGCGGTGGAAGATGGTCTCAAACTCTCGAAACGTATCTATCTCGGAAACGACCGCGCCGTCGCGGCGCCGAGGCTAGCGTCTCCGATGGAGAGATCCTCCGCGGCTCAGGCCTACCTCCCTTCGTCGCCGATGGTCTACGCGGTTATACCCGACCCGGGAATCGTGGATAACCCGGACCTACCTAGCTACCAGCCCCACGTGCACGGCAGGTGCGACCCGCCGGCTCTGATTCCTCTCCAGATGAACGCTATCGAGCTCCACGTGGACTGTTACCTCGACACGGCTCTCGTCACCGTCGCGGGAACGTGGCGTGTCCACTGCGTCATGGGAAGCAAGAGATGCGATTGCCGCGTCGCTGTTCCTATGGGAGAACACGGTTCGATTCTAGGTGTTGAGGTCGAGATTACTAGAAAATCTTACGCAACGCAACTGATCACGGCACAGGATGGTGACGAGTTGGAGAAGACGACGCAACCTCAGAGCGGAGGGTTCTTGAAACCAAACATATTCACTCTTACAGTACCACAGGTGATGTGGATGTTTTCCACTCAATCTTGTGTCTTGTTTTTATTTTTGTCTGAACTATCTTGTTTACAGGTTGATGGAGGTACCAACCTCTCTATCAAGATGTCTTGGTCACAGAAGCTGACCTATAAAGAAGGAGAGTTCTTCCTAGACATTCCTTTTAACTTTCCTGAGTATGTGACGCCTGCTGTAAAGAAAATCTCCAAGAGGGAGAAGATTTACTTGAGTGTGAACGCCGGTACCGGAATAGAAGTTCTCTACAAAGGATGCAGTCATCAACTTAAGGTGTGGTTCCATAATACCATAACTTAAAATCAATTTACGAAAAGTGGATTGACCCAAATCCTTTATATATTAATTAGTTTTTTGTTTAGTTTTCCAATGTGAAATCTTTTCTCCGACACTTTCTGATTCCGTTCTTGTATTACAGGAGAAAATGATGAACGCTGGAACATTGAGGTTTTCACATGAAGCAGATGTTTTGAAATGGTCAAATACGGACTTTAGCTTTTCTTACACGGTATTAACTATCTCCCTGATGCGTTGAACCTCTGTTCTTGCTCCTATGCTGTAAAGATTGCTTATCCCTTTATGTTTCTTTTGGTAGGCCTCTTCAAGCAATATAGTTGGTGGACTTTTTCTTCAATCTGCACCAGTTCACGATGTGGATCAGAGAGATGTATTTTCATTCTATCTTTTCCCAGGGAAGCAGCAAAAAACTAAGGTTTGATTTTTGTACTCTCTTTTTTTTAACGAATGCTATTTCCATTACATCTTAAGTTTCTTTTATTCTCTACTTCAGGCATTCAAGAGGGAAGTTGTGTTTGTTGTTGACGTAAGTAAAAGCATGGCTGGTAAACCTCTAGAGGATGTAAACAGTGCGATAACGACAGCTCTATCTAATCTCAGTCCTGGAGATTCCTTCAACATTATCACTTTCAGTGATGGTACTTCTCTGTTTTCGACCTCAATGGAGTTGGTTACTCCAGATGCTGTTGAAAGAGGCGTTGAGTGGATGAACAAGAACTTTGTTGTCGCAGATGGTACTAACATGCTCCCTCCCCTAGAGAAGGTCTTTCTCTTCACTCACTTATAGCTTAAAAGAAAAGCTTAAAACAGTTTTTGGTGACAATAGCCTAACTTGTTTCAATATTTTTCAGGCTATTGAAATGCTTTCGAACACTCGTGGCTCCGTTCCTATGATCTTCTTTGTCACAGATGGGTCTGTTGAAGATGAGAGACACATTTGTAATGTAATGAAGAAACGTCTTGCTAGTGGAGGATCAGTGTCTCCACGGATACACACTTTTGGGTTAGGTAAAACTTTCCTCCTAGGCTTTGATTATCTTTTTATTTACCTCTTCAAATGTGAACTCTTTGCAATATTTTCAGGTGTTTTCTGTAATCACTACTTCCTGCAAACACTTGCAAATCTATCTAGGGGCCAGCATGAATCAGTTTATAATACAGGTAAAAGTTTGTCTCCAAAAGATATACTATAATGTAATATAGTTTCTTAGACATTTTTCTGATGTTCAGATCACATCGAGGAACGGTTAGACAAATTGTTTACAAGGGCGTTATCCACGGTTCTTTTGAATATAACAATAGAGCCCCTGCAGAATCTTGATGAAGTTGAGGTGTGCCTCTATACTAAGATTGCTTGCTTATCTTTTTTTTTTGTCTGGAAGCTGAAAGTGTTACCTGTGACTACTAATAGGTATACCCTTCGAATATTCCTGATCTGACGTCTTCAAGTCCATTGATGATATATGGGAGATACAGAGGAAAGTTCCCTGAGAATGTGAAAGCCAATGGTCTGCTAGGAGATTTTAGCAGCTTCTCTGCAGAGTTGACTGTACAAAGTGCAAAAGACATGCCTCTTCATAAAGTGACCTCATCTTCCTTCTCTATTATCTTTCCTTCTAAAGACATGTGTGTTTTAACGTAAACTGGCATTCCCTTAATATGTATCTCAGGTGTTTGCAAAGAATGTGATTGACTTGCTTACTGCTGAGGCATGGTTCTTGGAAGACAAACAGCTAAAAGAAAAGGTTCTTTTACTATTCATAGTTTGTCCTCTTCTTCATTCTCCTCTAATCTTTCATTCTTCTCAGATTACTAAACTAAGCATCCAAACCGGCGTACCATCTGAGTATACTCGAATGATCCAGCTGGAGAACACAGAAGAAGCATCCAAAGGCAGCGACACCGGCGAGAAACAGAAGATGGTATCAAGAACGATCCCACTGCAAAACTTTGGGATAGGATTTGGTGATACAACAGCTACCAGAGAAAACGTTCCACCAGGATATGGAGAGCAGAGAGCGCCTGATGCTGCTGAGAAGTTCGTGAAGGCTGCTTCGAGCTGTTGTGTCTCCTTGTGCAACAAATGCTGCTGCATGTGCTGTGTCCAGTGCTGCACTAAGCTCAACGATCAATGTGTCCTTGTCTTCACACAGCTCTTCACGGCGCTTGCTTGCATCGCTTGCTTTGAATGTTGCACGAATGTTTGCTGTGCATGTGGTGGAGAGGACTAGTCATATTTTTTAAAAATGGTTTTGAATTCGAGATGTAAAGTTGTAAAAAGCTTCAAAGTAAGTTTGTATAGTTACCGTACACACTGCATGTAATTTCTGTACGGCCTGGTCATATATGAAAGCTTTATTTCAGCGTAGAAAGTGTAAAGAACAAACAAATCCTTGTGTTTTCCTTCAACTAGTTGCTTGATTTTCGATCTCTTTAAGCCATTTTATACTAATAAAGAATGTGTTTTGGTGAATAAACATTCAACAAAGTCCACAAAGATGGGATCAAGTGCTAGAGAAACGGTGATTTCGAGGATTTATAGAAACTTGAACCCCAAATTTTTATTTGCTGGCATTATGCTGGCTTCAGGGATTAGTGTTTACTGTGTCTTTAAAAACATGGGACCACTATGATCATCTTTATCTACTATAGCTATTCAAGGAGATAAAAGATTCTTGGATACACAAACACATACATGTGTTTTATTATTCTTGAAACATGAAGGTTTGTTTTTATATTTGTCTGAATCAACTTAACTTATGTGTTGTGCTTGATCTCTCTTTGATTATGTAAAATTTTTACTTTGTTGGATACAGATTTTTAGTTGGGTTCAAAGAAAACTTAGTGGAAAGAAACATGAGTCAGCTTCAGATTCTTGTGAGTAATTATTTTTATACTACAAAGACTAATACATTAAAATAACTTATCATTGTTCTGTTTTGATGATGTATATAGCTCAAGAATTATCAGGACCTGCTTTGAGTAAAGACCTCGAAAGTTGGCCTCAAGACGAAGAAACTTTTCTAGCCATTGGAACACTTGGAAACAATCTCTGCTCCAAAGAAGAAGAAGAAGAAGAAGAAGGTGAAGCTGATTCTAGCAAAGATCTCACTGCGGTTTACACAGATGTTACTATTGGGAAGAAGAAATCAATCTCTTTTCTTCTCAAGAAGATGTTTGTTTGCACAAGTGGCTTCAAAACTCCACCTCATCTTCTTGATTTGTCCAGAGGAGATTCATTCCCGAATACACATATGGAAAAGGTACTACATATGGTCGTATACATAGATGATCAAGTTATTCAGTCACTACTTACGATTGTAAAATAGAGTGAGTTCAATGTTATTTATGTAAAACTATAAACATGCGTCTGTGTTGTGTTTGTGTGCAGATGCTGAGGACTATACTCAGCCAGAAGATACATCCACAGCGTTCAAATGCTATAGCAAATGAGCATTTGAAGAATCACAAAATTATAGATGAAGCTCGTTCAAGTGTTGATGCAAACAAATGGGTCAAGACTGATTCTGAATGTGAGATTTTCTGAATATATATTTGATGTATTTAAATATGTAAGCAAGTGTGTATGACTGGCTTTATTGCAGTATTTAGTTAGATCAAAAGCATATAATAAGCATCATAAAGGACAAATTAATATGCAAAAAATATGAAGAGCGTAAAAGCGTAGAGATAGAAAGAAAAATGTAAAACAAGAATAATGGTATAGCTTAATTCAATTTTTTGATGATTACAGATATTGTCTTGGAGATGTAGATATCAACCAATAAGCTAATGGACCTGATTGATGTCATGGTACAAAACCAAAATATTTTCTTATTGATATGTGATTCTTTTTTTCTTCATATAAAATATGTAAATTAGGAAAACATGATTACTGATTTAAGAAAAATAACCCAAATCTCTATGTTTCAGGTATCAAATGAGTGGTGTAAGCTCATCAACTATTCGAAATATGAAGAATAACACAGAGATGATGGTCATGAAATATCTTTTGATAAATTACAGTATACAGATTGTTTTTTCTTGTTCCTCATCTTTCATTATATGTATCTTTTACCAGATTTTAATGTTGTGAAGAAAATCTGTTTGCTCTTGTGTACTTTTGTTGTAACTACAAATATTTATCTTGTATAAGTATTTATACTTCTTACTTTATTATATACAAAAGAAGAAAATAGATTTATAAATTTTAAATAAAGAAATGACTAACTGTTGATTTGCATGATAAATCCCCATAAGTCACAAGACTTTTTATTTACTGAACAAGTCACAACTCGAAAGAACACAAAGGTAGACCGTAGAGAGTTCAAAAGTGAAATCAAAGAGTACAGTTACAACCTCACATGGTTCATAAGTAGTAAGGAGTTGAAGAAACAAAACAACATAGTGAAGTGTCTTTTTTTATCATTAACCCCCTTTCACTCAGGATAAGAGAGCATTGTGATAAGTGACTCATGCTGAGGAAACAGCGATAAGAGGTGAGAGCGTTTGGCAAGCTCAAAGTCCTCAAACTGGAAACCGGGAGCGCAGGTGCATCCGACAAGAGAGAAATGGCTCTCGGAGTCTCTAGGCTCGGCTCTAAGCAGAGTAGTCCCATCGTGAGGGAAATGAAAATCCTTTGTAGGAAACGAACCAAACCAGATGTTCGGAGGGACAGTGTACTGAGGCTTCTGGTCACCTTCGATCAGGTCAGGACCAAGACACGTGAATTTCAACTTGCCATCATCGTGGATCTCCACTACCTGATTCCAAGACAAGAACAGAGGTTTAAGACGAGAAGCCAAAAAAACATTTAAAAAAAAAATAGTTCCTTTTTTTTCTTTAAAACTTACAGTGAGGGGTTCACCCAGATAGAAGTGCCAGGTTTCAGCCATTGGTATGCGATGAAGACGAGAAACGTTACCAGATGGAAGCAAAAAGTAGATGCTTGTGCTCACAGCTCTGTCCACCTTGACTGTGCACAGATTCAGACAAAAACAAAAACAAAAAGGATCAAACTTTCGAGATGCTCTGTAATAACACCCAAACTTGGAAATGTTGCTGAATGAACAGTTTGTGGGTTGTTGAAATAGTAATTCCAAAAACAAAATCAAGCAATAGTATTTTCTAATATCAGCGATCCAAACTCGGATCTAATGACTACATTACACCTGTAAGATTGCAAATCAAGATGGATGCCAATAAACAAGAGTAAGAGAGTGTTACAGGTGGGTGGGAGATGAGTGGTGGAGAGGATAACAGAGGAATCTCTGAACGTTTCATAGAAGAAACCACCTTCTTGGTGCGACCTGAGATTCAGCTTCTTCACTATTTCTGAAGACTTCACCATCTTCCCCGATATTCACCGACAAAGTCTGTCTCTCCCAGGCTTTGTCTAAACTCCAAAACCAAATCAGTTCTTGTTTGGTTTGGGTTCAGCTAAATAGCTGCTATCCAAAATTGACTTTTCTAAAACTTTCCGGGGTCGAAGTAGAATATTTGAAAGATTTCTTTACAACAACCCTCAATTTTATTAATTACAATGAAACCCCTATATTTTGTGTTACAACGATAAACAACCTTCCTAAATAAGTTGAACCCAAGATTACACAACTTTCTTTCCTGTTCACTCACATATCCCAACATTGATTGGCACTTCACAAAATCAACGTCCAGACTCAATGGTTTTTTCAACAAAAAAAAAATTATACATACATAGCGATATAGTTTATTATAGCATATCTCAACCCAATATATTGGAGTATATGAAGTAAATTCATTGTCTAAAGGTGTGATCTTCTCAAAAGGCAGAGCTACTACCACCACCCCGTGTGGACATGGTCTGCATAACTCCATTCATCAGTCCTTGAAACGATTTCCCAACTCCAGCTCCTATGTCTTGTGCAAAATACTTGGCCTGCCACACAATATGTCAATTTGTCTCCACTCTCCAATGAGAGAACTTTCATTCCAAATATGTAATAGTAGCAAGAATGAAGAAACATAGCTAGAAAGAATCTATTTGTATACCTCTTGTATGCTTTTCTTCAGATCAAAAGCATCTTTGACTCTGCCATCCAAGAATGCCCATGTATCACGATTCTCTGCTCAACATGAATTGGTGATATCAAATTTCAAACTACTTGTGTCATTTTTCTTCAACCGCAATAGCACAATGAATTTGAGAGAGTAGGAGTTTAAGACCTGGGGAGTCATCTGTAGGCATGTAAATCTCGGTGGTTGAGTAAACTCCCCCAAGGACAGTGCGCTTCACATACCAATCTATATCCGAGGCTCCATCTCCAACACTGTGCCATATCTCATCAACCAACATTGCCCGTTGCTTAAAACTCGTTGGTACGTTCACGGGATGCGCCTGGAGATTTAATTCAAAACATCAGAATATATATGCATAAACTTACCACAAAACAGAGAGAACCAGCCCAAAACTCACTTGGATGCTGAGAGCTTGAGGCCATTTTGACATGTAAGGGACCTGCATTTCCAATCGAACTCTGATGAGCTTGGAGATGCGTTCACTAGGAATCAGGTTTTGCAAATCCAGTCCAGAGTCTACTCTGTCGAGAAGCAGTTGTAGGCATTCATCCATGAAGTGCTGAACAAGAGTAGAAACAAAAAAGGAAAGTCAACAAACACTCCAAAGTTTCAAGCTTTCAACGAGTGCCAGTGAAGACATTTACCTCGACAAGTGCAGCTTCTTTGCTGGAGAAAGACCCAACAATGGAAGGAGACACACCAACATCTCTTGAACCAGCCATCATCGCTTCCTCCGTCCAACCTAATCTCGGCTACAGAAAACTCTCAAAACACACATAAACTAATCGCTTAAAGATGGAAACTTAACGGCGTAAAGAGAGAGAGACCCACCACGTGACGGAGAGACGCAGAGAGGACACGAGCCTTCTCTTCCTGAAACTCGGCTCTTGGTTTCCTACGAGTTCCTTCCCATGTAGTCGTGGAGGAAGAAGAAGAAGTGCAGAGACCGTAAGTGTGAGAGAAAGGGATGATGGTTGTTATTGCTGGTTCAATGATCAGAATTGAAATCATTTAATACAATTTTGTTATGGTTTGATCAATCATGGAATTATAGTTTAAGGCAATCTCTGATCCGTCAAAAAACTTATCCTTCACATCGAGTCGTACACGTGTCACGTAGCACTGGCTTCACAAGTTCTTCTGGATAACAAAGCCCATAACATGCGAGTATCCATATACACTCAACAGCAACAAGAAGAAAAAAAGAGTGCCACAAGAAAATTTTACAAAGATGGCTTTTGCCATTGCTTCTGCTCTCACTTCCACACTCGCTTTATCCACGAGCAGAGTACAAAATGCACGAGGAGCGTTCTCATCACGTGTCGGTGGAAGAACGAGCGAGCGTTTGGTGATGGTTCGTGCCGGCAAAGAAGTTTCTAGCGTTTGTGAACCGCTTCCTCCGGACCGTCCTATGTGGTTCCCCGGTACTTCTCCTCCTGAGTGGCTTGATGGCAGTCTTCCTGGTGATTTCGGTTTCGATCCTCTTGGTCTAGGTACGGAAACATGAGAAACCCATTCCGGTTTACGAAACTAACCGAAATTTAACTATACCGGTTTGGTTTTTATAGGGTCTGACCCGGATACCCTCAGATGGTTTGCACAAGCTGAGCTCATACATAGCCGATGGGCCATGCTAGCAGTAACCGGGATCTTGATACCGGAATGTCTGGAGCGGTTAGGATTCATCGAGAATTACTCGTGGTACGACGCAGGCTCCCGCGAGTATTTCGCGGATTCCACTACCTTATTCGTGGTCCAGTTAGTGTTAATGGGCTGGGCTGAAGGTAGACGTTGGGCTGATTTTATCAAACCGGGTTCGGTTGACATAGAGCCTCAGTATCCGCACAAGGTGAATCCTAAACCGGATGTTGGTTACCCGGGAGGTTTATGGTTCGATCCGATGATGTGGGGGAGAGGTTCTCCTGATCCAGTCATGGTTATGAGGACTAAAGAGATTAAAAACGGACGGCTAGCGATGCTTGCTTTCGTTGGGTTTTGTTTCCAAGCTAACTACACTGCTAGTCAAGATCCAGTTGAGAATCTCATGGCTCATCTCGCTGATCCTGGTCACTGCAACGTCTTCTCGGTAAGTTTAGTATGTTAATGTTAAAGATCATGGTACTGAATGATTTTGTGTATTGACTGACTTTCATTGGTACTTGTGACTTGTTTTACAGGCATTTACATCACAATGATTCACATTGATGGAGATTAGTTTGCGGCGAATATAATTTTCTTATGGCTGTATATGCAACCAATGCTGTTATAACTTTGGTGTATAGTGTCAGTTACGTTATTGCTATGAATATAATTATTTGTATATTGTTGTTTTATAAAGAGACGAAATTCAAAAACTGTTAGTCAAGTCATTGCACTTCTGATATATGAAAAATACAAATAAAAGGTAATTATCAATTGAAAATAACGAATAATAAAAATATTTGGATAATTTCCAAATATCTTCTGCATCAGTTTCTAATGTTGAAAACTTAGTTGATAGGATTTTTTACGATTCAAAAATAGTTAAAAGATTTTATCACTAAAATTCATTAAATGTTTTAAAATCTTTATTATCATTTATACATTGTTTAATATGTCAAATATTTATAGTTATTTATACAGTAACAAGAATGAAGCATAGCAAGAAAGGTTTTATTCTTATACCTCTTGTATGCTTTTCTTCAGATCAAAAGCATCTTTGCCTCTGTCATCCAAGAATGCCCATGTTTCACGATACTCTGCTCAACATGAAATAATGATATCAAACTTCAAAACTTGTGTTATTTTTCTTCAACCGCATGCATTTGAGAGAGAGGAGTTTAAGAACCTGGGGAGTCATCGGTAAGCATGTAAATCTCGGTGGTTGAGTAAACTCCTCCAAGAACAGTGCGCTTCACATACCAATCCAAATCAGAGGCTCCATCTCCAACAGTATGCCATATCTCATCAACCAACATTGCCCGTTGCTTGAAACTCGTTGGCACGTTCACTGGATGCGCCTGGAGATGTATCCGAAACATCAGAATATATGCATATAAGCTTATCACAAAACAGAGAGAACCAGCCCTAAAACTTACTTGAATGCTAAGAGCTTGAGGCCATTTTGAAATGTAAGGCACCTGCATCTCTAAACGGATTCTGATGAGCTTGGAGATGCGTTCACTCGGAATGAGGTTTTGCAAATCCAATCCAGAGTCTACTCTATCAATAAGCAGTTGTAGGCATTCATCCATGAAGTACTGAACAAGAGTACACAAACAGAGAACCCATCAACATCGCTTCCAAAGAGAGTGTTGTTGAAGACAGACATATACCTCGACAAGTGCAGCTTCTCTCCTGGAGAAAGACCCAACAATGGAAGGAGACACACCAACGTCTCTCGAACCAGCCGTCATCGCCTCCTCCGTCCAACCTAACCTCGCCTACAGAAAATTCCCCAAATTAGGATAAAACTAATCGCTTAAAGATGGAAACTTAACGGCGTAAAGAGAGAGACCCACCACGTGACGGAGAGACGCAGAGAGAACACGAGCCTGCTCTTCCTCGAACTCGGGTCTTGGTTTCCTACGAGGTCCTTCCCTGTACCCGTGGATGAAGCCGCCGTGGGACCCGATTGATTAATAATCGGTGATTCGGTGTGACCCATCGATGAAGTGCAGAGATTGGAAGTGTAAGAAGAAGGGATGATTGTGGATCGGAGGAGGCGGCTGGTTGTTAAACCAGCGCCGAGAAGACGCTTCGCCGCCGTTCGGTACATTGTCGCCGGAGTTAAGGGTATCAGTTTTTGACACGTGGATGAGTTCGTTGCCAAGAAGTTAAAGGAGCTTCCTTTGATTCTATTATGGTGCGAAGTATGAACAAGTCAAACTGGGGGTTTATTTAAGGACTTTATAGTAATTAAACCATCAACTAAACTAAAGATGAATCGTAAAACTTTCGACTAAAAATCTTGTGAAATAAACTTTAACTTCAATTGATAACATATGTCATCCTCTTTTGAAAAATCGTGTGAAGGTGACATACATTAACGGTTTATAAGTGAGAGTTTATGATGGGCGGAAACAATAATGTACAATCAAGGGTTATGAAACCACGCTTGGGACCTCGTCACCAACCAAAGGATTCTAGGAATCCTCGTTTGGACCGCTTCTTCGATTGATGAATCTAATCAAATCAATACAAGGATAGAAAATATAATTCTCCCAAAGCCAAAGCTCTTTATTAATCAAATCAAAATTTAATACAACTTTAGGCTTGAATGTTTATTTATAATAAAACCTTAAATCTAAAAAACCCTAATCTTAATTAAAATAGAAAAACTATTAAAATATGAAAAAATACAAATAAAAGGTAATTATCAATTGAAAATAACGAATAATAAAAATATTTGGATAATTTCCAAATATCTTCTGCATCAGTTTCTAATGTTGAAAACTTAGTTGATAGGATTTTTTACGATTCAAAAATAGTTAAAAGATTTTATCACTAAAATTCATTAAATGTTTTAAAATCTTTATTATCATTTATACATTGTTTAATATGTCAAATATTTATAGTTATTTATACAAATGACGAAAACAATAAGAAACTTATACTAAACAACCCCATTTCATAATTCTGAATCAGCTTTTAAATTTTATTGCTGGTTATAGTCCATGATATGAATTAAGATAATTCATGCAATTTTGTATGGTTTTCACCAATCATGGTATATCTAATTAATCCTTCAAAAAACTTATCCTTCACATCGAACGGTACACGTGTCACGTAACACTGGCGTCACAAATTCTTCTGGATAACAAAGCCCATAACATGCGATTCCATATACACTCACAGCAACAAGGAGAGTCACAAGAACATTAACAAAGATGGCTCTTGCCATTGCTTCTGCTCTCACTTCCACCACACTCGCTTTATCCACAAGCAGAGTACAAAATGCACGAGGAGCTTTCTCATCACGTGTTGGTGGAAGAACGAGCGAGCGTTTGGTGGTGGTTCGTGCCGGTAAAGAAGTTTCTAGTGTCTGTGAACCACTTACTCCGGACCGTCCTATGTGGTTCCCCGGTACTTCTCCACCTGAGTGGCTCGATGGCAGTCTTCCTGGTGATTTCGGTTTCGATCCTCTTGGTCTAGGTACGGAAACATGAGAAACCCATTCCAGTTTACGAAACTAACCGAAATTTAACTAAACCGGTTTCGTTTTATAGGGTCTGACCGGATACCCTCAGATGGTTTGCACAAGCTGAGCTCATACATAGCCGATGGGCCATGCTAGCAGTAACCGGGATCTTGATACCGGAATGTCTGGAGCGGTTAGGATTCATCGAGAATTACTCGTGGTACGACGCAGGCTCCCGCGAGTATTTCGCGGATTCCACTACCTTATTCGTGGTCCAGTTAGTGTTAATGGGCTGGGCTGAAGGTAGACGTTGGGCTGATTTTATCAAACCGGGTTCGGTTGACATAGAGCCTCAGTATCCGCACAAGGTGAATCCTAAACCGGATGTTGGTTACCCGGGAGGTTTATGGTTCGATCCGATGATGTGGGGGAGAGGTTCTCCTGATCCAGTCATGGTTATGAGGACTAAAGAGATTAAAAACGGACGGCTAGCGATGCTTGCTTTCGTTGGGTTTTGTTTCCAAGCTAACTACACTGCTAGTCAAGATCCAGTTGAGAATCTCATGGCTCATCTCGCTGATCCTGGTCACTGCAACGTCTTCTCGGTAAGTTTAGTATGTTAATGTTAAAGATCATGGTACTGAATGATTTTGTGTATTGACTGACTTTCATTGGTACTTGTGACTTGTTTTACAGGCATTTACATCACAATGATTCACATTGATGGAGATTAGTTTGCGGCGAATATAATTTTCTTATGGCTGTATATGCAACCAATGCTGTTATAACTTTGGTGTATAGTGTCAGTTACGTTATTGCTATGAATATAATTATTTGTATATTGTTGTTTTATAAAGAGACGAAATTCAAAAACTGTTAGTCAAGTCATTGCACTTCTGATATATGAAGATTCCTAGTACACTAGTACATGTTTTTTTTTTCTGAACACAAACACTTCATTTAGACGCAGAGAAAATATGTGAACAAATATTCATTGCACTTCATTTGAAATTAGTTCGAATCGGAACATATACAAAAATAATTTAAAACCCCAAAAAAATGATTTGAAAATACGAATTAGTATTTAAAATAAATATTCAAAACTTAAATAAGTATCTATGATATTCAAGTATTTAGTTTTATATTTATTTTTATCCAGCCATCAAAATATTTATATCCAAATGAGTTTGGATATAAAATGAATCCAAAATAAATGTTAGAAAAAATTATAAAATCCATACTATGCATTAACCCAACAGGACCTGATAAATGTATGAAATCTGAATTATAGAGAACTTGACATCAAAATCCAAATAAGAAAAGAAAAACTGAAAAATCTGACTCAAAACTCGATTAGATAACTGGCATAATAATGTGAACTTTGACAAGCTTAGCTTAAAATCAACTACATGGTTCATTTTGAAATGTCAGAATAGATTTTCCCACTAAAATTGAACCGAAACAAACCGGTTTGGTTTCAATCCCATCGAATCACACACATACACACACACCAAACTCACCAGCTTCAGAAACAGACTTCCCAACCATCGAAAGATTCCCTCACAGATCATTCGCGTTATAGATCCCACTCACCACAACAGCAACCAACCTCCATGCTCCGTTGAATCAAAACCATGGTGGAGACACTCCTTCCCTCTCGCTTCCAATCCCATCTCCAGAAACTCGACCCCAAGCGCCGCCTCGCTTCCCACAAGACACTCCTCCTCGCGTCCCTCTGGATCGCCGCCTTCGCCTCCCTCTTCCTCTGGCAGCGAACGTCTTACATCGGCGGTTACGTCGTCGGACCCGTCGTCGGCGCGAGGTTCACGGTCTTCGGCAGGGTTAGACCGTTGCAGCCGGTGCCTCGCTTGAGACCTGTGGTGTTCGATCTGAAGGATTTCGGAGGCGTCGGCGATGGGGTCGCGGTTGATACGGAGGCGTTCGAGAGAGCGGTGGTGGAGATCTCGAAGCTCGGGGGGAGCAGCGGCGGTGGGCAGTTGAATGTGCCGCCTGGACGGTGGCTTACGGCGCCGTTTAATCTCACTAGTCATATGACTCTGTTTCTGGCTGAGGATGCTGAGATTCTTGGAGTTGAGGTTTGTGGAATTGATTTGGTTTTTGTTGAATTGATTGGTGATTGAGCTCTGTTTAGGTCAGTATTGAGCTTGATAGCATGAGATGTCTAGATTACAGAGAGTGTATATGGACTGTGTTTGATTGGTTGATTGAGCTCTGTTTAGGTCAGTATTGAGCTTGATAGCATGAGATGTCTAGATTACAGAGAGTGTATATGGACTGTGTTTGATTGGTTCTGTTGAATGGAGATTGTTAGGTAACGAATCAAGTGTTGAGGTTAGTCTGAGGTTTAAGTACTTGAGGTTACTCCAAGTTGTGATATTGGTGATAGATTCTAGTGTGTAATGAGAATGCTGAGACTAATGGGGCTTGAAGCTGAATGTGTTTGCTTGGCTCTGTTGAATGGAGATTGTTAGGTAACGAATCAAGTGTTGAGGTTAGTCTGAGGTTTAAGTACTTGAGGTTACTCCAAGTTGTGATATTGGTGATAGATTCTATAGCTTGAGGCTTAACGTTTCATGGTTTTTGTGTGAACATTGTTCACTGAATGTGTCAGTTTTTACTTATCAGGACGAGAAGTTTTGGCCTTTAATGCCACCATTACCTTCATATGGTTACGGTAGAGAGCGTCCTGGACCTCGTTATGGAAGCTTAATCCATGGTCAGAACCTTAAAGACGTCGTTATAACCGGTGAGTGATTCCGTTTTTGGAATTGATGTGTGTGGAATTATGATAATGGGGACAGTGGTTGATGAATGTGAACGTGCAGGTCATAACGGGACGATAAATGGACAAGGACAATCGTGGTGGAAGAAGCATCAAAGAAGACTTCTCAACAATACAAGGGGACCTTTAGTTCAGATAATGTGGTCGAGTGACATAGTTATCGCTAACGTAACGCTGCGTGACTCGCCGTTTTGGACGCTTCATCCGTATGACTGCAAAAACGTTACGATAAGGAATGTCACCATCTTGGCTCCGGTCACCGGAGCACCAAACACAGATGGAATTGATCCAGGTATGTTCGTTTACACCTCTTAGTAGCTCTTCTTCGATTATCTTGTGGTCTGCAAATTTAAAACCTTTTTTACACCGTTTTAACAGATTCATGTGAGGATATGGTGATTGAGGATTGTTACATTAGCACCGGTGATGATGCTATTGCCATTAAGAGTGGTTGGGATCAGTTTGGGATTGCTTATGGACGACCTTCTACAAACATTCTTATCCGTAATCTCATTGTCCGCTCTGTTATCAGGTAAAGAGTTCTTCTCTGTTCTCACGTTTCATTGCAAAAGATGAAATACAAATAAGGAAAGCTTTATGCGTGTTCATGGTGATTGTTATTTGAACATTGATTAGTGTCGTGAATATCGTTTGTTTTGCCTTAGATCCAAGAACTTAGACCTTTATAGAAACAGAGGTGTGTTAATAGTTAGATCTTATGTTTTGACAGTGCTGGTGTATCAATCGGAAGTGAAATGTCCGGTGGAATATCGAACGTGACTATCGAGAATCTCCTCATCTGGAACTCACGCCGCGGAGTCAGAATCAAGACGGCTCAGGGACGAGGCGGCATACATCAAAACATAACATACAAGAACGTAACACTAGACAATGTACGAGTTGGAATCGTGATCAAAACGGATTACAACGAGCATGCGGACGATAACTACGACCGGAAAGCGTATCCTACACTTTCGGGGTTCAGTTTTTCAGGAATCCACGGACAAGGAGTGCGAGTGCCGGTCCGAATTCATGGGACACAGATTCCGGTTAGGAATGTGACGTTTCGGGACATGTCGGTTGGGTTAACGTACAAGAAGAAACATATATTTCAGTGTTCGTTCGTGAAAGGACGAGTCATTGGCTCGATATTCCCTCATGTGAGAACTTTGATGTTTACGACGAGGAAGGTCGTCTTGTTAAGCCTGCGACTGAGTCTACTGTGCCGGATATTGATTACGACATTTGAATGTTTTTTAAATTCACGGTCATTTGTGTACATAAACGTAATTTTTGGGACCAATGTGAAAGTTATTTGTTACTCTTCATCGCTTTTCTCTGTTATAGATGATGCTTTGTAATTTTAATTTTTAAAGACATAAATAGTATACGAAATAATCTTAGTTTAAATGTCACGAGAAGCATGTTCCACCACTAAAGTTAATTAGCTCAGTTCCATACACTTATATTCTGCAAAACACCACCGACCCAAATAATGGCCAACACGCATGTGGCGCCTCATCAACTGTATTCTTGTTTGCTATATTATGATATTTTCTACCTTTTACATCTTTATATTTTTCATTGAAGTTTAACAAACGCATGCCGAATGCGTTACTTTATACATGTAACAAAATGTAACTGCAGAACAATTGTTTGATAATTTCTAGAAATTTCATGTGCGTATTATTTTTAAAAGAAAACTTATTCGACGCATCATTGTAAGTTACATCAGTATTGTTTTAAAATTATACAACGTGGCTACGTATGAAGCTACGGTTATCAAAAGTCAACCACAACCCACAATTTCTTATAATTTTCCTTGCTCATTAAACAATACCCAAAAAATCAGGCCTCCGAGTTGCATCTGCATAGTATATTGGACACTAAATAAATAAACTTCAATATGATTATCATCAGTACTAAGTCAAAATAAAAAACTTCTCTAAAACCTCTGCTTTCTCAGAACTCATCCACCGCTAATAGTAGCCCGATTCGACCGAGTGGGCTTCCTCAGCCACCGCCGGTCCGGTTTGTTTTAT
Organism: Brassica carinata; assembly: GCA_016771965.1. Classification (NCBI taxonomy): domain Eukaryota; kingdom Viridiplantae; phylum Streptophyta; class Magnoliopsida; order Brassicales; family Brassicaceae; genus Brassica; species Brassica carinata. The sequence goes on along the minus strand of CM028689.1, from coordinate 7,777,466 downwards.
TTCTCATTTGCTCCTTGCATGTCTTTTCGTAGGGTGAGGGATCGCTAGTACCCTCCGCTTTTGGTTTCATCTAATCGACTTTATGGTTCCGAAGAGGCCTTTACAGTCTCGTCCGGCTTTGATCCCAAGTGGAGGCCTCATTTCTGCCTGCTACGCCCTCGCTTAAAGATGCTGGTTCTTCTCAAACTCTTATTCCTGTGGGATGTTCATGTTGGTTTTGGATTCGTGTTTGATGTAGCGTGAAGCCTCTTCTCGTTTGGCGTAAGGAGTCGGATGAGATCCTAACAGATCGATTGATGCTTTCCGATGTTCGAAATACATGAGATGGGGCTGCCGAGAGTAATGATGTTCGGCAGGCTGGTTGATGTGGCTACGATGAGGTTGTTCTCCGTAAAGCTCTGGTCGGTGGAGGCATGAAGACGGTCCCTTCGCTTCCTCCTTCACCATACATGCGCATACGTGTTTAGTTAAGGTTTGTTTTGTTGGACTTTTTGGGTCTCGTTCCTTTGTGTTTTAAGTTAGCCCGCTTGTGGGTTTTGTTCAGTTGTTTGTGCTTACTTCTCTTTCTTTTAATATTGCTGGTGTATCAATCGGAAGTGAAATGTCCGGTGGAATATCGAACGTGACTATCGAGAATCTTCTGATATGGAACTCACGCCGCGGAGTCAGAATCAAAACGGCTCAAGGACGAGGCGGTTACATCAAAAACATAACATACAAGAACGTAACACTAGACAACGTACGAGTCGGAATCGTGATCAAAACGGACTACAACGAGCATGCAGACGATAACTACGACCGGAAAGCGTATCCGACACTCTCTGGATTCAGTTTTACTGGAATCCACGGACAAGGAGTGCGAGTGCCTGTCCGAATCCATGGGAGCGAGCAGATTCCGGTGAGGAATGTAACGTTTCGGGACATGTCAGTGGGGTTAACGTACAAGAAGAAACATATATTTCAGTGTTCTTTCGTGAAAGGACGAGTCGTTGGGTCTATTTTCCCACGGCCATGTGAGAACTTTGATGTTTACGACGAGGAAGGTCGTCTTGTTAAACCTGCGGCTGAGTCCAATGTACCGGATATCGATTACGACATTTGAATGTTTTTTAAATGTGTTGTACATAATCGTAAATTTTGGGACAAAAAGTGAAAATTATTTGTTTACCTTTCAGTTGATTTCTCTTCTTTCACTGTGATAGATAATTTGTAATTTTAATTTTTAAAGACATAAATAGTATACGAAATAATCTTAGTTTATTGTCACGAGAAGCATGTTCTACTACTAAAGTTAATTAGCTCAGTTCCATACACTTATATTCTGCAAAACACCACCGACCCCAATAATGGCCAACACGCATGTGGCGCCTCATCAACTGTAATTTTGTTTGCTATTTTCTTCTACCTTTTATATCTTTATAGTTTTCATTGAAAAGTTTAACAAACGCATGCCGCATGCGTTACTTTATACATGTAACAAAATGTAACTGCAGAACAATTGCTTGATTATTTCTAGAAATTTCATGTGCGTATTGTTTTTTAAAATTTTTTTTTAAAAACTTATTCGAGGCATCTTTGTAAGTTACATCAGTATTGTTTTAAAATTATACAACGTGGCAACGTATGAAGCTACGGTTATAAAAGTCAACCATAAGTTCTTATAGTTTTCCTTGCTCTTGAAAACAATACCCTAAAAAGGCAGGCTTCTAAGATTCATTTCATCTGTATAGTGTATTGGACACTAAATAAATAAACTTTAATTTGATTATCATCACAAGTATTACGACACTAAACTATGATACAATACAAATAAATAAGAGTCGCGCGTGAACTAAAAGGTGAACTCAAATGGTGCATGAAAAGATGTATAAAACATATATTAATGGACACGTTACTCAACTTGCCTCGCCGATCTGTATACCTTCCCCAACCACTACACGCATTTCCCACGAGTTCTTATGAACCTTTTCGTTTAATCTAATCGTATCTAATTATCTATCCCATAGCCAAAAATTTTAATATTAAGTTTTAACCAATAAACTCTAATATTATATAAGTATAAGACCAATAAGAGTTGGACACACATCACGTCAGGTTGGTACTGACAACGTGCACTTGCTGCCCTTCTTTTTTAGTTTACTCCTTGTTTTGTCCTAGTTTCTTTGCTTTTCTTTTTCTTTAAATATCATTCTAACTTTAATTACTATTTTTAATAACAAAACGTGGTCGACAGCACATGTGGGTGGTGTAGTTGTCTTCAACTGGGATCCACTCACAGTATTAACGCCGTGAAGAATTGCTTCGTTTACGTTTCATCAAGTTAGACGATAGTACCCTTGACATATAGATGGGTCGCAGTTGCCGGATATTAATTTTGATTATTCGATTTAATTATCATATGGTTCATGGCGTTAATCAATTGTGACGGCCGACATGTGGATTGACTTCCATTCTTTAGCTTCCGCCGCATTTAATTACTAAAGACGACTAGTAGACTTTAGTTTTTTGTATTATTATTTTTTGCTTAAGAAATAAACGCTAGTAGTTCTGAGTATCTGACCCCATAAAAACAAACAATAGTTTGTATCTCTGCATGAATCGCGCGCTAGTAAACTCTATAATAATTAGAAACGTTAGTTTCTGACCTCAAGAAACAAACACTAGTTTGTATCTCTACAGGAATCATGCATTAGTAAACTCTATTATATTAGGTTGAAAATGGTTTGATTTTATTCAAATGATAAGATTCTATAATTTATTATGAATAGCACGTTACAAATTTACAATATGCCAAAGAGGGTTGACTATCGACTTGTAACGCGTTTTTCTTGTCTATATCTTTTTTTGTTTGCTTGTGTCTATCTTATTCACTACTTAAAATCTTTTTCCACAAGAGAAAATATATATTTGATGTATTTGGTTGATTTCTTGTTAGTGTTAAATACCAAATATAACACCACCGAAACCATAAGGAAAAATTATGCTTACCATAAAAAGAGTTAACATCTCCTTCATGCATCAACCGTAGCAAACCTGAAATATTAACCATCACTTATAGTCATTTATCTAAACCTGTTAAAATTTTGGGTCTTTTGCTATTTAAAACACTGATAATGATCAACCATGATTAGTTTTGTAGTGGAGGACACGAACTTAGGTCACTCAACTAACATGGTGTACCTTTCATGATTTAGTTACAAAATTCATTATTAAAGTTACAAAATAGATTTATACCAATCAGCTTTATCAAATATTTATATAAGAAGTTTATACTTTGTTTATACACTGTAAATGATTTTCTCTAGTTGTGAATAGATTATAGACCAGGCATATATATTTGATAGTTTCCTAAAAAAGTTAGTGTGCAGTGTGCTCATTCGAGTATAACCACCCAACATTTGTTTCAAATGTTTACTTACGTGATGTCATATTAAGCAAGTACAGAATTTTGTAACTACTAATTTTCATATCTATACAAACATGGAGTAATTTATTTTGCTAACAACATTACCCCTAATATAAAAGTTAAAATGTTTTCAAACATATACTGACATCTGTAAAATAGACTATCTAATCGACTTAAAAAGACCACTACATGCAATAAAACTAAATTAAAAAGCATAATAGACCATCTGCAAAAGAAATTACAAAACCTACACTTGACTTGATATGTGAAAACACCAATTACTGTACCAAAAACGATTCATGAGAAACGTCTATTTTCCACTTGCAAGTTGCAATGGGTAAAATAGTTAACCGTGCAGTGTCAGTGTCTGCGGTTTTGTTTGACTTCATCCTACCAGCAAGCAAACAACCCAACCCAATAGGCGATAGATACTAGATACGCTATGTCGTGAAGAGGGGATAGAATTGTAATTAAACTAAACGGCGGGAAAGCGTTAAAGAGAACAGTGCATCCAGACATATTTTCCGGATTATTATTCAAATAAATAGTAAAACAAAACACGTGTTTTGAAAGGGACTCACGAATTAAATAAAACATCATTTGATACTAATAGTATTTATATATATTGGTATTGGAGGTAGGAGGATTCAGCAACCAACCCAACATTTCTCCCTCGTGACAAATCTCAATTTGCAAGAGAAAGAAGAAGAAGAAGAACGTTGTTTTCTTAATAATGATGTCAAGTTCTATGGAGTGCTCTGATTCCACCGCTGCTACTCGGAGATTTTCCAGGAAACCGAGCTTCTCCCTGACGTGTAGTCGACTGAGTCAGTATCTGAAAGAGAACGGTAGCTTTGGAGATCTGAGCTTAGGGATGTCATGCAAGCCTGAAGTCAACGGTAAGGCTAAGGCACCCACTTCTCCTTCTTTTTTTTAGATCTCTGCTTTTGAATTCAAGAATCGAATCTAACAAACTTATTTGGATTATGTTATTTGCAGGCAACTCACGTCAGCCCACAACAACCATGAGTTTATTCCCTTGTGAAGCTCCTTCCATGGCGACCGGTCAAGATGTGAAACCGGTGAATCTGTTTTCTAGGCAACCAAGCTTTTCTTCCTCATCTTCCTCTCTCCACAAGGAAGATGTCCTCAAAACCATTACTACAACTAGGTATGTTCTGTTAAAAACATATAAAGCTAGAATTTTATTTTTTAATTAATCTCTTTTGACTTAACTTATGGTGTTTTCTTGGAACTACAGATCTGTGAAACCAGAGCCTCAAACTGCACCGTTGACTATATTCTACAACGGGGAAGTGATTGTGTTCGATGACTTTCCTGCTGAGAAAGCCAAAGAAGTGATGAACTTGGCTAGCAAAGGAACCGCTACTACCTTCACCGGTTTCACATCTACTGTTAACTTTGCCAAGAATCAAACCGAGGTCAGAAGCAACATTCCTCATCTCGTGAAAACCGCAGCACAAGAGCCAATCTCAACTGCAATGGCATGCGGTAATCTATCTCAAACCTCTTTTTTTTGTTTGTTTCCATGTCTTCTTAAACGTATTTTCAGACACAGCTTCTAACGAAGAAATTATCTTTTTATTTGGTTTTGCAGAACTTCCTATTGCTAGAAGAGCTTCACTCCATCGGTTCTTGGCGAAGAGAAAGGATAGAGTTACGTCAAAGGCACCGTACCAACTAAGCGATCCCGCAAGAGCGTCTTCAAAGCCTCAAACCGGAGACAACGCCACATCATGGCTCGGTTTAGCAGCTCAAATATGACGGAACCACCACAATCCGTACTGGGGCTATTCTTTCTGACGTTTGCATCAAGAAAACAAGCCTATATATAAAACATCATATATTTGTATGTATTTGATTCATTCTTGTTAGTGTCTTGTCTTCGACTAGGTGTTGTCTTATGTCTGTCTAAACACCCACTCTCTGGGTTAACTCATTATTAGTCTCGTATGTTACTGGTTTTGTAAGAGCAACAATTTTTGTTGAGGACTATTTTAGTTTTCATTTTTAAATCATCTTTCTTGGTCTGTTTCCAAAGTACTCTGTTTAACCTCAGAAAAGACATTATAGTTTCTGCTTCTGGAGTCGTGGGTTTAAGTCTAATATTGGTGTGACATGGTCAAAGGATAAAAAGATCCTAGGGGCCGCCTGGGTGGGAAAGTGTTACTACATAGCTGAATAGGATCGTTTTTGAATGTGGAAAGTGCCTTTTATGCAAACAGTTCCGGAGTTGGAGTTATGGAGAGTATGGTCTTTTATAAGTAAGTTTCTGGTGGTTGATCGTAGTCTGGTTTGTTGTGTGAAAAAGCTTCAAGCTTGTCTTTCTTTTAGGCATTACGCAAATGAACTGGAGTTAGCCGTGGATAGGTTTCATGACTAAGCTGTCGTTTTTCGAGATCCCTTGGCATCGGCAAAACAAAAACATCTACTTAATTTCTTGTTTTCTTATTACGTCGGTGGGGGTGTCCGGTAAATTAAACATATAAAATTTGTTAAGAACTTTTGATTTGTTTATAATATGTGTAAGTTTCCAACCTACTTACGACTCTAATTTTGATTTACTCACATTTTTGTTACTATTGAACCAATTATTGAGATTGATAATTATAAGTTAGTAGGTAGGTGTAACAAATCCACAAATTAAAAACAAATGTGGCTCAAACAAACCTCTTATTAGCTTCATTCACTCAACATGGAAGGGATATGGGAAGTCGCGAGTCCGGGTAGCGAGAAGGGAGTGGAGGATCCGTGGATCGACGTGGTCGGGTCGGATCTATCTGGATTGGGGTGCGGGCGGGTTTTGGTGATGGTGGCGGGAAAAGATGTGTTGGCTAGGGAAGGTAGGGTTTACGCGGAGAAGCTTGTGGAGAGTGGATGGGAAGGAGGAAGAGTTGAAGTGGTGGAGAGTAAGGACGAGGATCATGTTTTCCATATAAGGAGTCCTGATTCTGGTAATGCTCGTTTACTTGTTCAGAGATTCGCAGAGTTTCTGAGACAAAGTTTGTTGTGACAAGGACGTTTGAAAATAGATAACACATAAGGAATAAATCTGTTGCTTGTAAAGCAAGCATAGTTCAAACGGATTTTTGTTGTCACAATGGTATCCACTCAGATTACAGCTTACAAAAATCAAAAGAAGAAATCCAAGAGAACTAACTATTATCCTCCAATGAACATTGACTATATAATCAACAGTTTCAACACAAAAGACTAGTGGATTTATAATCTTTTTAGTGAGTTTATGATATGATATTGTAACTGTAATGGTAAAGATGCTGGTTAAAGCAAAGAACATCAACACAGCTTTGCCTTATTGGTTGTAATGGGCCTCAAATAACACTGGTGGGTTGAGTGGCATGACTATGAAGAATAGGCTTAGACCCAATACAAACCTTCTGAACTGATTATTTCATTTTTTTTAAATGTCTGATAACAACTGAAAGTTCAGCAAGGCAAAGAACAAAGAAACAAAACAAGAAAACACATCTTAAAAGTTCATTTAATTAAAAGAAATAATATATTTTCACTTGTATAAGCAAACATTTTATTTTCTTTTCTTCAATTTAAAAACAAACAAACAAATATTTGAGGGAGGCTAATGAATCATTATCGAAATAATGTCCAAAAAGTGGGGGGAAAATTACAAAAAAAAAAAATTAAAAAAATAAACATATCCAAATTAAATTCTGGATAAAAAATGAAACAAATTTGATGGGCCCCCCCGTCAGTGTTACCCAAAAAAAAAAAACTCCAATTCGCAGATTCTCTGCGAGTGAACCATATAATAGTTCAAAAATTCCAAAGAGACAAGGAGGAGCCATCATAACTCTCATCCCCTTGATAACCATTCCACGTAGGCGACACCTGTTCTACAAAACGATCCCCGGAATATTCCCCGGCGAAATCATCGAACCCGGAAAACAACCCGAAATCCGATGCAAAATTACCCGACCCGACCGTCGGAAGCATTCTCAAAAACTCCGAATCAATCTCCATCATCGTCGACTCTTGCTCCTCCTGCACCACCATCTCTCTCGCCACATTCTCTTCCGTGTTAGCGAACCTCGCAGCCGCCTCTCGGATCTCCGATCGCGACATGTTCCGTCCGCCGCTGATCGCCGGAGGATTATCGGGGAAATTGAACTTGGCGCCGCTGCCACGGAGGCAGAATAGAGCAGCGTCGAAGGCGCGCGCCGCCTTTTCGGGGGAGTCGTAGGAGCCGAGCCAGATACGTTCTCTGCTGTTGGGAAGTCTGATCTCCGAAACCCATTTCCCCCACTTCCTCTTCCTCACTCCTTTGTACTTCGACGACGACGGTCCCTCCATCACTTAACCAAACTAAACCGGTTCAATTCAATTGAGTACGGTATGGTTCTGTTTTTGGTTTAGCTCTGCTCCTGCACTCTTCTTGAGTTTGCTTTGGTTTTTGTTTTGAACTGAATGAATAATAGAATTTGCCGCTTTAGGTTTGTATATATAGTGGAAAAAGTGAGAGTGAAGAGTGAGGTTTTGACTTTGTATGGCGCGTGAAGAAGAAACAAGGGTCAAAAGCGCGTTTGGTGCTTTAGTGCTCGACTAAAACGCCGCAAAGTGTCAGGCGGATTTGACACGTGGCGGATGCGTGATCCAGGCTGTCTCATTGTGTGGTCACACGGGTAAGCTCAGCAGAACTTGGAGACTGTTTGTTGGTTTTTTACTTGTCCTTGTCATCGCTTGTTTTCCACGTGATTTTGACCCCTTTTTCGCTTTCTAATTCAAAGCTGACTATTTTGCTGATGATATGAGAATCTGAAACTATCAATTTTCCCAGGGAATAACGATTACTGAATATGATTGATTGTTTAGTTTTCATTACATCAACATTACATTGTAGTTTCTGTACAGAGACACTCTTAAGACTCTGTCCTCTCTTTGGTTTGTTCACAGGTTTATATAAAACTATGGAAACAAGAGAAAAGACAAGAACATCAAGTTAGAATGAGGAATCAAATCAATGTCCTATATATACCTTGTAGTTTGCTGTTTGCGGGTACTTTTTAAAGTTGACTTTGATGTATATATTTGCATCATTTTGTTTTCTATCTGTTGAATGAAGCTGCAGCGGAGGTGTCCTCATAGTGTACTTTCCAAGCATTTCCGCTGTCTGTTTCGCTGTTTGTGGTTGGGATAGCTGCAAGATCTCCGTCTAAGCTCATTTTCTGCACTTCTACTGTTGATAGTATCTTTATGTTTTGCACGCAGTTCACAAACTCCCTGAATGAAAAAATAACAAACAGGTCAAGGATGGTCAGAATATGTTGTGATCTTTTTGATTGGTTCAGAGATTGTTGTTGGTCTGGAACTTACTCCCAAGGATCATCACCAACGAGCAATATATCGTTTTCGTGATCTGTGTAGACGAGTTTCCAATCAGAGGGTCGTGGATCCTCCAGCTGTCCTTCGATGCCAAACATTCTTGCCAAGTCATTCCTCAGCTCTTCGTATCCGCTATAGCGGGTTACATCTATTGATCTCCCTACTGATCCTCGTTTTTGAACCTTTAAAGGATTTTATAGACAACACACGGTAATTAATTAAGTTGCAATAAGATAAAAAGCTTTGTCTGAGTGAGAGAGAGAAAGATCTCTAACCTTTGTATATGTTCGCATTCGTTGAGCCTGATTGGGCCAGAGCCCACCACCATTCATGATGCCTGAATCATTGATGCCACCGATCTCGTTTGAGCCTCCGGACTTGAAGGGGATGCTGGGAATACCAAATGACTGAGAACTGATTGCGGCACTCGACAGCTCTGTCTCGATGTCTCTTGGTGCGTTGCCATAGTTTGGAACCAAGTTGTTCTGAAAGTCCTTTTGAGAATAGAGAGCATTAGGAGTTACGGTTTCAAGATTACCAGCGAAAGCTAAGTTGTTTCTTTGATGGTGAGGTTGGCAATCTCTGTCAAGACCGAATGATGGTAGTGGAAAAGTCTGTTGATGCTGTGCAGGGCCAACGCCACCAGGACAATACGTTGTTCCCGCTGTGGATACACTGATTTGGTCTTGGACTTGGTTGCTTGCACGCTCAAAGACTGAATCAGATGCAGGTGCAGATGCTGCTTGTCCTTGTTGTTGATTTCTGCTCAGGAAATTTGTTGGTGAAACATCCTCATGTCTGGTATTATTGGCGGAAGGCGAGGTAGAACAAGAAGGAGGTTCTCCATCTGTGTGACCAGAATGTGATCTTCCAGCGGCGACAAGAGGCTTGTTGTTCATATGTCCTTGGTTCTGATGACTCACCTGAACCTGTGGAGGCTGCATGAATGTTGAAGCTGAGAAGGGCTGTTGATTCTGAGACGACAGCAGCTGTTGCAATTGATGGCTTTGTGTAGTCTGCTGCAACGCGGCGGATAACTGTGGCTGTAAGGAGGAGCTTACCGGAGGGATTGACTGCTGCTGTCGCTGTAACTTCTGCAGTAGCTGCAACTGAAGCTGCTGAGGATTTTGTTGTAGTGAATGCATAGAGGACTGTTCTTGCTGGTTTCTCGATAATTGGCTACTGTTATGCAATTCCATTTGCTGCTGTAACTGCAGTTCCTGGGCAAACGATGTCATTTGAGGTAAGCCCTTGTTCCCAAGTATGCTCTGGTGGTTCATTTTATCACCAATAGAGAGCATTGACTGCTGCTGAAGCTGAGACTGAGAAAAACCAGTAGACTGATTCTGACAAGAGACTTGGTTAGAAACAACACTCACGCCATTGTTTACAGAACCTGCGTTATAAACCCCTTGCTGGAGCTGTTGGTGTTCTTGTTGTAGAGATTTCACCACGGCTGGTTGTGCTTGCATCTGTTGACTGACATGGCTAACCATGTTCGGTTTATTAAACTGGGAATTCACAGGAGATTGAAAGTTAAACAGCTTTGAAGGGTCGTTGGGAGCAAAACTGTTTGGTAAGTTATAAGACGAGAGCGCAGATGGCAGCTGTGTAGTAGCTGACAATGTGTTGTTGTTCTGCTGCATACTCATCCACTGAACCAGGCTTAAACCAGGAAACATCGAACTTTGCGCGTCTTTCATCCCAAACTCTTCTCCCATCCAAGGCATTCCTCTTTTGAAAGCGTTTTCAGTATCCATCTCATCATCTGCAACAGAAACTTCTCAAGGTTAGTGTCCATAAACTCAATCAAAGAATAGATGGAAGTAAACTTTACCTGGCATCCCCGGTTGCCTCGGGTACTTTGGTCTGAAAAATGGAGGAGGGCATATGTAAAAAGGAGTTATGACAGGTTCAATCTCCCATACAGATACTCTGCTTGGTCTATCTCCAGCTGTTGATTCATCCCATCCTACCTGTTCAACCAAGCTTTTCAGCAAAAAGCTTCAGAAGAAATGATCAGTTTAACTACATTACCTGAAGATTACGCCATTGGGAGCCTTTCCATCTAACAGGGTCAAGATCACTAATACCAGTGACCGTACCCATATACCTACGAACCCCACAATCCTCGGTCTCAAACACCATCCTGAATCTCATTCCAAGAGATACTTGAGCGTACAACGCTTTGTTGTATTTGGCTAGAGGAACCACAAACTCTGATGGACTTGCTCTTGGATTAAAGAAGATGGTGAAAGGGCTGCTATTAGCATTGGCATGAGCTGCAGCTGCAAGGATCCCGATGTGCATACTGTCGCTGGATATAACCGATGAGGAAAGAGTTGGTGTTTGTCTGTTTGCACGTCTTATGCCCAACATGAGCTGTGACTTCTCATCTCTGCAAAAAACGGTATTCATTTTCTAAACCCCAAAAGTCCATTTCTGATCTTAGTATTATGACTCATACCTTACAAATAAGACTGAATCACCAGCGAATAGTCTCTTTGTGCTAACGAAAACGCTCCAACCGGTGGTGAGCAAGTGTCTTTTTGGTTGGCCTGAGACAACAAAATCAGATTTGAGTTTTTTTCAGTCTTATTATAAACCAGTTCATGATATGGATTCATACCGCGATAGATATGTCTGAAGGTCCATGTAGTGTCGTGTAAATCTTTAGCTACAATCTCTTGTGCAGGCGGTTGCATTGAGAAATCCTGTTTTAAGCATCCTCAGAACTTCAGTAAAAAGGATAAGAGAGAACAATTTTAAGAGTAGCTTTTGGTCTCAGAGACGTACGAGAGGAGGCAATATTTTCTCAGCTGCACGGCGTGGTACAGAGAACCCACCGTGTGTGCTTGTGTCACTCGCTGTAAGTGTCTTGCAGAAAAACTCAGTGGGTTGTCTGTTTAGCTTTAGACCCATATCAGAAGCTAGCAATGCTTCTCTATCGTACTGATTTGAATGATCAAGCAAAGATCAGCTTTAAACCAATAAACCATAAGATAAGATGATGGAGACTGAGGATTCAGACCTTATTCACAGGTTGAAGAGTCATTTGTGCATAGACTTCATCGGTCTCTGTGTCAGCCTAGTTCAGATTTTCACAAGTTATGATTAGTACTTCTTCTTCTCTCTGATTATGATTATAACACGTTGTGGGCGATGAAGAGGCTTACATGTAGTGTAACACTGTGAAGCAAGCAAATGAGCTTAGAAGGAAGGTTTGGATAATTTGGTATAAACTCAGTTTGCTTCTGCATCGATGCTGCTACCTGAAAAGAATCCATTGATCACATCATTACAATGGACTGATGATTGCAGTTAAAAGGGTTCAAATGTTTTAGCGTTTGGAACCTACTTGCTCGCTATGTCCTTGAGGGAAGTAAACCACAAGACTTCCCACAGGAGGCAGTGAAACCAGAGGGCCTCCACAAGCGTGCCATAGCTGAGAATTGATTGGTTTCTTCTCTCCTGTTCATCATAACAAAAAAAAAAATGAAAAATCTTTGCGTATTTTCATGTAAAGTGTGAAAATTTATATTAAAATTTTGCTTCATTTATTGAATACACTGAAACGAACTAAATTTCTTGAATACAAACCAAGATTTCAACCAAGAAAATCACAAACACATGAAATGCAGAAACTCCAAATCCAGAAAGCTTGAGAAACAAAGATCATAAAAGAAAAGCTCGTACCATCGGTTGAGTTGGGATGAAATCCATTTGCTGGAGCTTTCATGGTTTCCAAAAAGGAAAATAGTTTCTTATTGTTGCTTCAGGAAACAGAGTTCTTCAACAAAAACAACGAATCTGTACTCTAAGAAACTATAATGTGATTTTGAAACAAAAGATCATTCTTCTTAAGAGAAAACAAACAACAAAAGCTTCTTTTTTTTTCTTAGTTCATACGAAAAACTTTGCAAAAATTAAGCTCTTAAAAAGCTTTGAAATTAATTTTTGGGGGGTATTTTTGCAGATTCTCAAGTGTTCCTTTTTTTTTTTTTTTGAGATTTTAAGCCGGGTGGAATCGGATACATGCGGAAACATGAAATCTTTTCTTATGCCATATGACATGGCACCCCACTAGATTTTATTTTTCTTGTCGGTCCCACCGTTTTATTTTTATTTTTATTTTACTAATCTGATTGTATGTAATTTATCCTGTTGGATAGTCCACGGTTTTACAAAACTGTTAATCTAATAAATGTAATTTTATTTTTCTTTCATGATTTGGAATTTCTTATGAAGGTTTATCATTTCTTTTCGGGTTCAAAATAAAACCTGAAAAGCTTTAATGCAGTCAGAGAAGTTCAAGTTCTCGTAGTATAAATTTAATTAGTTTTTTTTAACACAGTTAAGTTAATTAGTTAAGTAACAGAATTTGTTAAGAAAAATATGTACAGTAAAACCTCTATAGATTAATATTCGATAAATTAATAAATTTCTTGGTTCCAATTTGGACCAGTTTAAAATTTGACATAAATCGATAAAATAATAAGATAATAACTTTTAGAAAATTTTATGTAAATATATGGTCTTATTAAAATTATAAATTAATAATTTATATGTATACATATTTTATATAAGTAAAACCTATTGTTATAATATATTCACGACGAAATTATCTTTATATTTCCTTAACACTTAATATATTTTTGATGAAATTTAGTAATATTATATCTAAAACCATATTTAAATTCTATGTAATATATATTATATAAACCAAGTAATATAATAAAATTAATATAAATGTCAACTTTCAAAAAATAAAAATTAATGTCTATACATTAAAATCAAACATTTTTCTTATCTTAGAATAATTATATCTTAAAATAAGAAATCTAAATAAAAAAACTTTTGTAAATTAATATCTCTATAAACTAATATAATTTTAAAGTCCCAACATTATTAATTTATAGAGGTTTTACTGTATTAGGTTCGGTGGATCCATAAATATCTGCAAGCTAAACTAAGTAAACATATTTTCAAAAAAAAATTAAGTAAACATTATTGAAATAACTAATCCCAAATTATATAATCTCTTTACTAGAAAAAAGATGTCCCACTTTTTCTTTATATATAGATTCTTTGGTATTAAATAACTAATAAAAAGAGTTACCAAAAAAATATTTCTCTATTAAACAGAAAAAAATATTTCTTTATTAGAGGAAGTAACGAACAAGATCATAAAGCTCATATCATATTTGTTATCAGTCATAAATTGCAAGTTATTGATTATTCAAGTTGAGACATGTCCCGTATAATGCGAGAAAATAACGAGTCATGAACAAAAACATTGAAAATAATTATTTTATTTTTATTTCTTTTTCACTTAAAACATAAAAGCTCGTACCATCGGTTGAGTTGGGATGAAATCCATTTGCTGGAGCTTTCATGGTTTCCAAAAGGAAAATAGTTTCTTATTGTTGCTTCAGGAAACAGAGTTCTTCAACAAAATCAACTAAACGAAAAGAGAAAAGAGCATTCTGCTAAAAGAAAAGAAACAAAGCTTTTTTTTTCCTTTGAAGTTCAAACGAAAGATTTAAAACTTCATAGCATCAGTGCAAAATTTAAGCTCTTAAAAGCTTTGAAATTAATTTTTGGGGGTATTTTTGCAGATTCTCAAGTGTTCCTTTTTTTTTTTTGAGATTTTAAGCCGGGTGGAATCGGATACATGCGGAAACATGAAATCTTTTCTTATGGGTTGTGACGTGGCACCCCACTTGATGTCTTTTTCTTGTCGGTCCCACCGTTTTATTTTTATTTTTATTTTACTAATCTGATTGTATGTAATTTATCCTGTTGGATAGTCCACGGTTTTACAAAACTGTTAATCTAATAAATGTAATTTTATTTTTCTTTCATGATTTGGAATTTCTTATGAAGGTTTATCATTTCTTTTCGGGTTCAAAATAAAACCTGAAAAGCTTTAATGCAGTCAGAGAAGTTCAAGTTCTCGTAGTATAAATTTAATTAGTTTTTTAACACAGTTAAGTTAATTAGTTAAGTAACAGAATTTGTTAAGAAAAATATGTACATAAAACCTCTATAGATTAATATTCGATAAATTAATAAATTTTACGGTTCCAATTTGGACCAGTTTAAAATTTGACATAAATCGATAAAATAATAAGATAATAACTTTTAGAAAATTTTATGTAAATATATGGTCTTATTAAAATTATAAATTAATAATTTATATGTATACATATTTTATATAAGTAAAACCTATTGTTATAATATATTCACGATTTAAATTATCTTTATATTTCCTTAAACTTAATATATTTTTGATGAAATTTAGTAATATTATATCTAAAACCATATTTAAATTCTATGTAATATATATTATATAAACCAAGTAATATAATAAAATTAATATAAATGTCAACTTTCAAAAATAAAAATTAATGTCTATACATTAAAATCAAACATTTTTCTTATCTTTGGATTTCTATATGCAATAATAAACCTGGCCTTTTTCTCATCTTAATAAACAAAATGTTGGTAGCTTCATATTGATACAACATTTTAAGAAGCATTTTAACCCTTCTTCCAACTCATAACAATAATCATCATTGTCTATAACAAAGACGCACTTCATGCTTTAGTTATCTCGAGCAAGTCGAACTTGTCTATCACTTGTAACATGAATAGGAGGAAGTTCCGAGCCATCGTTGTAATGAGTAGGTTAACTCCACGCACTGTTCATGTCCGTGTTATAATCTTCGAGCCATTGCAACAAGATCAGATGTGTCTAACCTTCACTCAAAAGTAACATTCTCGCCTTTGAAATGATCAACCACAAAATTCCAACATCCATCTTTCAACAACCATTCTCCATACATCGCATGTAACCGACGCATCATCCGAAAAAGTCAAAATAAAACACATTAGCAAACTTAACAAAGAAACGAAAGTTCATTAAAGATCGGCGACGACTTCAATCTAAGTCCTCCCGACGACTAAAATATATCGCCGTCAATCAGAAGGTTATTTTGCAATTGACTTTGAAATCGTTATTTCAAACGGCTGAAAAATAAGTTCTCACTTTGTTTGAAAAAAACTTAAAAGCTGGCGACTTATTTCAGTCGTCATAGGTTGTTTTGCATTGACCGATTATTTCAAAGTTTGATTTTATTCTACATTTTCATCGCCTCGTGAAAATTAAAAGAATAATATTTTTTAAACTATAATGATTTATTATTAAGTCGTCATAGGTTAGTTTTGCAATTGAAAAAACTTTAATTTTAATTATATATAAACGACTTACAATTCAGCGTCATCGACGACTTACATGTAAGTCGCCCAGATTTACGAGGTTCGAACCGAACTCTATAAGATCTTTGACTACGTGTCGCCGGGCGATGACTGAATTGTAAGTCGCCCGAGTATAATTAAATATTGAAGTTTTTCAATTGCAAACTAACCTATGACTAATAATTGTAAGTCGCCTAGTGTTAATAAAATATTGATATTTCAATTTTCACCGTAAGACGAAATGTAAGTCGTCCGGAAAGTCAAACTTCTAAAATAATCTAGTAAATGCAAATCCAACTCTATGACGACCCAAAAGTTTTTGAGATTTTAAGCCGGGTGGAATCGGATACATGCGGAAACATGAAATCTTTTCTTATGCCATATGACATGGCACCCCACTAGATTTTATTTTTCTTGTCGGTCCCACCGTTTTATTTTTATTTTTATTTTACTAATCTGATTGTATGTAATTTATCCTGTTGGATAGTCCACGGTTTTACAAAACTGTTAATCTAATAAATGTAATTTTATTTTTCTTTCATGATTTGGAATTTCTTATGAAGGTTTATCATTTCTTTTCGGGTTCAAAATAAAACCTGAAAAGCTTTAATGCAGTCAGAGAAGTTCAAGTTCTCGTAGTATAAATTTAATTAGTTTTTTTTAACACAGTTAAGTTAATTAGTTAAGTAACAGAATTTGTTAAGAAAAATATGTACAGTAAAACCTCTATAGATTAATATTCGATAAATTAATAAATTTTACTGGTTCCAATTTGGACCAGTTTAAAATTTGACATAAATCGATAAAATAATAAGATAATAACTTTTTAGAAAATTTTATGTAAATATATGGTCTTATTAAAATTATAAATTAATAATTTATATGTATACATATTTTATATAAGTAAAACCTATTGTTATAATATATTCACGACGAAATTATCTTTATATTTCCTTAACACTTAATATATTTTTGATGAAATTTAGTAATATTATATCTAAAACCATATTTAAATTCTATGTAATATATATTATATAAACCAAGTAATATAATAAAATTAATATAAATGTCAACTTTCAAAAAATAAAAATTAATGTCTATACATTAAAATCAAACATTTTTCTTATCTTAGAATAATTATATCTTAAAATAAGAAATCTAAATAAAAAAACTTTTGTAAATTAATATCTCTATAAACTAATATAATTTTAAAGTCCCAACATTATTAATTTATAGAGGTTTTACTGTATTAGGTTCGGTGGATCCATAAATATCAAAGCTAAACTAAGTAAACATATTTTCAAAAAAATTAAGTAAACATTATTGAAATAACTAATCCCAAATTATATAATCTCTTTACTAGAAAAAGATGTCCCACTTTTTCTTTATATATAGATTCTTTGGTATTAAATAACTAATAAAAAGAGTTACCAAAAAAATATTTCTCTATTAAACAGAAAAAAATATTTCTTTATTAGAGGAAGTAACGAACAAGATCATAAAGCTCATATCATATTTGTTATCAGTCATAAATTGCAAGTTATTGATTATTCAAGTTGAGACATGTCCCGTATAATGCGAGAAAATAACGAGTCATGAACAAAAAACATTGAAAATAATTATTTTATTTTTTATTTCTTAATTTTAATTATGATAGTATTCCATAGTCGTTTTTTGGTGCAAATGTTAAAAGTATTCCTTTTTCTGGACAACGTATTCCTTTTTCAAAAGTATTCCTAAATTGTAATTATAATACTGTAGTATTCCTTTTGATACGCAATGGAGCACCCACTCGCCGCAAAAGGAGGAGAACTTCACATGTTTACAGAGCTACGGACATCATTATACTCCAATTAAAAGCTAAGCTTCATGTGTAATAATTATTTTTTCAGGGAAATCAATATTAATCTTCTTCTTTTTTTTCTGGGGTCAATCTTCTTGTATTTCATAAATATAAAGTAGGGTTTCTGTGTTATGTTTGAAGTGCTTTACAATTAATCTGAACAGGAGTAGAGGATAGTTCCTTACTTTCAGCTCTCTACGTATAAATATAAATTGTGGTAGAGCCTTTTGCTTTCGACGCCATCTTTCTTATTGATTTAAATTAACACAGTAATATGATTAAACTTTTGTTTCTAGAAAGCAGGTAGCTCAAGTTATCCCCAAAAAGAAGCAGGTACTTAATTACCAAAAAAAAGGAATCAGGTATTTAAATTTCCCTCTTTTTGATATTACTTTATTTTGTGTTCTCAGTGTATATGTATGTATGTAGTGGGAGAGATTTTGACCTAACTATTACTTTTTAATTATTTATCTATATACAGCGGATTGGGATGGGTTGCTACTGACCTACATGGAGCATTATGCTTCCAAGGTTCATCAAATGGCCGCTATGTTGCATCAGTCTTGATAGCTGAAGCACTGGCGTTAAAATCAGGCCTTCAACAGGCTGTATCAATAGGGTACAAGGATGTGGTCTGTTTATCAGATTCTCGCTGTCTAGTTGGCCTCCTTACAGAGAATTCATCTGTGATTGCACTCCAAGGACTGCTCTCCATAACATCTGCGTGTTGAGCAGCTCTCTTAGAGCATCCACAGCGTTTAGTCTTTGGTTGAATTTTTGCACTGCAAAATATATTAAAAATTGAAACACAAAAAGAGATTGAAAAAAGGATGGGAAAGAGAAACAAGTGTCTCTCTGGGACGAAACCTCCATCGATTTGTTCTACATGTGTCACAATCTTATTAGATAACCGTTACATAAAATTTTAGAAAGAATTCCATAACTAATTTGCATAAAAAGTAATAATACTATAATTTCGAGAAACGTTTACACTTTATGAACGGATGCTGATGCTCTTAACTCTTATCTTTTTTAGATTTATCTCTCGAGCTTGTAATTCTGCTGCTGATCGCAGTGCGAAGAATGCTTTGTTTGTACTTTCTAACTCTCCTGCTGAGTTGAGAAACTCTGTAGTTTGATGACTTTTAAGTTTGGTAAAGAAGTAATGGTTTAAACAAAAAAAAGAAAATTATTCTAAAAAACGGAAATACTTTGATGTTAGAAAATGGGAATAAAATTTAAATGTGTTAACAACTCTGACTCTTTCTAAATTATATATTTTTACTGATTTTACGTCAATACTTTCAAGATTACTGCTTCTCCTTATAAGATACACCGTTGGAACTGTTCTTAAACCAAGAATACCAGATAATAGTCACTTCTGTTTCTCCTTATATTAATGATGAGTAACTGAAGGAAGTGCGAGTTGTCCCCAAAAGAAAAACTGAAGGAAGTGCGTTTTTTAAAAATAAATAGTTATGAACTTAATTAGCTGTTATATCATACTATTATATTATCCATCTGGTAGTCTTTTTTACACATACTTTTCTTTACAAAGTAATTTCTGTATTAGATTAATCAAACATCTATATTTTTGCAAACGAAGAACAAACATTATGTTGTTTACAAGTTTTTTTTTGTGCACTTTGTTTACAAGTTCTTAGATAGGTAAAACATCTGAGAACCTTAAATTTTGATGAAAATAATTTCCAAAAGATTGAATGTAAACATATATGTAGGGTCAAAATCTCAAATGATATGGCACCAAAAAGTAAATCCCAACAAGGATGAAAGCAGGCACGCTTTATAGTTTTGTTCCTGCTGGGTCAATATTTGCTGCGCGTGGAGGTATATGTACGTATAACAATTGATGTGTTTAGAAACCACTCATCAAAACGATCCTAATTACACTCAATTACTGTTTTGAATAAATTCTCAATGTATGACCCTTTCTACTTCTCACTTTTGACTTTTGATTCTCTAATAATATATAAATATATATGCATTCTGCAAACTTATTCTTTCCCATGTAGATATTTTCTTCGGACTCATGCACCGTATAAAATGAAACTTGATTTTTCTCTGAGCATTCCCAATTTTTTCCTGCATTAATAAAACACTTAAAATGCATGTGCACGTGAGTGTGGGTGAGCATGCACGTGAGGTGTGGCAGACGATGTCGGAAACAGGCTCTAGACTCCGACCGAGTCTTTCGGTTTAACCAAAATGGTTTTGCTTTTGAGTGAGTGTGTGCCTCTGTGTCTCTTCTCCTCTTCGTAACCACACACCCTCTCTCGTTTGTTCTAATATTTCCCAACCAACACTATTCTATTTTTTTTGTTAACCGGATTGTAGACAATCTTAAACTTCGTGTTCGCACACGAGTTTATTGATTCAGTAGTACAACAACAAAAAAGGACTATGTTCTTACAGTATTACGACCATTATTTTTTAATAGAAATCTCTTGAAGCAAAGCTAACTAATCCACGGAATATGTTTTTCTTCAAAATCCACATATGTTGAAAGACTCAAACTCTATTCTTAAACCACAATACAGTATATTATGAATTTTGATTGTCATATATTTGATTTAAGGATGATAATACGCACATTTCATTTTTACAATTTATATATACTCATTAATGCTGATTTAGATTAATAATTCCAGAAATTCTATCAAAATCTGTAAGTATCCATTTTTATACCTTTCTCATATGTGATTACGTTTATGACTTAAGTTTTAGACCATTTATATTTGTAACAAAACTAAGCGCGAGACATATCATGTCAAAACACTCTGCACCACACAATGAAATATCCCATTCGAGCGTTGCCAAGTTAATTTTGTCAGCCACAAAAGCTAACATTTTATAGTCATTTTCATATACGTAATCACGGGTGTGTAGGCTATCACTGCTAAATAATTTGAACAATTATTGTGTGTGAAATTCGAGAACAGTTTGTGATATTAATAAACAAAAACATGTGGTTTCTGGCAATGAGTATTACATGATGAGGGATAAACATTATAGAGGGATTGGTCAAATCTAGAGGCTAGACAGCTTCTATATATCTAGAGACAGCCCCACATGTATGTCATTTACACAAAAGCATCTCTAATGTATTACTCCAAATTTTACTCTAAAATAGTGTAATTCTAAAATAGAATTGAGTTTTACTCCAATGTATTACTCCATCTTTTACTTCAAAAAAAATATTCTTTTATTTAGTTAATAATTGTTAGCGTACCTTCAACTTATAAAAATTTGACAATTAATCCAACTATTTTATGTTTACAAAATTTCCATAATAATATATTTTATTTAAATTAAATATCTATCATTAAAAATACAACTAGAGATTATCTTCCTATTTCAATTGTGCAGTTTTTATCATATGCAATTTTTCTAATTCAAAATATTTATATGCATTAAAAGAACATAAAGAAAAACAAAGTTTTGTTTTGTAATTTGGATTATGTATTGGGTCCCATTGTTTGTGCATATATCAAGTTCAACAAGTACAAATGTTATCAATCAATTTTGACCCACAAGATTAAAAACTCATAGATTCCGCCTCAATAATACTTCACCGATTTTGGTAGTTTAAAGCAATTTACCGAATTATTTAATTACTTACTTATTTATATTATATTATATTTATTTTATATTACTTATTCATAGTTTTGACTTTTATGAGTTTATACATATTTTATGTAAACTATTAAATAATCTTTCTTGAGTCACTACTGAAAACTTACGGCGGAGGTTCCGGCGGACATCAATGTCGTCGGACGTTTGTGATGGATTACCGACCAATTTCCGAAAACCAAAATTTGAAGTCGTTGAAATTCCGTCGCCATTTCGACGGAATTCGGCGAAAAACATGGGTCGTGAATTTTCCGGCGACTTTTCGGCGACATTCGATAAAAATGTAACCGTTGTGAGTCGTTAAGTAAATTCGAGAATATACCGAGCGAACTTCGGCGACATTAGATTAGCAATGCGATCGTCGGTATTCCGTCGGGAATTTTCCGGCAATTTTCGACGAACCATGTGACCGTTGCCGACAAATATATATGACCGTTGTATAGCCATTGGAGATTGGAAAATCCGACGAATTCGTGGATGCTCCATCCGATTTCGTCGGAAGCGTCGGAAGGCGTAGCAATTTCCTATCAATACAACCCTCCTCATTCAACTCATTCACACTATTCTCTCTTCATTCTCTTTAGTCATAACAATTCCGTGAAAATCATGTCTTGAAGTTTATTATCGTTCGTGGATGGATAAACCTCATTTGGATCGAACACCAATTTGCTACGGAAGAATACGTTCAGTTGGAGAATTCATGAGGCTTGTTCAACAGCAACGAATGCAAAAGTGGTATGTTAAGATGTCCCGCCTACACTTGCAATATAATAAGGTTATAAAAGAATTTGATGTTTGGACTCATTTGTATATGAAAGTCTTCACGTAATTATAAAGTTTGGTACCTTCATGGGAAACTGGTTATGAATATGGTAGTATAGTACCTCAGCCATTAGTGAACTTCAGCCTGATATTAAGTTAGAATCAGAACGGATATAGATTATGGTGTAGGCTTGAGATGGTACATGATCATTATAGGGAAGAACCAAATCCAGAATCTAGGAGATTTTTGACATGTTGATTCAGGAAAACAACCTTTGTATCAAAATTGTAGAGATGATCATTCAGTCTTATCATCTGCAAGATTAATGGGTATTAAGACACTATAATTTGGTGAAGAATGTATGGATGCGATTCTGATTTTGTCAAAGGTATTCTACGAGGATAACCTTGCATCAGGTTCATACTACGAGGTTGAAACTTGTTGCGTCTTCAACTACCGTATGAAGTGATAGATGTATGTATTAACAACGCATGATCGGAAGCCGGATGAGAACGAATGTGTATGCAAATTTTGTGGAAAACCTCGTTATCGAGCGAGGGAAGAGTTCGATCCCATTCAAAAGAATGTGGTATTTGCCTTTGGCGAAAAGATTGAAGAGGTTGTATCGATTGTGGCCTTGATAAAAGCAATGAGATGGCATGCGATTTCCACAAATGGTGAGATTAGACATCCTTCGGATCACGAAGGCTTGGAAACATTTCAAGTCAACATATCCGAATTGCGGAAGAGAGAAGATATGTTTATCTTGGATTATCTGATGGTTTCAGCTCATTTGAAAAGCATGGAAGACAGTATTCTCTATGGCCAGTTATTGTGACACCGCTGACTTACGACCGAGAAGCGCATGCGGCGAGAGTTTTGTTTCTCTCAATTCGTCGGGCCAGATCATGGGCATGGTTTTGAGACATACGATGTTTCATGCAAGGAAAACTTTCAGATGCGGAAGTACTTATGTGGACAATAAGTGACTTTCTAGCATATGGTATGTTATCTGGATGGACAACACATAGGAGGCTATCATGTCCATATTGTCAAGATGACACGGATGCTTTCCAAAAAGAAGGAAGGAGCGTGTTGGTTTGATCCGCGAGGCGATTTCTACCACGATCATCCATACCGTAGGAGTAAGACTTCGTTCTGAAGAACAAGCAGTGTTTGATGGTCCACGAGGAAGTTAGTGGAAAAGATTTGTTGAAGCGGTTTAGGTATTTTGATGCGAAAGGCGCCGATGTAGGTGGACATGAAAACATTAAGTCGATGCGGTTGGAGAGCTACATAAGCGCACAAGAGTATTTTCGGGATGCCATATTGGGAGAGTCATCTATTGCGGCATAATTTAGATGTCATGCATATTGAGAAGAACTTCTTCGACAATCGATGAACACAGTCCTTAACATCCAAGGTAAAGCGAAGGATAATTTGAAGTCAAGGTTGGATTTAGTCGATATCGTGATCGTTCGAACTTCCGCTTGATGAGAACAGTCGCCCCTTTTCCCATTTATCGGCTGGATGGTGCTAGAAAAGAAGAGTTTTTGATTGGATTACAGATAAAGTGAAATTTCACACGGATATGCATCAAATTTTGGGAATTGCATTGATGAAGAAAGGAAAGTTTTGGCTTCTGTAAAAATATTAATGATATACAAATCTGCATTCTGCAAACTTAATCTGTCCTCAGATAGAAATTGACGTGTACATAATTTTTCATACACATGCAACTAGATCTTTGAGATATTCCCAATTTTTCCCTGCATTAATAAAACACTAAAATGCTACACGTGAGTGTAGGTGAGCATGCACGTGAGGTGTGGCAGACGATGTCGGAAGAGACAGGCTCTAGACTCCGACCGAGTCTTTCGGTTTAACCAAAATGGTTTTGCTTTTGAGTGAGTGTGTGTGCTTCTGTGTCTCTTCTCTTCTTCGCAACCACAAACACACACTCTCTCTCGTTTGTTCCAATATTTCCCAACCAACACTATTCTATGGTTTTGTAAACCGAATTGTAGACGATCTTAAAATTCGTCCTCGCACACTAGTTTATTGTTTCAGTAGTACAACAACAAAAAAGACTATGTTCTTGTGTTACGAGTTACGACCTTTTATTTTTTTTAATAGGAATCTCCTGAACCGAAGCTAAAGACTAATCCATAGAATATTTTTTTTTTCTCCTTTCAAAATCCACAAAAATAGGTCGTCAAAAGTATTCACAAATTATGTTGAAAGATTCAAATTCTATTCTTAAATCACGATACAATATATATGAATCTCGATTGTCCTATATTTGATTTAACGACGATATTTTATTTTTTTTACCAACGGCGATATTTCTCTCAGCACATTTCATTTTTACAATTTTTTGACCAACGGCGATATTTCTCTCAGACCATTTATATTTGTTACAAGATTAAGCGCGCGAGACATATCGTCTTGTCAAAACACTGTACACCACACAATGATTATCATCGTCGATACACACATTTCCCATTCAAGCGTTGTCAAGTGAAAAAATTTCGGCCACAAAAGCTAATATTTTATAGTCGTTTTCATAAGTAAATCATGGGTATGTAGCCATGTAGGCTAATCACTGTTAAATTATTTGAACAATCATCTTGTGTGATATTCGAGAATATTCTTTGTGATATTATTAAACAGAAAACATGTGGTTTCTGGTAATGAGTATTACATGATGAGGGATAAAAATTATAGAGGGATTGGTCAAACCTAGACAGCTTCTATATATCTAGAGACAGCTGCACATGTATGTGACTAATTGATGCATACACATTCACTTACACACACATATAACTATATATATTAAACTACTCTTATAGTAAATTCCGAAAACCTATAACACCTTGAGCATGTTGATGTTGTTAGGTAACTTCTTATTTTTATAACCAATAGTATTTTTAAGTTTACTTAAGAATCTCGGATGTTCCTGGCCGCTTAAGATTTTGTTCTTTAACCAAGTAGTTTTTGCTTAGTGATAAAGAGGCTCCATCTAAAGTTTCCATTCTGGATTCGATTTTTTTTTGTTATCCATAGACGCTTTAAACGACAAGAAAATCCGGATTCTATAAATTCTATGGTGATTAATCTTTAGGTCTAGAAAATTTTTAGGGTTACACTACAGTTATCAGAAAAAAAAAATTTTGTTCCCCATGTCACCATGATCTTTCGGCGTAAGGAAGAAACCTCATGCGGCCAATATTATTCTTTTTATAATGTAACCTTTTGGATTGATGAAACTTTTATTTTCTTAAAATAATGATGATACTCCCAAAATCATATATATGAATACCTTTTAATGGATTCTACAAAATAAAAATAAAAATAAAAATCTTCTTATTGAACATGCGCACTTTTTTTCGTTTGAAACACTACTAGACTAGCTAGCTTCCAATATTATGACAAGGCTAATTGCTTAGAGCATATTTATTAAAGATTTTTTTAGGATGAATCTTTTAACGTAATATAAGATACGGTCTTTTAGATTTTTTGAGTTAAGAGACTCAACCTAAAAGACCGTATCTTATATTATGCTAAAAGACTCAACCTAAAAGACCTCCAATAAACATGTTCTTAGTGTTGATATTTTCCGAGACTTCGTATAATTATCTATAATATGTTTTTTAATCTATTATATGTTTTGGGTATTATAGTAGAAAACTTAGAATGGATTAATGTACACATGTGACATGGCATAAAAAGACGCATATAAATTATATAGATAATTTCTCGCCTAATGTAAATTTGGCTTATTTCCAATAGGCTTATCTTTCCTACTCGGACTTGTTCGTTAGATAATGGCATGGTAAAAATGTTTACTTAGATAGTAAATCATAAATGTTACATAAAATTATGACTAGAGAGTCCAAGCTAAATTTTCTTTTCATTTCAAAATATAAAACTTAGATATTACATTTGATTACTGCGTCATGGTAAGTGGTAGCAAATGTATATACATCGTGATTACAGATATCTTCTTCTTTTTCTTTTTCTTTAAAAAATACAGATATCAAGACTAACTTTGTTTTTTTTTTCTTTTTGTAACACAGACTAACTTTGTTTTCATCTCAATATATCTGATTATAGCAAAAACCAAGAAACTATACACTATGAAACACATGCATCATAATAGCATGTAAATTCATACGATTGGTATGATTTTAACTACAAGAATGACTACAAATAGCAACGATCGCTAAGGACAACCCAACCAATAGAAATAAGGTTTAGAATATGTGGGAAACCACTTAAGAAAAGCGAAGATTATACGTAAATGCGACAAGACTCAACTACTTCTCCCTTCCTCAGTCATCAATCAATATTACTATCAACATGTTTTTGCTTTCTTCTCCATTTTTTTTCTTGCTTTTCATTTCCTCTCGTCATTGCACCCATCACCCATGTATAATAGAAAGATAAATCAATTCAAATAAGAATAAATATCGTCTATATATATATATATATATATATACACATTTTTCACGATAAAAAAAACTTATGGATGTATAAGTACTGCAGAAATAGCATTGTACGCAAATTTAAAACAGAAAATCAACAAAAGGACTTGAATAGAAAAAATATATAACAGTTTTATATATAGTTGAGCGGAATCACCATGACGATCGATTGATATTACATTGGTGTCTAGACTATAATATGTAATAATATATATCCTTGATTAGTACTGCACTACTGCACAATTCACATGGCATGTGATTCGCAGATTCGGTGCAATGCACTTCAAAGTATAAGACATGACTACATAAATTAAAGAAATCAAGCTTTCTTTTCATAGTTACAATTTCTAACTTTCTTATAGATAATAATGCGACTGTTTAAATAATATGTACGATTTTTTATGTACGAGACTAGGGTCAAAAGTAACAGTGCGAATGAAAGCAATTATAGACGATAGTAGATGGCAGTATAATGAAAATAGTGATACAACCTTTCTACAATTCTACACCATAAGTTTTCTATGGTTCACTGAATGATTACATAAGAGACAGTATGTTTGAAAATTTAGGGAGAAAAATACAGTTACCAATCAAAGCCAACATATGTTTTATAGATCAACCACATATTTTATCAAAACATGGAGATAATGAAATCAGGCGCTGGCCAATCTTTGAAAATTTAGGGAGAAAAATACAGTTTAGAAGAAAAAACATTAACGGAAAGTGTATACGTACGACCAAGTATACATGATAAATAAATCTTTATATTTATATACAAGATCTATTGGATAATTTTGTGGTAGAGGACATAAGAGCAAACATAATGATTCGGTGTAATGAAATTCCATAGCTGGTGGCGTTGGAAATGCTATTGGAATGATCCCATGTTAGGTTATTACATGCCATCACTCGACATGCCTTTTTATGCGGTTCTATCCTTTCTGTTTGTTTGTTTATTCATCGTCAGTTATTATTTGTCTCCTCCAATCTCTCGCTAAATCGTAATGTATATATCAGTCAATAATTAGTCTCCTTTCGGATCACATTTGCAACAGATTGTTCTGTTCTCAATTAGTGATGATGATTTCAGAACCAAAATAATGACAAGTATTTACAAGTTATTTGAAAAATATCAAAATCCTAAAAGAAAGTTTCTACAACTCGAAGATCATTCATGTACTCAGAACGTAAAATTTAAAGACGGACAGTCTAACACGCAGTTGAAGGAAACAACTGTCTTTCGTGTTCATATAGATTCGGAGTTACTAATTTGGTTTGTAAAGTTTACATGATTCTATTTATGTTGATCATAAAAAAAATAAAAAAATAAATCTCCTTTAATTATGCTTATCAATAAATCTTTATATTATATATATATAACTCGAAAGCCTGCCTCTCTTTTTGTTCCCCTCTCCGCTAATTGCCAATTTTTAGAACTCTGATAGTTTGTCTTTAGACAGTCTACGTACTAATATATCCCTAAGCACTGTTTTATCATTTTAGTTGTAGTTGTGGGATTTTTCAAAAATACTCTTTTTAATAAGATATGCTTTTCAAAAAAAAAAACTTGTAGGTCGTATTTGTATTTACATCATACTCAATCTCATTATGGTCTATAAAAACGAATCTCTATTTTTTATTTTGTATGATAGTCAACATACATATTTTTCTTATCAATTCCAATGGGGAAATGAACAAAAATATTGTGATACCATTTACTTGTGATGTTTTTCATGTTTTTCTACGTGTTGCAACATGATATGACGCCAGTTCTTCCTTGATCTTAACTTTGTTAATAGATAGAGAGATTCACCCGACCAAGGTGTCGTCGTTTCGACGGTCCAGCAACACTTGCTTAAAGCGTCGTCTATCTTTTAACTGGAAATTAAGTTAATTAAGTAGACGTTGCATTTATTGTTCTTGTATTCCTGTCTGTTTTGTGCTTTGATCCCAGATTTCAAAATTGTATATACACATACAAAAATGTGATCTACAATCATATATATATATATATATAAATAGTTAACAATTACTCTCTCTTTCCCACTTTATGTGGTTTTTAAGAGTTTTTATTTTGTACCAAAATAAGTGATGTTCTCACTAATCTAGATAAAATTTAATGTTAGTTGAAATTTGTGACCAATTACAAAATAGTGTATCTTTATTTAATTGGTTGAACGTTTATATTTAATGTCATTTTTATACAATCAAGATAAATTATATAGAATTTTGTACTTTCTTAATCTTTGTGAAAAAAGTTTAAAATTCACTTAAAATGGGATAGAGGGAGTAATATTAATTCTTGTTTCAATCGCATCTAAACCTACTCATTCTATTTAACTGTAAATTATAAAGATACCACCAATGTCATTTAAGTAGATAAAACTGAATTGATTGGAATGGCCTATACTAGCGAATTACAACTAAATTTATTTGGTTGGTTTTGCATACAAATGAAAACTAATATACCAAAACAAACTATCTACGAATTTGATAAATGATAGCAATGAAATATAATATTACTCATATCCGTTGCAAGTGCTGTTTTCAGTTCGATTTAGTTTGTTTTTATTTGTAGCTTCCATATGTAGTTTATGTTAGAAATATTATGCATATGAATGAATATTTCTTTCCCATAATATGGTCTTATGTTAATCTATTTCTTATTGAAAATGTTAAACCCTAATGGCATTTGGTAACCAATAAAATGGTAAACAAAGGAGGTTATTTCCTAATGTTTTAACTAAAGTATAAGTGCCAAATGTTCTAGAAGAGAGGAGTGACTTGAAGGACAAGTCTAATGGAAGATGCTTAAGAGAACAAGTTCAATGTATGAACCTAATGTTCTAGAACACTTCACACTTGTCTTCTCATAATGAAATGAGTCATCTTAAGTAAACATTTGTCATTTACTCAACTTTGATGGATGGTTGAGATTAGAGGATAAACTTGCCAATGAAGTAAGTAAAACTTGGTGAGAAAGTTATCAAAACTTGATGAGGAAGCTAAGGTCCCTCTCCCCACCTATAAATAGATGTCTTTGCTCCATCCTAAAGCATCATGAAGAAAATCTTAAGACAAACACATAAAGAAAAGATTGTAGGTAAGGGGAGAGAAGTACTAACTTCCAACTTAAAGATCAAGAAATCATCAACCATGATCAAAACCGTTCAAGAAGATTTCTGCAACCATGAATCGAGGTATTCCGCAAATCCTTCTTATAAATCTATTATGTGATTAGTTTAGATGTTAAAGATCTTAGGGTTCATGTAAAATCAAGTTTACATGTGGTATCAGAGCTAATGGTTATAAACATCTAGCTAATCCGGAAAGTGTAATAGATTTATGATTTATAGAATTATAGTAGATCTATACTTATGTAATAAAATTTTAGATCTAAATAATGTTTAAGTTTGTCCGTATAAAACCGATAAGAGTTTTCGGAAATCTTGAATCATACATTATATGTATGTATTCTATTTCGATCTCTGAAATGAGAATTAATGAATGCATAAATTTTTCTATATATATAAATTGTATAGAAATTAAATTAAGTAACTTATGCATAATTTTTATAAAACAATATTTTCATATAAAGAGCAAAATTAGGATAAAGAATCACCACAGTGACTTTACTCTAAAATGATTTGCGAAATGAAAATCATTGTTCAAATAAGTATTTGATATTTTGAGTAATAAGTAGTTACCCACAGGTAGACTATATACACAAAATATGATCAAATACTTATAGAGTGTTTGTATTGTGTAGATTAAGTATATCCACAGATAGCTTAATCTGAGTAATTCGATACATCACTCGTAAATGTTTTCGAATACTATGATTATTGATGGAAATATGGCTGCTACCCACAGGAGCACCATATTCTTAGCATAAGTATTCAATAAATATATGTGTTGATTATGTTTAAAAGCCTAATTTAAACTTGTATATCTCAAAATTAAAGTTTTTCGTCTTAAAGATTGTCATATAAAGTCTCGTCTATTCTAATCCTTAATGGTACCAACTTCTCAGAATGAAAAGAGAAAGTTGAGTTCATATTTAGAGTACTGTACTTGAATTTGACACTGCTCAACGATGAGTCAAATTCACTAATAGTGGATAGTACTTAGGACGAAAAGAATTTTCATAAAGCTTGAAATTGAATAGACTGAGAATTATGATCTTAAGATGACGATAATTATAAATATATAAACTTTCCTTATGATGGCTGAAAAAGCTAAAAATACCTTAAATATATAGAAGAACGGTTTAAGATTGCAACCAAATCCCTAATTGGGAAATTTATGGCAAATCTTACGACCATAAAAGAATAATGACATAAGGTCTATGCATGAATATTGCATTGAAATGACCTATCTTTCGGCTAAATTAAAGAATTTAGGAATGATATGGAAGATTAATTTCCAAATTATCTTAAATTTGCCTCTTCTTAGTATGAACCATTCCAAATTAATTATAACATCATTTACGTGAGACGGATGTTGAATTAATTGGCTAAGAAAATGGTCAATAGGAGGCTAAGCTTAGCTGTAAAGGTTTTAAAGTTGTCTATTATGTTCAAGAAGCTAGACTTAAGTAAGTCATAAAAGACCACCACCCATAATGAATATCAAGTAAATGAGAAGGAAAATGCAAAGAAAGATGACAGATGAAAATGTCTTAACTCTTTCAGAAAGATTTCGATAAAAAAAGAAAATAGTTCGAAAATGTAACTTTTAAAGTTCCGTAAGCGTTTTCGAATCTATTTTTATAATATTTCTTCTAAAACTTGGTGGGTGGATAATGATGCTTATGTACATGTAATTAATTCCGTGCATGATTTACTTATGATCAAAACCGTAATTTCAAGTGTAAACTAAATACTTATGACAATGAGAGCGAAGTGATAGTTGAAGCTATTGCACTCCTCATTAGGAATAGTGGATTTTGTTTGGATTCAATCCAAACATTTTATGTTCCATCTATTTTCCATAAATTTTAGTTTCATTAAGAAAACTTGATATTGGGTTTTTTAATCGACTTAAAGAGATGATTGTTTTAATTATTCTTGAATTCTAACTGAATCGATTCAAGAATATTAGTTGATAGCCAATATTAGGTAACATTGGCTGATCAACATTTTAAAACACATCTAGTTATGCACATTAAAGGAAAATTAAAGCATAAAACATGTACTAATGATAAATATCTCTTGTGGCATAAGAGAATTGAATATATTTATAATAAAAGAATTTAAAGGTTGGTAAAAGATGGAATTATTCTAAATCTTTATTTTACCAACAATAAATGTGTGTAGATTGCATTAAGGATAAGCAAAATACACTAAGAAATGAGCCACAAGAAATACAAAGCTTCTTGAAACTATATATACAAAATTTTGTAGACCATTTGATGTTTAATATTTGGAAATGAAAAGTATTCAGTTACCTTTATTAATGATTATTCACATTAATGTATATTTATTGCATAAAAGTCTCAATTTTGAATACATTACAAGTATTCATAATTAGAGTAGAGAGGCAATAGGATATAAAAGTGAAAAACATAAGGTAATGAATTTATGGCAAATATGATGAAAAGAGAGATCTTTTGCCAAAATTTTCCAAAAATTAAGAATTATATCAGTACACAGCCTGGTTCTCCATGGCATAATGGTGTAGCTGAAAGGCATAACCGTACTTTTGTGTAAATGGTTTGATTTATGTAATTTCACTTATATCATTGTGGATAGATGCATTATGTAATGTATTCTAATTCTTGAATAAGGTTACCAGCAAAGCGGTTCTCAAGTCTCCTTTTGAACTTCATAAAGGTTGCTAACCTAGTATGTGACATCTCAAAGTATGATGATGTCCAATTAAGCAAGAATATATAATCCACATAAAAAAAAAAATTAGATTTCAGAACGATCAGTTGGTTTCTTTATAGGTGACCCTGAGAAATCTAAAAGATATAAGTTAAATTGTTCAAACCATAGTACATGATAAAAGAAACCAATAATGTCAGATTTTATAAGAATGGCAACATTAGTGGGAGTAATAAAGTTAATAAATGGCCATTCAAGAAATTAGGGTAAACAACATGTTACCCTAAATTATGAATGATGGAAATTCTCATGTTGTTGTAAGTTTAACAATGAGTAAAATCCATCGAATGACCATATACTACATGATGAAACATTGCTGATAATGATTAAGTACATTATGTTAAAGAGGGGAAAGAATTAAGAAGATCTACTTGTATGAGTAGATTTGATTTTTCCAATAGGTACTTTATCAAGTAGAATCTGAAGAACTGGATATTAAAGATTTGGTTTCTTACTTAGAGCCATAAGAGATGTTAATTCTGATTAATGAATCGATGCCATGAAGGATGAAGTAAACTCGATGGCTGAAAGTGAAGTTTGGGAAGTCGTTCAATTATTTTAAGAATATAGACTATTCGAGTGTAAGTGGATCTGTAAGACCAAACTCGAATATAATAAAATATTGAACGACATAAAGCCTAACTTGTTGCCAAAGGTTTCAATCAGAAAGAAGGCATCGATTAGACTGAGTCTATAAAAGACTATAAGGATTATC
The DNA here is from genome assembly GCA_016771965.1 of Brassica carinata. NCBI lineage: Eukaryota > Viridiplantae > Streptophyta > Magnoliopsida > Brassicales > Brassicaceae > Brassica > Brassica carinata. Next base: position 7,744,074 of record CM028689.1, on the reverse strand, counting down.
ATGGCCTTGGTAGCTCAGTACGTTAATGAGTTTCATAATGTATGAAGGAATTGCCTTTCTTAATGGTGACTTAAAAGAAGTCTGTATGCGTCAACCTAAAGACTTCATAATCGAAGTGTAGAGGAAGACTTGGTCTACAAACTAAAGAAACCAATTTATGAACTGAAACAAAGCTTGAGAAATGGTATTCAAAATTTGATGAAACCATTACGAAATTCGGTTTCAAAGAGAATATTTAGAGATTACCTCAAGATCAGTGGGAGTAAGTTCATATTTTGGTTATGTATGTTGATGATAACTTATTGGTCAGAAGTGATCTTGGTCCATTAAATGAGACCAAGAATTATCTCCCTTAAACTTTGCAATGAAAGGTATGGGTGAGACAACTTATGTGATTAGGATTGAAATTTTCCATGAAAGATCACTTAAAAGTTTAGGGTTATCTCAGAAAGCATATATATTGACAAAGTTCTTGAGAGAGATATGGCATGCTAACGTGTTCTTCTAGTATTGTTCGTTTAAGCGTGATCTTAAGAAACATCCGCATAATGAAATTGAACGTAAAGAAATGAAAAGTTGAAAATAAATTTTGAGATATCTAAAGATAACAAGGAATCAATTGCTCACATATAAGAAATCAACACACCCACAGGTGGTTGGATTTTCAAACTCAAATTTTAATGGACATAATGGTTTTAAGCATTACAATTTAGCAATGTGTATCTCATTAAATGAGATACCTTATTATGGAAAGGCTCATAATTGTAATTGCTTTAAACGTCCAATAAAGAGGCTGAGTGTGTGGCAATATTTATGAGGCTTTTATAAAGTTAATTATGATTGCAAAATTATCTTTGAGTTTGAGTCCGTAAGTGTTCAACTCTTTAAGTGATAGTAAGTATGCAATCATATTTTTTTTAAGTAAGACATGATATTAAAAGGATCCAAGTATATGGACATTAAGATCAATATATGTCATTAAAGTAAGATTTCAAAAGAGAAAAGTTTGTCATTATGCATATATGCACTAATGCTTATGGTCACAGACATACTTACGAAAGCTTTATATCCAAAGACATTAAAGAAAATCTAGAAATTATGGGTCTAATGAATAGCTATTAAAGTTGTCTGATTATGTTTAGCATATATTTGACAATGTATATGAGCTCTTAATGACTTTTGAATCTTTTAAATTCTGTTTCCAAAGTGTGTACACATTATCGTTGTTGGATTACTGATAACAGAATAAGTCTTTAAATAAGACATAAAAGGGACCATTATGATAACTCCTACTTATGATCTAACTATGATAGTAAGCAATGTAGTAGTGCATGGAAGGAATCATGTTGCAAAATAATATGTGCCCGCCATGACTCTCATTGTTTGCTAGATTAGCTAAGACACTTATGATGACCAAATAAAGGCAAAGGTTTAACAAATAAAGTCGACCTTATGATTTTCAATAAGAAATTAGAGATTATACCAACGACCAAGTGGGAGAATGTTAGAAATATTATGCATATGAATGAATATTTCTTTCCCATAATATGGTCTTATGTTAATCTATTTCTTATTGAAAATGTTAAACCCTAATGGCATTTGGTAACCAATAAAATGGTAAACAAAGGAGGTTATTTCCTAATGTTTTAACTAAAGTATAAGTGCCAAATGTTCTAGAAGAGAGGAGTGACTTGAAGGACAAGTCTAATGGAAGATGCTTAAGAGAACAAGTTCAATGTATGAACCTAATGTTCTAGAACACTTCACACTTGTCTTCTCATAATGAAATGAGTCATCTTAAGTAAACATTTGTCATTTACTCAACTTTGATGGATGGTTGAGATTAGAGGATAAACTTGCCAATGAAGTAAGTAAAACTTGGTGAGAAAGTTATCAAAACTTGATGAGGAAGCTAAGGTCCCTCTCCCCACCTATAAATAGATGTCTTTGCTCCATCCTAAAGCATCATGAAGAAAATCTTAAGACAAACACATAAAGAAAAGATTGTAGGTAAGGGGAGAGAAGTACTAACTTTCAACTTAAAGATCAAGAAATCATCAACCATGATCAAAACCGTTCAAGAAGATTTCTGCAACCATGAATCGAGGTATTCCGCAAATCCTTCTTATAAATCTATTATGTGATTAGTTTAGATGTTAAAGATCTTAGGGTTCATGTAAAATCAAGTTTACAGTTTACAGTAGGAAACAGCAACCAATAGTATAAACTTGTCTTGATGGGATCTATCGTATTCTTTGATTATATTAAGAATATAAGACTCCTAAAAATCAGTGTGTTTTTGGACAACTAAATCAGTTTGGTCTGGTTTAATGCCGTTGGCATAGATTCGTGTCGGCAGAAAATTACGTAAATGGATTTAGATCATATATTGTTGGTGACCACTAAGGTCCCAGTCACCTGATATCTTGTTTTTATTATTTTCTTGATTTCTTGTTTCTATTTATTATTTTTAATTTTTCTTATCAACAATTTAAATATTGTATAATATTTTCCATACGAAGCTCTTACAATTACAGCTTCAAAATATAAATATTAAATACGTAGTTACCAATTTAAATATGATAAAATCATATAAATTTTTCTTATAAAATAGTTTGATGAAGAATGTAATAATTTGTGTTACTGATTAGGCTTTCCTCAGAAATGGATGCCGTCATACGACAGATACATCGGACACGTGTCACCATCCTACATTGAAATAGTCTCGTGGGCCCATTTGTTAGTAGCGTACGGAAAGCAGAATGAAATTAACCTTCCCTGTCACTCTTGTTTATTCCCTCCACACTCATGTTCAATCAAATGTCATTCTTCACCTCCATTGTCTTAATTTTACGATTAGGATAATCCTGAATTCCTGATATTAACTAATAATAAAAACTTTTACTTTTTATCCGCTTTTGTAACTAGAGTTTTACTTAATTACCCAAACTAAAGTTCCTAAAAGCATGCCTTATACATCTTCATACGCCAACCCCAACTTCTACACGAGTGAGAAGTATTGCCAAATTGGCCCAAAAATATATATAAGCAACAGCACATGAGCATCGTTTAAATCAAGCCCAATTTCTGTCAGACCTATTCCAATATCTTACAATTTTACTAGGCCCACCACCTAATGAAGTTTATTTCTCGAGTTATTTTAGCTTATACATCTTCATACACACCAACCCCATTTCTTGAGTTATTTTAGCTTATACATCTTCATGCACCAACCCCAACTTCAACACGAGCGAGAAAGAAAGCAGTGAGGTCTTACTTCTACTGGGTCACAAAGGAGCCAGAAAACGTTGAATGGTTTAGAGGAGCAATGAAGGAAATAACAGAAATTGGACAGGATCTTGTGTAACGAAGGATGGATGGATAAATACCCAGAGTCTATTGGAGTCTTTGGTGATCCAGGAATTTCAGATCATAGCCCTTGCTGCGTTTTCTTGGACCAGCACAAGCCTCCTCAGAAAAGACCATTCAAGTTCTTTGCTCACTTAAACAGTCACCCTGATTTTGAGGCTTTAATCTCCTCTACCTGGAATGCTCTACCGTTTCATGGGTCTCGGCAGCTCTGCGTCTCAAAGAAAATGAAAGAATTGAAGGGTATTATTCGATCATTTAGCAAAGAAAATTTTTCTGGTATAGAAACTCGAGTGCAGGAAGCTTTTGATGATCTTACAAGATGCCAACGTGCAACCTTATCAGCTCCATCTACTGTCTCCTCAGAAGCTGAACGCAAAGCGCACCTTAAATGGCTCTCCTTGGCAAAAGCCGAGGATAAATTCTTGAGGCAACGCTCTAGGATTCAGTGGAACGTTGAAGGAGATGCACCTACGGCTTTCTACCACAGAGTCATAAAGACAAGACAAGCTCAGAATCATATCGCCTTCCTTCTGGATGATAGCGATTATATAATTGACTCTTTGCCTGAAATAAAACAGCATGCTGTTAATTACTTCAAGGATCTTCTAGGAGGCATGAATACTCCAACTACTTCTTCGCCATCTGCTATTGCATCAGTGATACAAGTAAGATGTTCCACAGATGCTATTGCTTCTCTTTCAGCTCCTTTCTCAGATAAAGAAATTCAAGGGGCGTTCTTATCTCTCCCTAAGAACAAATCACCAGGTCCAGATGGCTATCCGGCGGAGTTTTTCTCAGGTAATTGGAAATCAGTGGGGCGTGATATGATTGATGCGGTTAAAGAATTTCTAACTTCAGGTGAACTCCTCCAACAATGGAATGCAACTATCCTAACTCTTATTCCAAAAAAGGCAAATGCTAATCGGTTGAAAGAGTTTAGGCCAATATCATGTTGCAATACAGTCTACAAAGTGGCATCAAAGCTCCTTGCAAATAGACTAAAGGCCCTTCTCCCTTCTCTGGTCTCCAACTCGCAGTCAGCCTTCATTCCGGGCCGATTATTAGTTGAAAATGTGCTGTTAGCCACGGAACTTGTAGCAGGGTACAACTGGAAAAAGATATCAAAACGCTGTATGCTCAAGGTCGATCTCCAGAAGGCTTTTGATACTCTTGATTGGGATTTTGTCCTGTTCACACTAGAAGCTTTGAATTTCCCTCCCCAATTCAGAACTCTTATAAAAAAGTGCTTGACAACGACTCACTTCTCTGTTGCAATCAATGGAGAATTATGTGGATACTTTAAGGGAACTAGAGGGCTTCGACAAGGTGATCCGTTATCTCCCTATCTCTTTGTCTTGGCTTTGGAAGTGTTTACACAGATGCTGAAGAGTAAATATGAAGATGGGTCCATTGGATATCACCCGCATACATCGACAGTAAAGGTTACTCATCTATCTTTTGCTGATGATTTAATGATATTCTCTGATGGCACTGTGAACTCTGTAAAATGCATTGCGGACACAATGGAAGCTTTTGCTCAGTGGTCGGGTTTGAGAATGAATAGAAGCAAGACAGAAATGTATACAGCTGGGTTGAACGATGCTGAAACCTCAAGCCTATCCCGCCTTGGTTTCACCATAGGTTCAATGCCAATCCGCTACTTAGGCTTGCCCCTGATGCATCGAAAGTTGAGGTTATCGGATTACAGACCATTGCTCGATAAGATCTCAGGTAATTTCAATTGCTGGTCTGCAAAGGCTCTGACGTTTGCAGGTCGAAGACAACTTATCTCTTCTGTTATCTATGGGACGATAAACTTCTGGACGTCGGCTTTCATTATCCCAAAAGGTTGCATAAAGAAAATTGAAGGTTTGTGCTCTCGCTTCCTGTGGGGTGGCACTGAAACGAAAAAATGTATCTCTAAGGTCTCATGGAACATTGTTTGTCTCCCTAAGGATGAAGGGGGTCTTGGCCTTCGAGACATCGGTAGATGGAACAAGACATTATGTCTGAAGCTAATATGGCTGTTATTCTCAAATACTGATTCGCTTTGGGCAGAATGGACCCGAGAATACCGTCTGAAAGGAGAAAACTTATGGGCTATTGATGAAAGCAAGACTACTTCTTCAACGTGGAAATCAATTCTTTCTCTTCGTCATCTAGCTTCACGTTTTCTCCGACCGAAGTTGGGTAATGGCAGAATCATAAGCTTTTGGTATGATTGTTGGACACCGCTAGGACCACTCTTCCACAGATTCGGGGATCGGGGATCCAGAGAGCTCCAAATCCCATCAACTGCGACTGTCTCCGACGCTTGCAACAGAGCAGGATGGACTTTTCGAGGTGCTCGTTGTGAGGCAGCCGAGGAACTTCTCATCTTTTTGACCTCCCTGCAACTACCTTCGCTATCTGATGAAGACTCGTATGTTTGGGTGGTTGACAGGTGAAGAACTCACAGATTTCTCTGCTAGAAAGACATGGAACCAGGTCAGAAACAGAGGACAAACTCAACACTGGACAAATAATATTTGGTTCAAGGGCCACGTACCAAAGCATGCGTTTACCTCTTGGATAGCACATCAGGATCGCCTCCCCACCAGATCTCGTTTATCTAGATGGGGAATGAACGTAACGCCTCTCTGCTGTCTCTGCAACTTGCTCGAGGAAAACAAAGATCATCTCTTCCCGCTACTGTGAGATAAGTGAAGCAATATGGGATCTGGTGTTGCGAGACTCGGTATCATTCTTTTGCATTCCATACATGGACTGCTTTCTAATTGGTTATCTATGCGAGATGCTGTCACAAGCGAACGCCAAGAGACTCGTCGCTCAAGCAACAATATCAAGCATCTCGACAGAGAGAAATAAACGACTACATGATGGAGAAGCTCGAACTCCAGCAGCTATTTTCAAAATCATTGACCGCTTCATAAGGGATACAATCCTGGGAAAAAGGAAACTAAAGTCCTTCATCCCACTTATGCAGCAATGGCTTCGGTTTGAATAACTCACCGTTTCTTGAATCTTTTCTTTTTTTTTTTTGGCTCAGCTTTGTTTTGTTTTTGCCAAGGCTGACTCAGGCATCTATTTAAAATTTTGTAATCATTTACAAACTCTTCTCATATTAATATGATATTCACATTTTGGCAAAAAAAGAGTTTACTTTACTGAATGAAGTATTATGTTATATTATTACTTTACTTTTGCTTTTAATTTATTCTTTTTGAAAAATTACAACGATGGGAAAATTTGCCAGTTTAAAAGAAAATGTTTTTTTTATTAAGGTGTAAAACAGATATGCCTTTATATATTCAAACAATTACAAAATTATAAAATTATTTTTTAAGCTCATGTACATACATGATTATTCAACGACTCACCAACACAGTTTTATTATTTTACACGGTGTAGGCTCGTTATTTTTCTTTGACTGGTACTATATTCAATTAGTTTCTTTCTTCTTGATTGAGTCGATAATCTTGGGAACCATAAGGACTAAAGGCTTCGAGGAACAAGTTGGATTTACGCCGAGGATTGAGTCCCATGTCATTACACATATCATCGGCATGCTGGATGCTGAAAGTAGAAATGCAATGACGTTTATAGAATCTGCTCGATCTTCTCATCACGTCCATTTCCTTGGAGAATTGATCCAACATTTTCTCTTTGCTCGGTAATTTGAATTTCCCGTCCACGAGTCGGCTTAACCACAGCGAACGTAGCTCTGATGTGTGTAGGTTTGAGTTGCTCTGAACGTATCCCACGAAACCCATGTTTGGTATCAATGGATGGATTGTTCCCCTGAAATTTGGTTTTGTTGTTATAAGCAACAATATAGGCTTGAACTAGTACTAGTTAATTAGGGTTTAATTTATCATATCGAGTTTATTTTTGTTTAATTTATACAGGATTATATTCATAGTCTTGTGATGAAGATTTAATTTATAAGTCTATGTACCTGTATAGAGGCATAACACCGCATGGAAACTCAAGCCAACTTCGAAAAGGTTCAGGAACGATGGCTTTGAGCTTCTTCTTGCCATCATAACCCGTCGCAAATATCACAACATCAGCTTCCAGCGTTGTCCCATCCTCAAACTCAATCCCTTGATCATAAAAGCACCATTTTGATGTTTTCTTAAACCGGATCATCCCTTTATCCGCTTCCTCAAAGAAATTATCCGGCATGATGGCCATTTGACAAGAAGCGTAGTCTTCTTCAAAAGAATGGTCCGGTTTAAGACCATATTTCTCAAGAGGAAGCTTCCACATAACATATGATTCGATGAATTTGGAAACGATTGCACGCTGTATTGTCATAAGTTTTATAAAAATACTTAGGAAATCCACATAAAATCATGCAAGTTACAGAGACCACAGTAATATATAGGTCTTAAGATCACTAACCAGAAGAGAGAATAGGAGGCAAAAGAAAGTTTTAATGAAGCTTTGGTTAGGCCTATCATGGAGGAATTGAGAAGCTCTGGTAGAGTAGAACAAGAAGAATGGTAAGCCCCACACCCAGTAATGTGGGACTACCCAATGTGTCGTTCTCACCACCATTGTGCATGCTTGTCCACCTTCTCCTGCAAATTTATACATTTGATTTAGTTATTGGAATCATACTAATCATATATAATTAATGATTCCTGATGGGTCATATTGGATTATTTATTGTGTCGGTTCATTACCAAACTTGTGAGCAGCTGTTTGATTGTGTCAATCAGAATAACGGTCCAAGTCCAACGAAAATATAATATATGTATTTTATATAAGAATATGGTTGCTATGTACATATTTATATTTTGACTTGAGCAAATTGTTAGAGTGAAGTTATAGTTACGTGTTAATTAATCAGACATTTATGAAAGAAAGAGAATATAATTTTACAGAGAATGATGTTGAAGAAAGAGGAGAATGAAAGAGTTTTGCGAGAGAATGATGTTGAAGAAAGAGGAGAAGGAAAGAGTTTATAGAGACTGATGTTCAAAAAACAGGATCAACGCATTCAAGACCACCAACCAACTCGACTATCATGCGTTTAAGATAAAGCGGTAAAGACATCATTACGGGAAAGACCTTCAAACAAGAAACAAACTCTACTTGACACATTCATTACTCAACCACATTCATTACTCAACCATAATCTAATACAAATAGTAACACTAACCTTCAAAGTTGAAATCTCCTTCTTTGTCCGATGAACTTATGTCTCTTTGATCCATCCATCATCCGAGACAAAGACACACACATATAAGATCAACATGAGACAGAAATCAACGCAAGAAAGAACTCGAAATTGAAACAAATTTGCAACAAAATTGATCATGCGTTTAAGACAAAACTAGTGGACTATTATTTAACAATAACCAACACAGAACAAAGATATATCAAGTTAATTCATTCTCAGCCACCTTCTCTCAGACGGAAGAATGGATCCCTCAAGAGGTATAACAGCCCCTTTCTCCTGAAGCGAAAAAAAATACAAGCAATTTAATCAATTCGCCTGGCATTTTATGTAATTGAGGTTCTGAGAAATGTCTAACCTCCGTCCCTGAGAGGTTGAGAGAAATGTATTTGCTTGCTCTGCTCTTCCCACGGGTTACGATTTAAAAGACATGCAACCAACCAAATAAAAGATTACAACGCGCATGCAAGAAGAATCACCACCGATAGCATGCATGATTGGTATACAACACCCGGTTTACCTTTCTATTTGAGGAGAGACACAGAGAGATCTGTCGCCGTCGAGAACATCCACCAAGAGAGACGCCGAGCCTTCATCGTCGAGTAGATCACGCGAAGAGAGGCAGAGAGCGAAAGAAAGGGAGTCATCCCCACGCGCCGATTGATTCATCTTCAACGAGGTGAAGAACAAGAGCGGAATCATCGACTGATTTAGCCGACGACAACAGATCAATCGCGACTGTCTCCGACGCTGCAACAGAAAGCAGATGGACTTTTCGAGGTGCTCGCCAGAGGCAGCCGAGGAACTTCTCATCTTTTGACCTCCCTGCAACTACCTTCGCTATCTACAGTAGAAGACTCGTATGTTTGGGTGGTTGACAGTGAAGAACTCACAGATTTCTCTGCTAGAAAGACATGGAACCAGGTCAGAAACAGAGGACAAACTCAACACTGGACAAATAATATTTGGTTCAAGGGCCACGTGCAAAGCATCGCTTACCTCTTGGATAGCACATCAGGATCGCCTCCCCACCAGATCTCGCTTATCTAGATGGGGAATGAACGTAACGCCTCTCTGCTGTCTCTGCAACTTGCTCGAGGAAAACAAAGATCATCTCTTCCTGCGCTGTGAGATAAGTGAAGCAATATGGGATCTGGTGTTGCAGAGACTCGGGTATCATTCTTTTGCATTCCATACATGGACTGCTTTCTCTAATTGGTTATCTATGCGAGATGCTGTCACAAGCAGAACGCTCAAGAGACTCGTCGCTCAAGCAACAATATCAAGCATCTGGACAGAGAGAAATAAACGACTACATGATGGAGAAGCTCGAACTCCAGCAGCTATTTTCAAAATCATTGACCGCTTCATAAGGGATACAATCCTGGGAAAAAGGAAACTAAAGTCCTTCATCCCACTTATGCAGCAATGGCTTCGGTTTGAATAACTCACCGTTTCTTGAATCTTTTCTTTTTTTTTTTTTTTTTTTGGCTCAGCTTTGTTTTGTTTTTTTGCCAAGGCTGACTCAGGCATCTATTTAAAAATTTTGTAATCATTTACAAACTCTTCTCATATTAATATGATATTCACATTTTGGCAAAAAAAAAAAAGAGTTTACTTTACTGAATGAAGTATTATGTTATATTATTACTTTACTTTTGCTTTTAATTTATTCTTTTTGAAAAATTACAACGATGGGAAAATTTGCCAGTTTAAAAGAAAATGTTTTTTTTATTAAGGTGTAAAACAGATATGCCTTTATATATTCAAACAATTACAAAATTATAAAATTATTTTTTAAGCTCATGTACATACATGATTATTCAACGACTCACCAACACAGTTTTATTATTTTACACGGTGTAGGCTCGTTATTTTTCTTTGACTGGTACTATATTCAATTAGTTTCTTTCTTCTTGATTGAGTCGATAATCTTGGGAACCATAAGGACTAAAGGCTTCGAGGAACAAGTTGGATTTACGCCGAGGATTGAGTCCCATGTCATTACACATATCATCGGCATGCTGGATGCTGAAAGTAGAAATGCAATGACGTTTATAGAATCTGCTCGATCTTCTCATCACGTCCATTTCCTTGGAGAATTGATCCAACATTTTCTCTTTGCTCGGTAATTTGAATTTCCCGTCCACGAGTCGGCTTAACCACAGCGAACGTAGCTCTGATGTGTGTAGGTTTGAGTTGCTCTGAACGTATCCCACGAAACCCATGTTTGGTATCAATGGATGGATTGTTCCCCTGAAATTTGGTTTTGTTGTTATAAGCAACAATATAGGCTTGAACTAGTACTAGTTAATTAGGGTTTAATTTATCATATCGAGTTTATTTTTGTTTAATTTATACAGGATTATATTCATAGTCTTGTGATGAAGATTTAATTTATAAGTCTATGTACCTGTATAGAGGCATAACACCGCATGGAAACTCAAGCCAACTTCGAAAAGGTTCAGGAACGATGGCTTTGAGCTTCTTCTTGCCATCATAACCCGTCGCAAATATCACAACATCAGCTTCCAGCGTTGTCCCATCCTCAAACTCAATCCCTTGATCATAAAAGCACCATTTTGATGTTTTCTTAAACCGGATCATCCCTTTATCCGCTTCCTCAAAGAAATTATCCGGCATGATGGCCATTTGACAAGAAGCGTAGTCTTCTTCAAAAGAATGGTCCGGTTTAAGACCATATTTCTCAAGAGGAAGCTTCCACATAACATATGATTCGATGAATTTGGAAACGATTGCACGCTGTATTGTCATAAGTTTTATAAAAATACTTAGGAAATCCACATAAAATCATGCAAGTTACAGAGACCACAGTAATATATAGGTCTTAAGATCACTAACCAGAAGAGAGAATAGGAGGCAAAAGAAAGTTTTAATGAAGCTTTGGTTAGGCCTATCATGGAGGAATTGAGAAGCTCTGGTAGAGTAGAACAAGAAGAATGGTAAGCCCACACCCAGTAATGTGGGACTACCCAATGTGTCGTTCTCACCACCATTGTGCATGCTTGTCCACCTTCTCCTGCAAATTTATACATTTGATTTAGTTATTGGAATCATACTAATCATATATAATTAATGATTCCTGATGGGTCATATTGGATTATTTATTGTGTCGGTTCATTACCAAACTTGTGAGCAGCTGTTTGATTGTGTCAATCAGAATAACGGTCCAAGTCCAACGAAAATATAATATATGTATTTTATATAAGAATATGGTTGCTATGTACATATTTATATTTTGACTTGAGCAAATTGTTAGAGTGAAGTTATAGTTACGTGTTAATTAATCAGACATTTATGAAAGAAAGAGAATATAATTTTAATATATATACCTTGATTTGCTAGAGCAGACTCTAAAGCCAAATCAATGGCTGATTTCTTGAAGCCAATGACGGCGATTTTCTTACCACGGAGGAGACGAGAAGCTTCTTCTTTCTCTAATTTGCAGTAATCCAGTGAATGCATCACTTTCCCTTTGAATATCTCCGGCCCTTTCTTCTCCAGAAACGTCGTTATTCGTGGTACGTCGCCGTATTTTCCGGTGCACACTACCACAAACTCAAATGCATGCCACTGCACACACATGTACAAAAAAATATTGTCATGCAATGACGAATCACAAATAGACATAGATGACATAATACACCAAAAAAGAAGAAGAAGAAGAAGACGTAAACTCGAGTTAATTACTGATGCGCGCAATAGTTTACAAAAACTACTTGAAAGTTCTTTACAAGTTTTGGATAAAAGATATATTTAAGTTGTAACTACAACAAAAAAACTCCGGTTCATATACATAATTTAAATTCTTTTTAGCCACAACCAAAATTACATGGCTGTTATAATTTCTAAGGAGATTAATATTTTGTTGTCACATAGTTATAGTGTTTAGTTTAAGATTTAATTTGAGATGCCAAGTTCTTACAGAAAAAAAAAATCAAAAAGAAAATAATTTAAAGGAAATTTTTTATAAGAATGCAGAATGATCTGCATGCGATAAATATATAAGATGAATTAAGACAAACCTGAATCTCTCCAGCATCTCCATTTTGAACAGCAACTTCCCATACAGGTTTTCCGGGCAACGAGTTGCTGTAAGAACCTAGGTCAGCCATCTGTGGAGTTCCTCCGTCACCGGTGTACCTAGCTTCGATGACCTTAGAGCCAAACTTCATGAACTTAAGGAGATCAAAATGCTTAGCATAAGACTCCAAGTAATCTAATATTTCAACGTAAGATGGAAAAGTAGTGTCATCTCTATTGGGCCATGGAAAGTCAGAGAACTCGTAATCGACTCGAGTTGATTGTAATTTAGTCGTCTCGTAAGTGCAACTCTTCCAAACACCTCCGACCGAATCCGAGGCTTCGAAAACGATCGGGTTGTGATGGGCTAAGTGCTTAGCGGCTGCTAAACCGCTAACACCAGCACCGATGATCGCCACTCTGGAAGAAGTAAGTTTATCGTTAGAAGCCATTGGGAGGGAGATAGTGAGAGGAAATTGGTTTTGATGAAGAGTGTTTTGAGTTGTTTGTGAGTTTGCATGGGACATATTTATAAAGTTTCTCTGGTTGGGTCATGTGCTTGGCACTCAAGGCAGCAGGTATGAATTTTATTAGAGAGCACGTGGTTTTGAATATTGGTTTGGACCGTTCGGTTTCAAGGAGGTTTGAAAGATCTAAAGAATACTTATGTTCTTTCTTTGAGAAATTTGGAGGTTATTGTAAGGAAATTTCTGCAAGCGTGCGTTGTGAGATCATATTTACCTTTTTTTGTATTTGTTCGTGTTAAATTTCTAAGTTCTTTCAAGAAGTCTAATGGAATATTTCTTATAAATTATTTATTTAAATTGCTTAATTGATTTGTCTTCGTAAATTTGATTAAGAGCTTATTAGTCCATGGGTCGACTAACTTTATTATATAAACTAGGAATATACAAAAGCTCCGTTCGGTTCTCGTTGCGTTCTCGAGATCTCCTCATCTAGAGATGTGTTTCAATGAATACAACATATCTTCGAATTTCGAATACTATCTAAGGGCAACATTAACGTTACAACCTCTCCAAGGTTCTAAAACAAAAAAGATAATACTATTATACTGATTTAGTTGTATTTTAATTTTGTAAAACCATTTAATACATTATCACACCGACATGTGTCATTTATAGTCTTCGTCCAGTTCTTAAAATCATGCAGTTAGAACCTTTTAATTTGTTTTTCATTTTTCTTTAATGATGAGAATTTCTTATAGATCCTACTGTTGAAGCTATTCAAAGAATTTTAACCAAAGAAAAAAGATGGTAGATCTTCCTTTTTCTTTGCGACAAATTTAACGTTTTGTTACGTTTCTGGCATATTTTTCCTCGCTTCCAATTAACAAAATGAGAACCGATTTTGTGTTAAAAAGAAAAAAAAAACGAGAACAGATTTAAACATAATTACCATACAACCTAGATAACAACTATATATATATATATATATAATGGATACTATACTTCTATCTATTTTTACATTTATTTATTTTAATATTTTCTAAAATATTTCTTTTTAAAATATAGATATTAAAAAAATGCTATTAGACCAATTTTTAATAGAGATTTTTCCCGTCTAGTCACCTAGACTAATCTCAAATTTGAACAATAAGATAACTTTTACTCGTAGATGTTTTCTTAAGAGGTTTTGTTTATTGCCATAATCTTATAGACTAACAAGTACCTTTGAGTTTCACTTATTAAAAATAGAAAATATAATAAATCTATTTTCAAACCCAAACTTCTTATGTTCACACTCGTGATCGGAAATATAATGCAGCAACCAGAGGGACTTCAATGAATTGATATAAAGATCTAGTCTAACTATTCCAATAAAGTATAAGATCTTAAGTTTTGATCAGCGAGAAAAATAACCAAAAATAGTACATTGCATTTATATATAGATGGTTTTTGGTGGATAGACGTTAGAAAATTATTTGAATCCTTTAGTGGTCTATTCTTTAGTCTGTTATTTGCCTGGTTCTTGAACTGTGACTGCCGCCATGTTTTTTATTTTCTTCCTGCCTTCTAGTCTGCTAATATTAGACTAAATCTTTATTCCTAAAATTTACTATAAAATAATAAGTCCACGCAAGTTTTGAATTTTTAAACAGCAGACAAAAAGTCCAGCCTTATAATTTATATTTGACTCTCAAGTATAATTGTGAATTCTCCAACAACTATTTGGTTTATTTATTTGATATCGTTTGTCTTAAAGAGTCACGGCAACAAAACTACAAAAGTATAACAATAATACACTTTGATTGAAATCTCACAATACTTAGTCATCAAATTTATATAAAATTATATAAACTGAGTCCGAAAATAAATAACACCATATAAAGCGGCCAAAAATAATCATTATAAAATTGAATATTCGATTAATGAAACTATTAGCACAGTGTGAAATAATTTGATCAGTTAATATTTTTTGATATTATAGATTTATATTTATAACTTAAATGTATATTAGATTAAAAAAAATATAAACACATGATGATTAAAAATACTAATGTGGAAGCCAAGCCGCGTTTATTCAAGTGGTAAAGAAGTTATAACTGGAACTACCTAAATTAATTTGCCGTGACCACCTAGCCGTGTCTCAATTGAAATAAGGTGAGTTTGCAAATAATATGGATTATCTAAAAACTAAATATGAAGATACATCATACATTTATGAAATAGACTTACGTGAGTTTGCAAATAAATCATTGTCCTATCAAATTAATAGAATTTATTGGTTTTTGTTGGTTTTGACATGAAAATTTCTTGAATTTGAACAAAATATATATTTATACACATGTACAAACAAAAACAAGTCTTCTGAAATAAGACTAGCCTTTTTGTGTTGACTATTCTTCTGTTATATGTCACTTGCGATGGCTTTTGATATTAATTGGCATTATTTTTTAATTTCACATGGACGAAGAAAGCATAATCTATTACCCGTACATATTTTAAACATATTTTATATATCCAATTCATGCATGTCATAGAGAATCACCCCTAACCATTTTCCATTTACTTGATAATGTTTAGGCGTACACATATGATGGTGGTAATATTAACACGTGTACCGAGTAAACCCAACTATTGAGTTTTGATTGTGGAAAATCTTCAAGTCAGACGTAAAAGAGAGCATCAAAAACATTTAAGTTAATAAAGTCACAACTCACAAGTACTATAGTTTAACTTGGTAGATGGTCAAATATCCAATGAATATAATAAATATTCTTGAAAAAATATTAATTAATCTCAAATTCTACAATTATTCACGTAAATTCATTTGTCTAATTAACGGAGTCGAATTGGTCTTTTAAGACTACCCAAAGCATTTAAAATCCAATGCAGTTGAGCATGGTTACTTATATAAATATAGAATACTTATGAATATATTCACACAAATATGATATAATAATTGAAAGAAGAGGAAGCAACAAAGAAAATTAGGAGTTTGAAGGATACTCGAGTAGAAGAGAGAATGTTAGGAATATGGTTCGAGAAAATTATGAAAGTGAGAGAGTAAATACATTGTATCATTTTAATTGTTTGGTACGAATCAATTTTCTTATAATCGATTGATACTTTGTAATATTCTTGGCTTTGTTACGTGCACACATCACATATATACCTTCTTGTGGTCCTTAATTTTTCTTAAGAGAGAGCGAGTGGTGTAAACATACTAAAGGTGATAAAAATGTTAAATTTACGCATCAAGGGTTAGAGTTTTTAATTAGAAAATATGACAAGAGTCTGTTTTTTATATAACATTTTCTTTTGCAAAATTGGCTACATATATACAAATGAAATACATACTATTTTATTTTTGGGATGTTCATGCAGTTCTAAACGAATTCTCACAACTAAATATGTATACTAATTCAATGAATTAGTGGTGGTAGTCCAGTGGCGATCGAGGAAATTAAATCCAATACGGTGAATTCTGGTTTGAACTCCGCCGGCCACACGGATATGAATTATTGCTTCGGCTCATTTGAATGTCCAGAAGAATGTTTATCGTGGTATCACTAGAAGGTTGGTACGTGTCTTTAAAAGACCCGAATTTAACCCCTTTCTTTTTCAGATAAAAATGTATACGAATGAAACATTAATAGTCTTCTTTTTCTCGAACTAAGGGGGGTGTTTTATTGAATATGTCTGATCTAATCGTAAGATAGTAGTTTAGTTGTTGGGGGTCCATAACAATTGCATGAATAAAAAACAAAACTATTGTCAAGCATCAACTGGATCAGGTGCGTATGTATGGGCTTGTAATGGTATAGGCCTATAAAAGCCCACTAAAAGTATCAGTTACGGTCTTCCTTGGTCAGTTGGTCACCATAACTTCCGCGAATGTATAAAGAAGAATGTAACGGTGACGTCAAGTATCTAATTACCAGTTTATTGTTGATAGTTGACATGTATTTGTATATATTAAACGGTTTTATCCTATATTAATTAACAAAAAATGTTTTCTTTCATCTTCACTGCCGCGTAGTTTACACATTCACGTATACAATGTATATATCTCGTTACGTAGCTGGTTGTGACGTGTGTGTGTGTAGACCAAACCAAGGTAACGTGATTGTTATCTAAGAAATAAAAAACATGATTATCTCATTGAAAAGTAAAATAATTATCCCCATTTCATTAGCCAGCTGTCCGATTAATGGCTAAATATATAATTAAGGAAGATTGGGTTCAGTTATGTCATTATCTAGATATTTGCATAAAATGTAAAAAAAAAGAAGCAGATTTGCAAAGAAGCTGACTTTGACTTTAAAAATTGCGTTTTTGATTCTCTTTCTATCTCAAACTCCCCCGCACAGCGTCGGAAAAACGTTTTTTCTTGCACGGAGAAAGACCTCAACGACCAAATTTCCAAGGCAGAGACTTTTTTTTTTTAATATTTTAATTAATTAAATCTCTTATCCAAAATTCTCGATAAAAAAAATCTCTTATTACTCTTAATTTTCCTGGTGATCATCAGTTAAAAAATGCGATTTTTATTTTTGGGTGTTTGCGTTTGCACAAAATATTTGACTTTGAATTTTTGGGGGTAGTAATCAAAGCACATTCTGGGTTGATTCGTTTTTTTTTAGTACAAGACATTGATTTTGTCAAAGCTTACCTTCTTATTTATAAAATAAAAATTTCATCTTTTTTTTTTCTGTTTCCGTTACTCTTTTCCTACCCAAATTGTGTAAGATTCTTAGATTCTCCCCAAATTTTTTGAAGAAAGGAGAAGTAGAGTTGCTGCAATTTCGTGATTAGATTGTTCCTTGCCAGATTTTTTTTTTAGATTTTGGTTTCGGGTATCTTACCAGATTTCGCATAAGGTTTCTCGAGGTAAAAGACTGTTTTTTTTTCTTCCAGGTCTGGGTTTAAATTGGTATATTCAAAAATGTTCTTGTTCTGTGGCTTTTCTTGTTTGGAAGTGAATGAAACTATTTTTTCTGGATTATAGTTTGAATAAAGTTTATTTTTTTTTTGGGCTGAATCAGAATACTCTACGATTGTTGTTGTGCAGGTGAAAGAGTTTAGCTGCATTGAGTAGTTGAGCAGATAGTTGATTAGGGAAGAAGGCACTATGGGTTGGTTCAACAAGATCTTCAAAGGCTCCTCTAACCAAAGGTTCCCGGTGGGGAATGAGCACTATCATAATTACGGCTATTACGACAACGCGCATTCTGAGCCTAGTGCAGATACAGATGCTGATCATACGCAGGAGCCATATACTTCTGAGGTTACTATATGATTGATTATGGCTATTGGTAGCTTTGTTTTATAGTTTTTTTTTTCTGAGTTTCTTGTCTTTTACTATAGGATACATGGAATGGCCAGGAAAATGAAGAAGTGGACCGTGCAATTGCAATGTCTCTTCTAGAAGAGAATCAAGGGCAGACTAATAAAGGGAAGTATGCAATGGTGGATGACGATGAGCAACTTGCTAGAGCCATACAAGAAAGTATGATAGCTAGGAATGGAGCTACTTATGACAATATTGGGGCTGGTGATTTCTACGGGAATGGACCTATGCATGGAGGAGGAGGAGGAAATGTATATGGCAATGGAGATATTTATTATCCAAAACCTATTGCTTTCTCAATGGACTTCAGGTATACTTAGATGACCAACCATCTTTAAATTTTGGTTGATGTGTTATAGTTTCTTTTTAAGGCTTTTATCAACAACTTGTCGTCACTGAATAGGATTTGTGCTGGCTGCAATATGGAGATTGGCCATGGAAGATATCTGAATTGTCTAAATGCGCTATGGCATCCACAATGTTTTCGATGTTATGGCTGTAGTCACCCTATCTCTGAGTACGAGGTGTGAACTCAAATTCTCATTCTTTCCGTTGTAGTTAACCTTCGAATCAATTTAATAACATGTTTTCCTCTTATTTTTTCTTAAATAGTTCTCAACGTCTGGGAACTACCCTTTTCACAAAGCTTGTTACAGGGAGAGATTTCATCCAAAATGTGATGTCTGCAGCCACTTTGTATGTAAAATCTTTACCCCTTTTCCATTGTTTAATGCGTTGTTTTGTTTGGATATTTCACTTATTTTCGGTTGCTTTCTTTCTTGGTGACAGATTCCAAC
Source organism: Brassica carinata (assembly GCA_016771965.1). Classification (NCBI taxonomy): domain Eukaryota; kingdom Viridiplantae; phylum Streptophyta; class Magnoliopsida; order Brassicales; family Brassicaceae; genus Brassica; species Brassica carinata. The sequence continues at coordinate 7,724,859 of CM028689.1, read as the reverse complement.
AAACCTTGCTGGTCTTATTGAATACAGAGCACATCCTTTTTGGGTCCAGAAGTATTGCCCTTCTCACGAGCACGATGCTACTCCAAGATGTTGCAGTTGTGAAAGAATGGAGGTGAGTTTTTCCTCCTCTAAACAAGTTTATGGGAGGATGTTAACAAGTTTTTGTTTGCAGCCACGGAATATGGTATATGTTGAACTCAACGATGGACGGAAGCTTTGCCTGGAGTGTCTAGACTCAGCGGTGATGGACACTTTTCAATGCCAGCCTCTGTACTTGCAGATACAAGAATTCTACGAAGGACTTAACATGAAGGTGGAGCAGGAAGTTCCACTTCTCTTAGTTGAGAGGCAAGCACTTAACGAAGCCAGAGAAGGTGAAAAGAATGTGAGTAGGAAAGATGCACCATCTGAATATATATATATATATCAGATTTTTCCAAAGTGTTTTAGCTTTTACATTGTGTGCTTTCTTAGGGTCACTATCACATGCCAGAGACAAGAGGACTCTGCCTGTCTGAAGAACAAACTGTTCGCACTGTAAGGAAAAGGTCAAAGCATGGTACAGGAAACTGGGCTGGGAACATGATTACAGAGCCTTTCAAGCTAACTCGTCGATGCGAGGTTACTGCCATTCTCATCTTGTTTGGTCTCCCTAGGCTACTCACTGGTTCAATTCTAGCTCATGAGATGATGCACGCGTGGATGCGGCTCAACGGTGAGTTTCTTGCTCTCTATTTGACTCTGCTTCTTCTTCTCTTGTTTCACATTTTGTTTAACCGTTTAACTACAATGTGGTCTTGAAAAAGGGTTCCGGACACTGAGCCAAGACGTTGAAGAGGGAATATGTCAAGTGATGGCTCATAAGTGGTTGGAAGCTGAGTTAGATGCTGGTTCAAGAAACAGCAATGCTGCATCATCGTCATCTTCTTCTAGAGGAGTGAAGAAGGGACCAAGGTCGCAGTACGAGAGGAAGCTTGGTGAGTTTTTCAAGCACCAGATTGAGTCTGATGCGTCTCCGGTTTATGGAGATGGGTTCAGGGCTGGGAAGTTAGCGGTTAACAAGTATGGTTTGAGAAGAACACTTGAGCATATACAGATGACTGGGAGATTCCCGGTTTAAGAACTCAAAAGTCTTTTGGTTTTCGATTGAGTTTTGTTTTATAGGATTACTTGGTAGATTGGTATTATATGCTCATTCTTTGGTGAAAATATGAAATTTCTCGACCATACTCTCATGTGATTGATTTTTTAGTGTAATCATTCAATTTTTTTTTTTTTTGTATTTATGTGCATACATCTGAATTTGGCATCTGAATTTGGGTTATATGTATGTTTGTTCCGATATACTTTATAAGTTTATCTATGATTCATTTTGGGATTGATAATATTTCGGTTTCAAAAGTATTTTAAGTTTTTAGATATCATATCAAATTAAAGTGAAACTGATAATTTAAATCACTCAGAATACTCACTTTTGAAAATTATATCAGATTTTTTGGAGTTCATTTTTAAATCTTTTTAGTTTTTGGAATTTTTTTGCAGATATCCGTTTTGATGTTTTGATTTGGATCAAGTTAGATAATATTGTAATGGTCGACAGTCGATGGCTAATGGTTTTTCACATCTGTTCGGCTCGTAAATTCCATGAAATGCAAAGAGTAGTGCATTAAATTTTTAGAGGTTTGAAAATCTTATTTACTGACCTTACAATTATCACTTTTTGATAACACGTTTAACTTTAGAATTCTAAATGAATATACGGGTAAACGCATTTTAGTGATATAAATAACCAAATCAATTTTGTTAAGACTCTCGACATATAATACAAACTGAGATAGTTACAAATATATTCTAAAATATTTTTTTTGGTCAAAATTCTGAAATATTTATCTACATAGTTTATTTGGGTACTTTTAAATCGGATCAAATATAGATTTAGGTTTTTCAATCCAGGTTGTATTCAAATCTGGGGTTCAGTGATACTTTGTAAATGTTCTCAAATTCCAAAACTAGAAGTTAACCACACTAAATCTAACCGTATTAAACCAAACCAAACCAAAAAAGAAAACAAATACCAAAAGTAAAGGTTCCTCCTTTACACTCTCTCCCCGTCGCCGACGAACTGTAGTATATTAGCCTAAAACCTTGGACCTACACAACGAACGGAAGAACCTGAGAGAGTCCCAACCTTAATGGGCTCCAAGGTTTAATCAACCCACAGCGATCAACTTCCCTGATGCTCCGCCGTTCGCCGGCACGCCTCGTCGCCTCTCAGCTTCTTCTCCCGCTTCCCCATCCTCCTCGTGGATTCTCCGATGCCTCCAGAGCCTTACGCCGCGAGCTCCGAGCAGGACACAAGCGAATCCCACCCGAACTAATCGAACGAGTCTCCCGTCTGCTCATCCTCGGAAGGTACGATGCTCTACACGACCTCTCTCTCGATTTCTCCGACAAGCTCCTCAACTCCCTCCTCCGCAACTCGCGGCTCCACCCGGAGGCCTGCCTCGAGGTTTTCGATTTAGCTTCGAAGCAGCAGAAGTTCCGACCGGATTACAAGTCCTACTGCAAAATGGTCCACATCTTGGGTAGAGCCAGGATGTACGATCGGACAAGATTTTATTTAAGTGAACTCGTGGGTCTCAACCACTCGTGCTTCGTCGTCTGGGACGAGCTCGTTCGTGTTTTCGAGAGTTTCCACTTCTCTCCTACGGTCTTCGACATGGTGCTGAGAGTTTACGCGGAGAAGGGTCTGGTGAAGGAAGCTCTACACGTGTTTGATAACATGGGGAGAGGCCTTGGGAGAGTCCCGAGCTTGCTGTCTTGTAACAGTCTGTTGAGCTGTTTGGTTAGGAAAGGTGAGAACTTTGTGGCGTTACATGTTTATGATCAGATGGTGAGTCTCGGGGTTTCTCCGGATGTGTTTACTTGCAGTATCGTTGTGAATGCTTACTGTAGAAACGGAGAGGTGGAAAAAGCTATGGAGTTTGCTGAAGAGATGGAGATGGAACTGAATGTGGTAACTTTTAATAGTTTGGTTAATGGTTATGCTATGATCGGAGATTTGGAGGGAGTGACGAGAGTGTTGGGGTTGATGTCTGAGAGAGGGGTTTCTAGGAACGTTGTTACTTATACTTCGTTGATTAAGTGTTATTGTAAAAAAGGTTTGATGGAGGAAGCGGAACTGGTGTTTGAATCATCTGTGAAGGAAGCGGATCAGCGTATGTACGGTGTGTTGATAGATGGATACTGTCGCAGTGGTAAACTCCGTGATGCTGTTAGAGTTCATGATGGTATGTTGAGGAAGGGAGTGAGAACGAATGCAACCATTTGTAACTCCTTGATCAATGGCTACTGCAAATCTGGTCAATTAGTTGAAGCGGAAAGAATGTTTATGAGAATGAAAGATTGGAGCTTGAAACCTGATCTTCATACTTACAACACCCTTGTGGACGGGTACTGCAGGGCTGGTCGCGTCAACGAGGCTTTAAAACTCTGTGATCGAATGTGCGAGAAAGAAGTTGTGCCAACGGTCATGACTTATAATACTCTTTTAAAAGGCTTTACTCGAGTCGGTGCTTATCATGAAGTTGTGAGCCTTTGGAAGACGATGGTAAA
>CM028689.1:7530188-7721144 GCA_016771965.1 Brassica carinata | reverse complement strand
TGAAAATGAAAATAATAATAAACTTAAAGTCTATTATATTTTTTTGTTATCTAAAAGTATATTGTTGTTATTAAATTCGGGCGTCTTAATCCAAACTACGCACATATTAAGTCTTAGTTCTCTCTATTATGTCTTCATGCTATATGATCAGTGAAGGTATATGGCACACTGAATAGACCATACAGACGATAGAAATAACAAATAAGCATGTGCCATGAGTGCAAGGGAAGGCAATACACGTTCATGTATGTATGCAATATACATATGTACCATATTTTTTTAAAAAAGAATATATATAGTGTATTTGGTTAGAAACATCTTTGTAATGAAGGTTGTGCATGTATGTGTGTGAACTCTCTGACGGAAAATGTAAAATCTATATCTTTCAAAAAAAATCTATAATGGGTCTCAAAGGTATAGTTCGTATAAGCAATTATAATATACATTCACTTCCATGAGTCCATAAGCCATAACTTCAGCCTCCTCCTGAATTTTTAGATCGGTACATATCCTACTTCCTAATAGTTAAGAACAACTTGGATGCATGAACTTCATGTTGCTTAAATGTCTGTATGTATAACCAATCGGTCCCATACTTATTTTATTATCATATGTTAACGATGTAAACAAATATAATTGTGACAATAATTTCATGTTACCAGTATTTTTCCATTTGAGGACAGACAATCCTTGTGGCTGCTAGCTAGTGCTAACTGCTAAGTAATAGAGACCCTTATGTCTTGTCCTACAAAACTATCACACTAGAGAATAGTTTACTGCAAAATGGGAAGAAGACAAAGTAAACTGACATTGTGCAGACAATAATGTAGATTGAAACATCGCTTAGATTCATCGTAGTCTCACTAGTAAAAAATATGGCTATAGCTACGAATTTGCCACGAAAATTAGTGGCTACTTGAAACCCTATACCCTAAACATATTTTTAACTTCTAAACTCTAAAATAAATTTTAAATTCTAATGTTTTCATAATATAACCTCAAAATCCTAAAACTTAACTCAAATTTAATCATTTTAATCTCAATTTTAAATTTAACCTCAAACACTATATCTCAAACCCTAAACTTTTATATAAACTCTCACCAAATTACTAACCTAAACATCAAATATAATATTTTCAAAGTTAAACAACAAATCTTAAATTTAACTTTAAAATTTAATACTTCTTAAAATTTAGTTCCAAAACTTAAATTTATATTTCAAACACTATACTCCAAACTATACACTATAACCCCAAACTCTATACCCCAATTCATAAATTCCAAATACCAAATTTAACACTTTCAAATTTAATCACCAAAACTTAACATAAACTACTAATCTAAATTTTAAGAAGTTATTCTCAAATTTTACTCTAAATAGTTCTCAAAAACATTTTTACTCTAAACCTCAAACCTAATACCCCAAACTAACCTTATATAAAAAAAGTTAACCTTATATCATAACACACTAATTAAATAAATTTATAAAATTATATTAAAATCAAGTTATGTTTTCCTTAATCCAAACCTAAACCCCAAATCTAAATTTAGAACTTTTCAAGTTTATAATTTCAAATTAGTTTTTTTAAATTTTAAACTCATACTATAAATCTATATACCTCATTACTTATTTTCTTGACTCCAAACCTTTATTCATAAATATAATCTTTCACCTTTAAAATTTTAATCATCAAACCAAATTCTAATATATTTAAGTTGCATTCTATTGAAAGTAAATCATAAACAACAAAACCATTAATATAATCCTAAACTATGAAATCTAATAATAAACTATTAAAGAAATAGAGTGCTTATTTCTTATTGGTTCATTTTGGAATGGTGTGGATCACCATTATCTAATCCTAACCATTGATTATATTTGATCCAACAGATCAAATTGATTTGGTTTTGTTGAACTCTTTCTTCCCTTCTTTCCTCACAACCCCATCGTCACCTCATCTCAGTCCATCTCCATCTGTCTTCACCTCAAGTGCTAATTTTTCTTCTGCTCTTCTCCTCATATCATCTACATCTCTTTTCTGCTCACGAACTCCGTCGTCACCCTTCACCTCGTCACTTCCTCGGTCCTCACCTCCTCGGCACCACAGTTCCTCCACTCTCGTCTCCTCCTGTGTAATCTCTCTCTCTCTCTCTCTCTCTCTCTCTCTCTCTCTCTCTCTCTCTCTCTCTGTGTGCATGTGTGTGTTTTCGTTCTCACTTTATCTTTGTTCTTTATAAAGGAGTTCTTGCGGCAGAAGAAGATGATATGGTGGTCATTGGATTTGCTGGAAGAAAACGACGACGATTTGTGGCATATGTGATGGTCGTTGGATTGGCTTGAGGTTAGAGAAGAGGAAGAAGAAGGTCTGTGAGCTCCGGTGAGGTCGATGAAGCGGCGGCTTGAAGCTTGAAGATTAGGTTTAGTTTTTTTTTCTGGTTTTACTTTTTTTTTTTACTTCTGGTATAGTTTGTAAACCGGATTTTAATTGTAAACCAAACTTTAATTTATAAAAAATATTTTATTTTAATTATAAATCAATTTTCGAATAAATTTGTTATCTATTTTTATTTGTTTTATTTAAAATTCGATTTGTTTGTGATTTTTTTTTTTAATATTTTTTCTTCTAAAAGCTACGATTTAACACGATTTAGTTTAGTGTCTTTTTTTTGCCACGTTACCTACCGTAACTAAAACCGTAGCAGCTTGACACGCTTTTGCTACGAACTCAAGTTTGCTACGATCGTATACGTACGATCTGGTTTTCGTAGCTTTTCGTGTCAAATTCTCTATATAGCTACGAAATAACCCTCATAGCCACGAAAAGTGAACGTGGGTATTTGACTTTTTTTTACTAGTGTCTCTCGCTAATTCAAGACCTTTCAATAATAATAAGAGGCTCAAAGAACGTGTTTGCTGAAGCCAACCAATAATTCCACTGAAGGTAACCCCATGATATGACAGTGAGTATAATGATCGATTTTTAGCATTACGAAGAATAACCTAAACAACATAAGTCTTGAAGACTCGCAAAGCAAATCCTTGAAGAAACATCAGTATATTATTAACATATGAACAGTTTTGTTAAGCAGAGGATTACAAGCCAAATCACAGCATATTTTTCACGGGTTTATGAAACCAGATCTCATATACAATTGGAAGCAAATCTATCTCTAATCAATCTCCTCACTGTAGACAATCTCAAAACAAGACTAGACTTGCTCATAAGGTTGGGCTTTTCTTTGGGTTTCAATACTCACTAGCTTGAGATGAGGAGGGAAAACACAACGAAGATGATCGAAAACAAAGAAAATGAATGTTTTTTAATGTTATAGTCTTGTTTCCTTGTCCGGTTGTCCCCCCTTGTGCCGGTGATAACTATGCATATGCGAGTGTCCTCCATGGAAAGGGTTTGAGAACCCGTGAGGGAAGCTACCAAGAAGCAGCAGCAGGTTCATCTGCATCAGGGAGTCCATGGAAATGGAGGTTTAGATAACGATGGTATCAAACCACTAAAGGCTGTCAACAACGTAACATTCCCAAACCGAATTGACGGAACGTTCGCAATTCGCTAGGAGAAACGTTCGGCTAAGGGCTAAGACTGGCCGGAGACGAGCAGGATCAATGGATCATCCAATATTCCAATGTTTCTTGTCTTTTTCTTACACCTAACTTTGAATATGACATGTCGCCAAGTGGTCCCCACACATTAGGCCTGGGCATCCGGATCCTTGGGTCAGATTCGGGTCCGGATCTTGTCGGGTCCGGGTCCGACAATGTCATAATCTTGTTATGACATTGTGATTTAATAACAACTAGATTTTGACTCGTGCGTCCCGCACGTTCTGAATTTTATTTTTAATATTGAGCATATGTAACGACCTTTGTAGGGCGGATATTATTTTTTATTTTTATGAAATATATTATTTGTTTGTAATTATCGAATGTATTTGTCTTAGTAAAATTTTCTTTATTTATAAATGATTTTAGAACGCAAATTTACAATACTTTTATATTGATATTTTGTTTAAACAATGTGACATATTTCTATATTAATTGTATATTTACATTGTAATTTAAATTTTTATACAAATCAACATAGACGTGCCCTTCTTGTTAAAAGAAATGATTTTGAATCCAAATGTACCGTACTTTTATATTGATTTTTTTTGTTTCAGTATATAATTTCCTTTTTAAATAAATTTATTTCAATATAAGCTATATAAAAAAATTAGTCAACTAAAGAATCTATAATATTTTTATGTGTTTGGCTAAATTAAGTGAAATAGACATTTTTATTTAGTAGTATTTGTACAATATTAATAATGATCAATATATGGATATCGATTTGTTTAGATAAATTTTGGAATTGTAATTAATTAATTTAAATTGATTTTAAATATAGTAGTAGAATCTTTAAATAAAAAGAAATACAAAAAGGAAGTACCTAAAAAGAAATTTCAAAACACAAAAAATCTATACCCGAAAAAACAACTCATACCTAAATGAGTACCCGAATATATATCTATACCTAACTGATTCCGTAAACAAATAAAACTTTTAAACTATGTAATGATTTAAAACTTTTAAAATAATTTAAATGGATTATCCGAACCCGAACCAAACCCGCAAAGATCCGAATCGAACTCAAACCAAAATTTAGAAACATCCTAATAGGACTGAAATCTTTGACCCTGAAAATCCGAAACGCAAACCGATCAGAACCAAACCCGTATGGGTACCGAAAGCCCATCCCTAGTATTATTATATATTGTATAGGTATCATCATATAATTAATCGTATTTCATAATGCATCATCATATAAGTAATCATATAATTAATAGTATTTCATACGTACCATCATATAAATAATTACATATATTATATTTTAAGATTTAATATGAAATATAAAAAAACCATAATTTGAGTTGGTATTTAAAAATTGGCTTTGTATTGTATTTTTCTTATATATATATTGAAAAAAAATTTATAATGGTTATTGGAAAATAGTTTAATAAAAATTCATTTTTGAATATTTGTATATTTTTGAATCAATTTTTGATATAAATCTACTTTGAATTATTATTTTGATTTGAAATATGTATATAAAGTTTAAATTTTGTTTTATGGTAAGTTTATAAAAAAAAAAGATGTTTTAGGCAATTACATTGACTCATTTTCGTATATTTAAAGCTGACCCAAATAGATAGTTTCTTATAGCATGATGGGTAAGCCCTTTATTTTTTTTCTTAATACTAATATCCTTGTTTCCAAACAAAATTAAATTTTTTTAAAAAGACTACAATCCATGTTGATTTTTGAAGACTCTAAATTTATTCTTAAACATGACTAAATTTTTGAAGACTCTAAATAATTCTAACCCATAATATGATTTTATTTATTTGACCAGAAGTTAAACTTATTTTACACTGATTTTTTAATTTAAATAAAATATTCAAACCCTACCATATCTATTTTCATTAATTTGAATGTTATGCAACCCGTTTTGCATCCAACTCATACAATATATCTCCATACATAAGAATCAATTAGCTTTTGCAATACGTTTATATGTTAAGGGGAAAAGATTGTGTATCACGAAAATATATATGATCAATTAGTGGTTACCTAAAATATAGGAAGTTTAAATGAATTTGCCGATTTTATTTGGATAGACAAAGTTTCCAAACAATTTTTTTTAACTACAATCCAAGTTTTCAAACAAACTTATTCTTTATAAATGCTATCCAAGTAACCAAACAGTCCGATTTTGTACTTGAGTTTTAATAATATAGATGAACATAATACAAAATTAAAACATGGCCCAACTTTATACTAACAGTTTTTTCCACAAAAAAATTGTTTGGAACCTAACTTATTAAAGTGTTGCTCTCTCTCTCTCACTCTAGAAATCAGCTGCAGATGATCTCTCATCTTCTCACCTTAATCTCGTTGGAAAATCATAAACTTCCTCTGTTGTGGATTTACGTGATCCTCCCAAAGAGTTTCAAGTTTGTATCTCAAATGGTTTAAGATAGAAGGTTAGATTTTCTTTCTCCTCTCTTCTTTTGCAAGTAGCATGCATTTTAACTCCCTACACACAACAAAATAGCATTTTTAATTAGTGTGTGATCATAAATAAAACAATAATCAGAAATGTGGATCCGAGACCACGAGTCTACCAAGATCATTTTCAACTACACAAGACAATATAATTTCACGAAAGTTAGAGTATTTAAACATAAGTGGTTCTATATACATACAATAATTTTTTACCATCACTGTGAAAACCTAAAAGGACAAACATAAACAAATAGTTAAATACCACGAAAACATAAATACGCTTCCCAACCTAAGGAAAATTTTCCTCGAAATATCATTCTTATACTTTTCCTCTTCATCTTCTTTTGGTCAGGCATCTATCATTCACGTTAGTTTAGTCCCTGTACAAACAGAAAAACAAACAAACACTAATTATTAGCTTATTTGTTGATGAACAAATAATTAGAATACAAAGAAACAAAAAAGAAAATTAAGAACTAAACAAAAAAAAGAAAAACAGACAGAGAACGAAAATGGTCGACTCAAAAAAAAAGGTTCAATGACTATTTATAGAGTAAGTAGTTGGCTAGTTAGGTTGGTTAGGTTAGATAAGAAAAAAATTCTAAAGTATCTTGATGATCAAGTTTAATCGAAATCTTTCACATTTGGTATACTGATTCAATTATAGGATATTCTGATTTATTTTCCTAAACTAAATATATCGTTAAACTTTTATTTATCAGTTTTCCGCAGTAAAAGGTAACTAATTAAGGTACAATAAATTTAATTCGTTCAATATTTTTAGAATTACTTGCTAACGAATATTATAGAAGAATCATTGATATTTTGAATTTCTTTGCGCAAGAATATCTTTTCTGTTTTTAACAAAATCGTAAATACTGCAGTCATTTTGCGCAATAAAGGGTAACTAATTAAGGTAACATATATTTAATTCGTTCTGTATTTTTAGCAAATTTATAGAAGAATCATTGATATTTTTAAATTTCCTTGCGCATGAATCGTTTGAAATCAGGGAAAATATATGCTAACTATTTTTTAAATTGGATTTGTTAGATATGGGTCAAGAATAATATATATCGATGTACTATAAAATTAAATATGTTATGGGCTACATAAAATACGGGTCTGAAAATTAATGCTGTATATTTTTTAAAAAGTATCTAAACCGGTTTCCAAACATACTGATTTTACTAAAGTCTATCCAAGTATCCAAACATATTGATTTTGTATTTCAGCTTAATAATATATATGTCATAATCTTATTAAAAAATAAATGAAATATGATTTCTAGGAAAGGTTCATTTATTCAAAAATCACACATTCATGACTTCTCTTTTAATATATAAATTTTCATAATAAACATTGTCAAAATCTCTGTAATCATATAAAAATAAAAAGTCGGCTGTCCTTTTCAGTTTCTAAGATTATGACATGAATCATCAAGTGGGAAGATAAATGAATTTAACTAGGTTTTCCTAATAGGATAGATAATTTATATACAAAAAATAATGAACGATGATAAAAGAATGTGTTTATGTTTGTAAAGTTAATATTTAGGAACGTTTACTTAAAATACTATAATAATTTTATCTTATATTAAAATATATAATTCAGTATAAACTTTATATTCATTGCTGATGCATATATATTTGTTCTTTGTACCCATTTATTATGAAAATAAATAATTTATGATATAATCTGCACATGTGTACATATATGTTGTTAGTAAATGAGGATGAAACTCCAACTTTCATAAAACTAATATTTGCAATTTGCCTTATTTTTTTGTAGGAATGTTACGTCAAATAGATAACTTGGGCAGCCCTAAACTGCGATACGGACTGGAATACACTGTATTCAAACACATTGTCAAGTCTCTCTGACCTACTTGAATTTGTAAAACGTGGAAATTAATTTTTGTCTGCCGGACATTTTAGTTCAGGCGGGCGGTACCAGCAACTACTGACCACAGAAAAACTATAAATAGAGGCATCTAAGAAAGAACTTTCATTCATCAATAATACAACATTATAATTAGATCGAAACTTGAGATTAAAATCAATGGCTAATTTCTCCGGTTTACAACTTCTCTTCTTCTCCTTCATCATAGCTACAGGTATAGATGCATACATACATTTATATCTTCTCTGCAAACATTTCAAATAAATCATTTTTTCTTACGATTAAAATTGCACTCATGAACATTTGTTTGTTCCATGCAAAGAAAATAGTATAAATAACCTAATTAACTATTTTCGTTTGTTTATCTTGCAAGGTGCAATTTCCGTCGTCTCCTGTACAGTGTTTACCATAGTGAACCGCTGCAACTTCCCCGTTTGGCCTGGAATCCTCACCGGTAACAACCCTGCCCAACTCAACGGGCGCGGATTCGCTTTAACCCCGTGAGCTTCGCCGATGTAACAGCTTCGGCTGGTCCGGCCAATCAATAACCGCTGCAATTTTGACGCTTACGGAAGATGTCTCACCGAGACTGTGGTAACAAATTACAATGCAACGGTGCAGGAGGAGCTACACCGCTACACTCGCCGAATTCACGATCGGCCATGGCGGTGCGATGGACTTTTACGACGTAAGCCTGGTCGATGGTTACAACGTCCAGATGGAAATCAAGACGCGAGGCGGCTCAGGCGATTGCCAAAACGTGGGATGCGTTTCAGACCTGAACAAGATATGTCCCAACGAGCTAAGCGTTCCTAAAGGGGGAAGTGTTGTGGCGGTAAGAGTGCTTGCTCGGCATTTGATAAACCGGAGTTTTGTTGCACCGGTCAATTCAATCAGCCGGAGACTTGTCCGCCACGGATTACTCGAGGATCTTTAAAACAGCTTGCCCTACATGATAGCACGATACGACGATGCTACAAGCACTTTTACTTGTGCCAATGCTAATTACTCCATCATTTTCTGTCCCACTATATAGTTCCCATTATCAATATTTATCAACGACGATTGGTAATTAATAATATATAATAAAATGTAATCGCTGAAAGAATTATTAAAAGTTTTGCGGAATGAGATAAATTCAGCAAACTATAATGAATAAACTACTTGTGATTTTACTTACTCACTCGATAAAATCAAAACTTGTTTTCCCAAATATTTTTATATACACAGAAAGCATAACTACCTTTTAAAAACTTTGTTACTGTTACGGTAACAGTTCTAGAACTCACCGAAGTTACCGCTTAATCAGACGAGTATTCGCCTCGGCAACACACCGCGGGAAATTCATCAAAATCGGATAAAAGTTGGATTTATCAAAAACATATTTTTTAGATTTTCAATGCTTGAAATCAAATATGATATGAGAGATCTACGATTTACTGAAGAAACAAGTAGAAAACAGCAGAATTTAAGTGATTGGTGATAGATTTATTATGTTAACTATGGTGGAAAACTCAGGAAACAAGAACGATGGTTAAAGGAAGAAGAAAACTTCATTACTATCATGCCACTCATTAAAAGCATTAAAAATAAATAGAAAATAAGTTTTGTAGTTCGAATACGTGACATGCAAACTAATTAACACTAAAACCACTAGACCAAGCTACATTTCTAGTGCTAAAAAATTATTGTATGATCCTCAGATATTCTCAGATATAATGATAAATACCGATATACATATAAAATACAGAATTTTCTCTCCAGCGTACTCGATTTTTTTCCGCGTTTCTAAATCACTAGGTCCGGGTGCACCGCACGCGTAGCGCCTACCGAGTTTCCGAACATTGATTTTACCTCATACGTAACCAACTAGAGTAATTGGAGTTATTTCTATTCAAAAAAAAATTGGAGTTATTGTGCACGAATCAATCGGATGTAATTGTGCATGCATTTTTAAAAAACTTCTCTATGATGTGTAAAATGCAAACACCAGCTTTCAAGAGATATCAATGCATAGTTGAGACAATTATACTATCATTGTATTAAACTTCAATCATTTCAATTTAAATTAGTATTAATATATAATTTTAACCTATGAATAATGGATCTTGCTACATATATAATTTTATTTTAAGATTTTTAAAAGAAAGTAAAAATATATTTAATATCATATAAAGTATATAATTGAAGTTTAAAGCGTAGGTGTTTTTTATTTTGTCATAGTAATCTCGGCAAATTATAATGACATGGGTCATGGTCATTAAGTTTTAAGTGAGTTCTATAAGAGTAAGATTATCGCAGTAGATAAAGGAGTTACTTAAAGTGAAGGTCCCGCAAAAATGTTAAAAATCGGTGACATAAACCACTAAATAAGAATTACTTGTTGAGGGTTTTTGTACTGTTTGCGGGCTCCATCAACACGTGGCGGTCCGTAGTTGATTCAATTTTATTTATTTATTTGTTTTTTAAATCAGATAGAAATTTTTTAAAAACCGTAAGAGTTTCATGATAATCCTGCTCTAAACCCTCTTCTCTTAGTATTGATGCTTTCCCTTTCATATAATTTTTATATTTTTCATTTATTTTTATTATATTTTTGAAAAAACCTCTTTGCATCTTGTTGTTGGAACTGCTCTTAGTATCTTTTTTTCTTCATTCCAAATTCAACTTTACATACATCCTCTCGTGGCTACTATCCTCATCGTCGTCTATATAAATGGGTATTCTTGTTCGTATACGCTATTAAAACTCAACTGTAGTGTCTCATAGACATATAGTCAAGTGAAATTGATCTTGAATTCCCTAAATTTTCAAAGTTAATATATATAAGCTTTTAATTTTAAAAACATATTTATAGTTTTCAGAATGGGCTCGTAAATCTAAGGCTCGAGTCTGCTCATCCGAAAAAAGAAAAAATAGGAAGAAACAAAATGGTTAATAGTAGTTTAACCGCTTCTGAATAGGTGAGAGTTAGTGTATGAATTAGTCAATGGCTCGAGATTGAATCTGATGATAGCAAAAAGAAAGATTGAAAACGTGTGCTGTTTATTGCGCAATAAAGATGAATTGCTCTGAGCCTCCTGAGAAACAGGAGTTTGGATCACCTATAGGGGAACCCCCTTATCAGAGGAGCTGGAATCTTCCTGTCCTGTTGCTTGTCCAGTTTTAGAAATCTCTCGTGTGCATCGTCTTTCAATTTTGACTTTGTGATATAAAACATATGTAAATTCTTACGTTACTAATATCTAGGTCAGATCAGAACATATCAATTGTAGAGACTCATTGGTTTCAGGGTCATTAGATTTCTTGATGGGGTAATTACATAGGTAAACAATAGAGCAAGATGAAACAACACTCAACAATATTCTTTATTTTTAACGGATACAATTTGTTTCATCTTTTTGTTTTACTTTGATTTCTAGTAGATATCTGAAACTCTTGAATCAAATAGATAACGTGTGCAGCCCTTAACTATGCTACGGACTAGAATACATTATTTTCATATACATTGTCAAGTCTCTGTAATCTATAATAGTCGTCTGTCCTTTTCAGTTTCTCAGTTTATGATATATGAATCATAAAGTGGGAACATAAATAATCTAACTACGTTTTGCAAATAGAATAGATCATTTATATACAAAAATAAAAAACGCTGAAATAAAATATTGTGTTTGTATTTGAAAACTAGTATTAATGAAATCTTACGTAATATATTATAATAAATTTAGATTTTATTAAAATATATAAATCACTATACATTTCTGAATTAAAAAATAAATTTATTTTTCCTTCAAAAATAAGTTTTTAAAGTTTTAAATTTTCTCTGTGGTTTATTCACCTTCTTTCCTAAATCTGAAAATAAAATTAGAAATTTTTATTATTTTTCTTGGATTTCAGAGACTTTTTAAATTTTGTTTGAAACTTATAAGTATATTAAATTTAAATAACAAAGTTTGGATTAAAAGGGGAAAAATTTAAAGTTTGTGTATTAATGTGAAAAAAAAATTAGTTGAGATATTACATTGGTAGAAGCATTTTATTTTTTGTTCTTTTTGAACATATAATATATTTTAATAAATGAACGGATTGACAACATGACTATAAAATTCATATAATATGATCTCAAACTAAATAATTATGTTTTGATATAAAACTAAATAAATCGAAAACCGACGATATATAAACCTAACTGAACCAAGTAAATATAGATTTAGAATGGTAGTTGTATTTTACTAACCGAAATACCGAAAACAGAAAAAAAAACGAACCGAACCCAAACGATATTCAGATTGAACACCCCTAAAACGTTGTCAATACTCTGTAATCTTATAAAAGTCGTCTGTCCTTTTCAGTTTCTAAGTTTATGACATGAATCATCAAGTGGGAAGATAAATGAATTTAACTAAGTTTTTCTAATAGGATAGATAATTTATATACAAAAATAATGAACGCTGATAAAAGAATGTGTTTATGTTTGTAAAATTAATATTTATGAACTTTTACTTAAAATACTATAATAATTTTATATTTTATTAAAATATATAATTCAGTATAAACTTTATATTCATTTCTGATCCATTTATTATGAAAATAAATAATTTATGATATAATATGCACATGTGTACATATATGTTGTTAGTAAATCAGGATGAAACTCCAACTTTCATAAAACTAATATTTGCAATTTGCCTTATTTTTTTGTAGGAATGTTACGTCAAATAGATAACTTGCGCAGCCCTAAACTGCGATACGGACTGGAATACACTGTATTCAAACACATTGTCAAGTCTCTCTGACCTACTTGAATTTGTAAAACGTGGAAACTAATTTTTGTCTGCCGGACATTTTAGTTCAGGCGGGCGGTACCAGCAACTACTGACCACAGAAAAACTATAAATAGAGGCATCTAAGAAAGAACTTTCATTCATCAATAATACAACATTTTAATTAGATCGAA
Organism: Brassica carinata; assembly: GCA_016771965.1. Taxonomy (NCBI): domain Eukaryota; kingdom Viridiplantae; phylum Streptophyta; class Magnoliopsida; order Brassicales; family Brassicaceae; genus Brassica; species Brassica carinata. The sequence goes on along the minus strand of CM028689.1, from coordinate 7,708,224 downwards.
ACTTGAGATTAAAATCAATGGCTAATTTCTCCGGTTTACAACTTCTCTTCTTCTCCTTCATCATAGCTACAGGTATAGATGCATACATACATTTATCTCTTCTCTGCAAATATTTCAAATAAATCATTTTTTCTTACGATTAAAATTGCACTCATGAACATTTGTTTGTTCCATGCAAAGAAAATAGTATAAATAACCTAATTATTGTTTATCTTGCAAGGTGGAATTTCCGTGGTCTCCGGTGCAGTGTTTACCATAGTGAACAGCTGCAGCTTCACCGTTTGGCCTGGAATCCTCACCGGTAACAACCCTGCCCAACTCAACGGGCGGCGATTCGCCTTAACCCCGTGAGCTTCGCCGATGTAACAGCTCCTGCGGGCTGGTCCGGCCGAACTGGGGCGAACCGCTGCAATTTTGACGCTTTGGCCGAAGATGTCTCACCGGAGACTGTGGTAACAAATTACAATGCAACGGTGCAGGAGGAGCTACACCGCTACACTCGCGAATTCACAATCGGTCATGGCGGCGGGATGGACTTTTACGACGTAAGCCTGGTCGATGGTTACAACGTCCAGATGGAAATCAAGACGCAAGGCGGCTCAGGCGATTGCCAAAACGTGGGATGCGTTTCAGACCTGAACAGGATTTGTCCGAACGAGCTAAGTGTTCGTAACGGGGGAAGTGTTGTGGCGTGTAAGAGTGCTTGCGCGGCATTTGATAAACCGGAGTTTTGTTGCACCGGTCAATTCAATCAGCCGGAGACTTGTCCGCCCACGGATTACTCGAGGATCTTTAAAACAGCTTGCCCCAAAGTATAGCTACGCGATCGTGATGCTACAAGCACTTTTACTTGTGCCAATGCTAATTACTCCATCATTTTCTGTCCCACAATCTAATAGTTTCCATTATCATTTTATCAACGACGATTGGTAATTAATAATATATAATAAAATGTAATCGCTGAAAGAATTATTAAAAGTTTTGTGGAATGAGATGAATTCCGCAAACTATAATGAATAAACCTACTTGTGATTTTACTTACTCACTCGATAAAATCAAAAACTTGTTTTCCCAAATATTTTTATATACACAGAAAGCATAACTACCTTTTTTAAAAACTTTGTTACTGTTACGGTAACAGTTCTAGAACTCGCCCGAGTTACCGTTTAATCAGACGAGTATTCGCTCCTCGGCAACACACCGTGGGAAATTCATCAAAATCGGATAAAAAGTTGGATTTATCAAAAAACATATTTTTTTAGATTTTCAATGCTTGAAATCAAATATGATATGAGAGATCTACAGATTTACTGAAGAAACAAGTAGAAAACAGCAGAATTTAAGTGATTGGTGATAGATTTATTATGTTAACTATGGTGGAAAACTCAGGAAACAAGAACGATGGTTAAAGGAAGAAGAAAACTTCATTACTATCATGCCACTCATTAAAAGCATTAAAAATAAATAGAAAATAAGTTTTGTAGTTCGAATACGTGACATGCAAACTAATTAACACTAAAAACCACTAGACCAAGCTACATTTCTAGTGCTAAAAAAATTATTGTATGATCCTGTATTATTCTGTATTATACGTATAAATACCGTATTATACATATAAAATACAGAATTTTCTCTCCAGCATTACTCCCGATTTTTTCCGCGTTTCTAAATCACTAGGTCGGGTGCACGCCGTAGCTCTACCGAAGTTCAACATTGATTTTACCTCATACGTAACCAACTAGAGTAATTGGAGTTATTTCTATTCAAAAAAATTGGAGTTATTGTGCACGAATCAATCGGATGTAATTGTGCATGCATTTTAAAAACTTCTATGATGTGTAAAATGCAAACACCAGCTTTCAAGAGATATCAATGCATAGTTGAGACAATTATACTATCATTGTATTAAACTTCAATCATTTCAATTTAAATTAGTATTAATATATAATTTTAACCTATGAATAATGGATCTTGCTACATATATAATTTTATTTTAAGATTTTTAAAAGAAAGTAAAAATATATTTAATATCATATAAAGTATATAATTGAAGTTTAAAGCGTAGGTGTTTTTATTTTGTCATAGTAATCTCGGCAAATTATAATGACATGGGTCATGGTCATTAAGTTTTAAGTGAGTTCTATAAGAGTAAGATTATCGCAGTAGATAAAGGAGTTACTTAAAGTGAAGGTCCCAAAAAATGTTAAAATCGGTGACATAAACCACTAAATAAGAATTACTTGTTGAGGGTTTTATGCTTGTTTGAAACCAAATCAACCGTGGTGATCGTGGATTGATTCAATTTTATTTATTTATTTGTTTTTTAAATCAGATAGAAATTTTTTAAAAAAAAACCGTGTAAGAGTTTCTGCGATAATCCTGCTCTAAACCCCTCTTCTCTTAGTATTGATGCTTTCCCTTTCATATAATTTTTATATTTTTCATTTATTTTTATTATATTTTTGAAAAAACCTCTTTGCATCTTGTTGTTGGAACTGCTCTTAGTATCTTTTTTCTTCATTCCAAATTCAACTTTACATACATCCTCTCGTGGCTACTATCCTCATCGTCGTCTATATAAATGGGTATTCTTGTTCGTATACGCTATTAAAACTCAACTGTAGTGTCTCATAGACATATAGTCAAGTGAAATTGATCTTGAATTCCCTAAATTTTCAAAGTTAATATATATAAGCTTTTAATTTTAAAAACATATTTATAGTTTTCAGAATGGGCTCGTAAATCTAAGGCTCGAGTCTGCTCATCCGAAAAAAGAAAAAATAGGAAGAAACAAAATGGTTAATAGTAGTTTAACCGCTTCTGAATAGGTGAGAGTTAGTGTATGAATTAGTCAATGGCTCGAGATTGAATCTGATGATAGCAAAAAGAAAGATTGAAAACGTGTGCTGTTTATTGCGCAATAAAGATGAATTGCTCTGAGCCTCCTGAGAAACAGGAGTTTGGATCACCTATAGGGGAACCCCTTATCAGAGGAGCTGGAATCTTCCTGTCCTGTTGCTTGTCCAGTTTTAGAAATCTCTCGTGTGCATCGTCTTTCAATTTTGACTTTGTGATATAAAACATATGTAAATTCTTACGTTACTAATATCTAGGTCAGATCAGAACATATCAATTGTAGAGACTCATTGGTTTCAGGGTCATTAGATTTCTTGATGGGGTAATTACATAGGTAAACAATAGAGCAAGATGAAACAACACTCAACAATATTCTTTATTTTTAACGGATACAATTTGTTTCATCTTTTTGTTTTACTTTGATTTCTAGTAGATATCTGAAACTCTTGAATCAAATAGATAACGTGTGCAGCCCTTAACTATGCTACGGACTAGAATACATTATTTTCATATACATTGTCAAGTCTCTGTAATCTATAATAGTCGTCTGTCCTTTTCAGTTTCTCAGTTTATGATATATGAATCATAAAGTGGGAACATAAATAATCTAACTACGTTTTGCAAATAGAATAGATCATTTATATACAAAAATAAAAAACGCTGAAATAAAATATTGTGTTTGTATTTGAAAACTAGTATTAATGAAATCTTACGTAATATATTATAATAAATTTAGATTTTATTAAAATATATAAATCACTATACATTTCTGAATTAAAAAATAAATTTATTTTTCCTTCAAAAATAAGTTTTTAAAGTTTTAAATTTTCTCTGTGGTTTATTCACCTTCTTTCCTAAATCTGAAAATAAAATTAGAAATTTTTATTATTTTTCTTGGATTTCAGAGACTTTTTAAATTTTGTTTGAAACTTATAAGTATATTAAATTTAAATAACAAAGTTTGGATTAAAAGGGGAAAAATTTAAAGTTTGTGTATTAATGTGAAAAAAAAAATTAGTTGAGATATTACATTGGTAGAAGCATTTTTATTTTTTTGTTCTTTTTTGAACATATAATATATTTTAATAAATGAACGGATTGACAACATGACTATAAAATTCATATAATATGATCTCAAACTAAATAATTATGTTTTTGATATAAAACTAAATAAATCGAAAACCGACGATATATAAACCTAACTGAACCGAAGTAAATATAGATTTAGAATGGTAGTTGTATTTTACTAACCGAAATACCGAAAAACAGAAAAAAAAAACGAACCGGAACCCAAACGATATTCAGATTGAACACCCCTAAAACGTTGTCAATACTCTGTAATCTTATAAAAGTCGTCTGTCCTTTTCAGTTTCTAAGTTTATGACATGAATCATCAAGTGGGAAGATAAATGAATTTAACTAAGTTTTTCTAATAGGATAGATAATTTATATACAAAAATAATGAACGCTGATAAAAGAATGTGTTTATGTTTGTAAAATTAATATTTATGAACTTTTACTTAAAATACTATAATAATTTTATATTTTATTAAAATATATAATTCAGTATAAACTTTATATTCATTTCTGATCCATTTATTATGAAAATAAATAATTTATGATATAATATGCACATGTGTACATATATGTTGTTAGTAAATCAGGATGAAACTCCAACTTTCATAAAACTAATATTTGCAATTTGCCTTATTTTTTTGTAGGAATGTTACGTCAAATAGATAACTTGCGCAGCCCTAAACTGCGATACGGACTGGAATACACTGTATTCAAACACATTGTCAAGTCTCTCTGACCTACTTGAATTTGTAAAACGTGGAAACTAATTTTTGTCTGCCGGACATTTTAGTTCAGGCGGGCGGTACCAGCAACTACTGACCACAGAAAAACTATAAATAGAGGCATCTAAGAAAGAACTTTCATTCATCAATAATACAACATTTTAATTAGATCGAAACTTGAGATTAAAATCAATGGCTAATTTCTCCGGTTTACAACTTCTCTTCTTCTCCTTCATCATAGCTACAGGTATAGATGCATACATACATTTATCTCTTCTCTGCAAATATTTCAAATAAATCATTTTTTCTTACGATTAAAATTGCACTCATGAAAATTTGTTTGTTCCATGCAAAGAAAATAGTATAAATAACCTAATTATTGTTTATCTTGCAAGGTGGAATTTCCGTGGTCTCGGTGCAGTGTTTACCATAGTGAACAGCTGCAGCTTCACCGTTGGCCTGGAATCCTCACCGTAACAACCCTGCCCAACTCAACGGCGGATTCGCCTTAACCCCGTGAGCTTCGCCGATGTAACAGCTCCTGCGGGCTGGTCCGGCCGAATCTGGGGCCGAACCGGCTGCAATTTTGACGCGTTTGGCGCCGGAAGATGCTTCACCGGAGACTGTGGTAACAAATTACAATGCAACGGTGCAGGAGGAGCTACACCGGCTACACTCGCGGAATTCACAATCGGTCATGGCGGGATGGACTTTACGACGTAAGCCTGGTCGATGGTTACAACGCCCAGATGGAAATCAAGACGAGGCGCTGCTCAGGCGATTGCCAAAACGTGGGATGCATTTCAGACCTGAACAGATTTGTCCGAACGAGCTAAGTGTTCGTAACGGGGGAAGTGTTGTGGCGTGTAAGAGTGCTTGCGCGGCATTTGATAAACCGGAGTTTTGTTGCACCGGTCAATTCAATCAGCCGGAGACTTGTCCGCCCACGGATTACTCGAGGATCTTTAAAACAGCTTGCCCCAAGGCGTATAGCTACGCATACGACGATGCTACAAGCACTTTTACTTGTGCCAATGCTAATTACTCCATCATTTTCTGTCCCACAATCTAATAGTTTCCATTATCATTTTATCAACGACGATTGGTAATTAATAATATATAATAAAATGTAATCGCTGAAAGAATTATTAAAAGTTTTGTGGAATGAGATGAATTCCGCAAACTATAATGAATAAACCTACTTGTGATTTTACTTACTCACTCGATAAAATCAAAAACTTGTTTTCCCAAATATTTTTATATACACAGAAAGCATAACTACCTTTTTTAAAAACTTTGTTACTGTTACGGTAACAGTTCTAGAACTCGCCCGAGTTACCGTTTAATCAGACGAGTATTCGCTCCTCGGCAACACACCGTGGGAAATTCATCAAAATCGGATAAAAAGTTGGATTTATCAAAAACATATTTTTAGATTTTCAATGCTTGAAATCAAATATGATATGAGAGATCTACAGATTCTTGAAGAAACAAGTAGAAAACAGCAGAATTTAAGTGATTGGTGATAGATTTATTATGTTAACTATGGTGGAAAACTCAGGAAACAAGAACGATGGTTAAAGGAAGAAGAAAACTTCATTACTATCATGCCACTCATTAAAAACATTAAAAATAAATAGAAAATAAGTTTTGTAGTTGAATACGTGACATGCAAACTAATTAACACTAAAACCACTAGACCAAGCTACATTTCTAGTGCTAAAAAATTATTGTATGATCCTGTATTATTCTGTATTATAATGATAAATACCGTATTATACATATAAAATACAGAATTTTCTCTCCGCTACTCCCGATTTTTTTCAGCGTTTCTAAATCACTAGGTCCGGTGCACCGCAAGGCACCGAGTTTCCGAACATTGATTTTACCTCATACGTAACCAACTAGAGTAATTGGAGTTATTTCTATTCAAAAAATTGGAGTTATTTCTATTCAAAAAATTGGAGTTATTTCTATTCAAAAAATTGGAGTTATTTCTATTCAAAAAATTGGAGTTATTTCTATTCAAAAAATTGGAGTTATTTCTATTCAAAAAATTGGAGTTATTTCTATTCAAAAAATTGGAGTTATTTCTATTCAAAAAATTGGAGTTATTTCTATTCAAAAAATTGGAGTTATTTCTATTCAAAAAATTGGAGTTATTTCTATTCAAAAAATTGGAGTTATTTCTATTCAAAAAATTGGAGTTATTTCTATTCAAAAAATTGGAGTTATTTCTATTCAAAAAATTGGAGTTATTTCTATTCAAAAAATTGGAGTTATTTCTATTCAAAAAATTGGAGTTATTTCTATTCAAAAAATTGGAGTTATTTCTATTCAAAAAATTGGAGTTATTTCTATTCAAAAAATTGGAGTTATTTCTATTCAAAAAATTGGAGTTATTTCTATTCAAAAAATTGGAGTTATTGTGCACGAATCAATCGGATGTAATTGTGCATGCATTTTTAAAAACTTCTCTATGATGTGTAAAATGCAAACACCAGCTTTCAAGAGATATCAATGCATAGTTGAGACAATTATACTATCATTGTATTAAACTTCAATCATTTCAATTTAAATTAGTATTAATATATAATAAAATGTAATCGCTGAAAGAATTATTAAAAGTTTTGTGGAATGAGATGAATTCGCAAACTATAATGAATAAACCTACTTGTGATTTTACTTACTCACTCGATAAAATCAAAACTTGTTTTCCCAAATATTTTTATATACACAGAAAGCATAACTACCTTTTTAAAAACTTTGTTACTGTTACGGTAACAGTTCTAGAACTCGCCCGAAGTTACCGCTTAATCAGACGAGTATTCGCCTCGGCAACACACCGTGGAAATTCATCAAAATCGGATAAAAGTTGGATTTATCAAAAACATATTTTTAGATTTTCAATGCTTGAAATCAAATATGATATGAGAGATCTACAGATTCTTGAAGAAACAAGTAGAAAACAGCAGAATTTAAGTGATTGGTGATAGATTTATTATGTTAACTATGGTGGAAAACTCAGGAAACAAGAACGATGGTTAAAGGAAGAAGAAAACTTCATTACTATCATGCCACTCATTAAAAAACATTAAAAATAAATAGAAAATAAGTTTTGTAGTTCGAATACGTGACATGCAAACTAATTAACACTAAAAACCACTAGACCAAGCTACATTTCTAGTGCTAAAAAAATTATTGTATGATCCTGTATTATTCTGTATTATACGTATAAATACCGTATTATACATATAAAATACAGAATTTTCTCTCCGCGTACTCCCCGATTTTTTTCCGCGTTTCTAAATCACTAGGTCCGGGTGCACCGCACGCGTAGCGCCTACCGAGTTTCCGAACATTGATTTTACCTCATACGTAACCAACTAGAGTAATTGGAGTTATTTCTATTCAAAAAAAAATTGGAGTTATTGTGCACGAATCAATCGGATGTAATTGTGCATGCATTTTTAAAAAACTTCTCTATGATGTGTAAAATGCAAACACCAGCTTTCAAGAGATATCAATGCATAGTTGAGACAATTATACTATCATTGTATTAAACTTCAATCATTTCAATTTAAATTAGTATTAATATATAATTTTAACCTATGAATAATGGATCTTGCTACATATATAATTTTATTTTAAGATTTTTAAAAGAAAGTAAAAATATATTTAATATCATATAAAGTATATAATTGAAGTTTAAAGCGTAGGTGTTTTTTATTTTGTCATAGTAATCTCGGCAAATTATAATGACATGGGTCATGGTCATTAAGTTTTAAGTGAGTTCTATAAGAGTAAGATTATCGCAGTAGATAAAGGAGTTACTTAAAGTGAAGGTCCCAAAAAATGTTAAAATCGGTGACATAAACCACTAAATAAGAATTACTTGTTGAGGGTTTTGTATCGTTATGGCCCATCAACACGCCACGGCCGTAGTTGATTCAATTTTATTTATTTATTTGTTTTTTAAATCAGATAGAAATTTTTTAAAAAAAAACCGTGTAAGAGTTTCTGCGATAATCCTGCTCTAAACCCCTCTTCTCTTAGTATTGATGCTTTCCCTTTCATATAATTTTTATATTTTTCATTTATTTTTATTATATTTTTGAAAAAACCTCTTTGCATCTTGTTGTTGGAACTGCTCTTAGTATCTTTTTTTCTTCATTCCAAATTCAACTTTACATACATCCTCTCGTGGCTACTATCCTCATCGTCGTCTATATAAATGGGTATTCTTGTTCGTATACGCTATTAAAACTCAACTGTAGTGTCTCATAGACATATAGTCAAGTGAAATTGATCTTGAATTCCTAAATTTTCAAAGTTAATATATATAAGCTTTTAATTTTAAAAACATATTTATAGTTTTCAGAATGGGCTCGTAAATCTAAGGCTCGAGTCTGCTCATCCGAAAAAAGAAAAAATAGGAAGAAACAAAATGGTTAATAGTAGTTTAACCGCTTCTGAATAGGTGAGAGTTAGTGTATGAATTAGTCAATGGCTCGAGATTGAATCTGATGATAGCAAAAGAAAGATTGAAAACGTGTGCTGTTTATTGCGCAATAAAGATGAATTGCTCTGAGCCTCCTGAGAAACAGGAGTTTGGATCACCTATAGGGGAACCCCTTATCAGAGGAGCTGGAATCTTCCTGTCCTGTTGCTTGTCCAGTTTTAGAAATCTCTCGTGTGCATCGTCTTTCAATTTTGACTTTGTGATATAAAACATATGTAAATTCTTACGTTACTAATATCTAGGTCAGATCAGAACATATCAATTGTAGAGACTCATTGGTTTCAGGGTCATTAGATTTCTTGATGGGGTAATTACATAGGTAAACAATAGAGCAAGATGAAACAACACTCAACAATATTCTTTATTTTTAACGGATACAATTTGTTTCATCTTTTGTTTTACTTTGATTTCTAGTAGATATCTGAAACTCTTGAATCAAATAGATAACGTGTGCAGCCCTTAACTATGCTACGGACTAGAATACATTATTTTCATATACATTGTCAAGTCTCTGTAATCTATAATAGTCGTCTGTCCTTTTCAGTTTCTCAGTTTATGATATATGAATCATAAAGTGGGAACATAAATAATCTAACTACGTTTTGCAAATAGAATAGATCATTTATATACAAAAATAAAAAACGCTGAAATAAAATATTGTGTTTGTATTTGAAAACTAGTATTAATGAAATCTTACGTAATATATTATAATAAATTTAGATTTTATTAAAATATATAAATCACTATACATTTCTGAATTAAAAAATAAATTTATTTTTCCTTCAAAAATAAGTTTTTAAAGTTTTAAATTTTCTCTGTGGTTTATTCACCTTCTTTCCTAAATCTGAAAATAAAATTAGAAATTTTTATTATTTTTCTTGGATTTCAGAGACTTTTTAAATTTTGTTTGAAACTTATAAGTATATTAAATTTAAATAACAAAGTTTGGATTAAAAGGGGAAAAATTTAAAGTTTGTGTATTAATGTGAAAAAAAAAATTAGTTGAGATATTACATTGGTAGAAGCATTTTTATTTTTTTGTTCTTTTTTGAACATATAATATATTTTAATAAATGAACGGGTTGACAACATGACTATAAAATTCATATAATATGATCTCAAACTAAATAATTATGTTTTTGATATAAAACTAAATAAATCGAAAACCGACGATATATAAACCTAACTGAACCGAAGTAAATATAGATTTAGAATGGTAGTTGTATTTTACTAACCGAAATACCAAAACAGAAAAAACGAACCGAACCCAAACGATATTCAGATTGAACACCCTAAAACGTTGTCAATACTCTGTAATCTTATAAAAGTCGTCTGTCCTTTTCAGTTTCTAAGTTTATGACATGAATCATCAAGTGGGAAGATAAATGAATTTAACTAAGTTTTTCTAATAGGATAGATAATTTATATACAAAAATAATGAACGCTGATAAAAGAATGTGTTTATGTTTGTAAAATTAATATTTATGAACTTTTACTTAAAATACTATAATAATTTTATATTTTATTAAAATATATAATTCAGTATAAACTTTATATTCATTTCTGATCCATTTATTATGAAAATAAATAATTTATGATATAATATGCACATGTGTACATATATGTTGTTAGTAAATCAGGATGAAACTCCAACTTTCATAAAACTAATATTTGCAATTTGCCTTATTTTTTTGTAGGAATGTTACGTCAAATAGATAACTTGCGCAGCCCTAAACTGCGATACGGACTGGAATACACTGTATTCAAACACATTGTCAAGTCTCTCTGACCTACTTGAATTTGTAAAACGTGGAAACTAATTTTTGTCTGCCGGACATTTTAGTTCAGGCGGGCGGTACCAGCAACTACTGACCACAGAAAAACTATAAATAGAGGCATCTAAGAAAGAACTTTCATTCATCAATAATACAACATTTTAATTAGATCGAAACTTGAGATTAAAATCAATGGCTAATTTCTCCGGTTTACAACTTCTCTTCTTCTCCTTCATCATAGCTACAGGTATAGATGCATACATACATTTATCTCTTCTCTGCAAATATTTCAAATAAATCATTTTTTCTTACGATTAAAATTGCACTCATGAAAATTTGTTTGTTCCATGCAAAGAAAATAGTATAAATAACCTAATTATTGTTTATCTTGCAAGGTGGAATTTCCGTGGTCTCCGGTGCAGTGTTTACCATAGTGAACAGCTGCAGCTTCACCGTTTGGCCTGGAATCCTCACGGTAACAACCCTGCCCAACTCAACGGCGGCGGATTCGCCTTAACCCCAGGAGCTTCGTCGATGTAACAGCTCCTGCGGGCTGGTCCGGCAGAATCTGGGGCCGAACCGGCTGCAATTTTGACGCGTTTGGCGCCGGAAGATGCTTCACCGGAGACTGTGGTAACAAATTACAATGCAACGGTGCAGGAGGAGCTACACCGGCTACACTCGCGGAATTCACAATCGGTCATGGCGGCGGGATGGACTTTTACGACGTAAGCCTGGTCGATGGTTACAACGTCCAGATGGAAATCAAGACGCAAGGCGGCTCAGGCGATTGCCAAAACGTGGGATGCATTTCAGACCTGAACAGGATTTGTCCGAACGAGCTAAGTGTTCGTAACGGGGGAAGTGTTGTGGCGTGTAAGAGTGCTTGCGCGGCATTTGATAAACCGGAGTTTTGTTGCACCGGTCAATTCAATCAGCCGGAGACTTGTCCGCCCACGGATTACTCGAGGATCTTTAAAACAGCTTGCCCCAAAGCGTATAGCTACGCATACGACGATGCTACAAGCACTTTTACTTGTGCCAATGCTAATTACTCCATCATTTTCTGTCCCACAATCTAATAGTTTCCATTATCATTTTATCAACGACGATTGGTAATTAATAATATATAATAAAATGTAATCGCTGAAAGAATTATTAAAAGTTTTGTGGAATGAGATAAATTCCGCAAACTATAATGAATAAACCTACTTGTGATTTTACTTACTCACTCGATAAAATCAAAAACTTGTTTTCCCAGATATTTTTATATACACAGAAAGCATAACTACCTTTTTTAAAAACTTTGTTACTGTTTTACCTCATACGTAACCAACTGGAATAATTGGATTTATTTCTATTCAAAAAAAAAAATTGGAGTTATTGTGCACGAATCAATCGGATGTAATTGTGCATGCATTTTTAAAAAACTTCTCTAGCTATGATGCGGAAAATGGAAAAACTAGTTTACCCATTTCCCTCACATCAATAAATCAATTTCTTATATACTTTAGAAACATATTTCGAGGTTGTTTTGAACATTCAAAACCAAAGGGTGAGGTGATCAGTTGTTAAACCTCGAGGGGTATAGAAGAAAGATCTTATAACCCTGTTTTTGGAGGGTTATGTTTGAAATAGAGGTAGAAGAGATTGAAATGCAGTGACCGCATATTGTTTAAAACGTTCAATATCCTAGTATTGAACGGGACAGAAGAAGTTGAAGCCGAGTTTTCAAACCGGTGATTTATAATGCGCAGAACTACATGGCTTGTGAATCTTTCCTTTGACCATCTTATGATTGCTCTCTAAACATGTAGTTCTTTGGCTGATTAAGTCGATGTGTGCTATGGTTCCTTTTTACCGAAAACTTGTTCCTGGTAACTATTGTGCTATAGTCCATTTTGCTGGCTCTGGTTGACGGTCATAAGTCCCTTGTTAAAGGTCAGTCATTGCCAAAATAGATGATCGAGCCTAACTACATATGAATCGTCTTTAAGTCATATAACGCTTGACTTTAAACTCTTGGATAAGTACAAGACAATCATAAGCATCTTTGGAAAATTTTCGAGGAAACCCCCAATTAGAGGCATACTTCAACAGCTTTGTTCTGTGATTTGCTTCATCAACATTCTTACCGCACAAGTTCCCTGATTTTTTTTTCCACTTGGACTTTTGTGTAGATAGTAATGGAACATGTTCCCGGGTCTCAACCAGCTCGGTGCCTTGAGTTATTTTCAATGGAAATGGCTGCTGGATGGACCTCTTGGGGAGACCCACCACTTCACTTCCAGGACTTGAGATATTTCTTGAAAGATTAGTGGACGCATCAACTTTCTAGCCAGAAGAATATTGGCATGGGTCAATTTTTCATCGTGGGGTATGTGGACAGTGAGGAGACCTTTCGGTAGCGCCAGAAGGTATGGTTTAGTAGACAACATCGTTGGAAGGAGGCGACGCTAGAATCAGACGAGAAGCCTGAAACAACTACTGCTAGATTATGGTAACTGTACCATCATTTTTCTAAAAGTCTTTGTACCATCATTTTTCTAAGCTTTTTTCTTCTCCTGTCATCGCAGATGTTTCAGACAATTATGTATACAGTACAGTAAGATTCGTTACTATATTAATATCACAATTCATCATATATTATATAGATATTTTTAAAACAAAATATAAAAAACTAAAGGCAAAAGCTTGTAAAATGAATTCAATAAGTGACTACTCGTTGGAAGATTACATATCTGCTTTGATGGGTCAATGTGTGGGGGCAAATTCATTATCCCATTTTCCTGTTATGTGCAATGCACTATACAATTTTCAAAACAAACATGAAAATTAAAAAATAATGACCAGTGAAGAGAAGGACCCAACAATAATTCAAGTATAGTTGATTGTCAATTTGTCATAGCAATCAAATAATATGCTTACAAATATTAACGATATATTCCAAACAGAATCGGTTTGCAGCTTGATTGAATAATGGTTTTGTGAATAAATATTGTGATAGTGTTGACGAAAATTTTAATTAATTTAAACAAGAGTTTATATTTTATTCATCAGAATCATGTATCAACAACCGACTTGCATATTTGTTGTCACAATGTTATCAATTAAAATTAATTTTCTAGAAAGCAAATAAAAGAATAGCAATCATTAGATATGCACATGATAATATATACATATACACACTAACCCGGACAAAAAATGAACATTTCTTATGTTTTTGTTCATACTATGGTATCGTCTCTATAATAACAATTAATTTTTAAATAAACACTAAAATAACTGATAATACGAGGCTTAAACTAATTTGTTTTTCTAATTAACATGTCTGCAAAACCAATCAGATGGGGTGTTTTCCGGTCATACATGTAAGGGACCCACGTTAATAAACATGCCCCACATGTCTCACCATCTTTTCTCTTTATAATCTGGTCATTTTACACAGATCGAGAGAAACATACATTAAACCCGTACTGCCTCAACTGATCCGTTGCGCAAAACCACACAGTAACTTACGTACGCCACTGCTCTTCTCACCGTTCGTCAAAATAGACCGACACGTGGACAATTCACGTCAAATCTCCAGTAAAATTACTTTTTTTTTTTTTCTTTAAAAATGAAAAAGATTCTTTTTATAATTCATCTTCATCTTCTTCGTCAGACCGTGCGCACAAATTGCAGCAGCGATCGGTCTCGGAGAAGAAGAAGATGACGTCGGACGGCGCGACGTCGACGTCAGGAGCAGCAGCGATGGCGGCGACGAGGAGGAAACCGTCGTGGAGAGAGAGGGAGAACAATCGGAGAAGGGAGAGGAGGAGAAGAGCCGTAGCTGCGAAGATTTACAGCGGTCTGAGAGCTCAAGGCAACTACAATCTCCCCAAGCACTGCGACAACAACGAAGTGCTCAAGGCGCTTTGTTCTGAAGCTGGTTGGGTCGTTGAAGAAGACGGAACCACTTATCGCAAGGTGACTAGATCTGATCTTGTTTTATAAGATTTATAGATTAAATGGGAGTTTCTAAAAGTGGATCTAGTGCCCTTTTGATTTGATCCGCCTTACTATATATAGATCTTAGTTGGAAATGATCTTTTTTGATCCAAAGTTTCTTCCTTTTTTTTTCTCAGGGACACAAGCCTCCTCCACCTGGTGACGTGGCTGGATCATCGTCACGAGCCACTCCTTACTCTTCCTATAACCAAAGCCCATTCGAAAGTCCCATCCTTTCTTACCAAGTCAGTCCATCGTCTTCCTCATTCCCTAGCCCTTCTCGTGACAACAACATCTCCACCATCTTCCCTTTCCTCAGGAACGGTGGGATCCCTTCGTCGCTTCCTCCCCTTAGGATCTCAAACAGTGCTCCAGTCACTCCACCTGTCTCGTCCCCATCATCTAAACACCCCAAGACATTGCCCACTTGGGAGTCTTTTACCAAACAGTCCATGGCCATTGCTGCTAAACAGTCAATGTCGTCTTTCAACTACCCGTTCTACGCTGTCTCTGCACCGGCGAGTCCCACTCATCATCGCCAGTTCAATGCCCCGGCTACTATACCTGAGTGTGATGAGTCTGACGCTTCCACTGTTGATTCTGGTCATTGGATAAGCTTTCAGAAGTTCTCACAGCAACAGCCATTCCTTGGCGTTTCTGCAGTGCCAGCTTCTCCTACTTTCAATCTTGTGAGACCGCCGGTGCCTCAGCAGTTGTCTCCAAACACTGCAGCAACCCAGGAGATTGGTCAAAGCTCGGAGTTTAAGTTTGAGAACAGGCAAGTGAAGCCATGGGAAGGGGAGAGGATCCATGATGTGGCTATGGAGGATCTTGAGCTCACACTTGGAAACGCTAAAGGTCGTTAGTTGATGTGAAAGAACAAAAAGAAGAACCCTTTGTGGCATGGTCGTGAGTGTTTAGTGTGTTGTTGAGTTATTGGTTTTTGGTTCTTGTACGAGAATCTATATTCATTGTACCAGTGAGTTTGTTTCACAAGGCATTATTTGTAGATAGAATGTCTAAGATGCATGTTTCTATTACATATCATTCCTTTTAGGTCTTGTAAGACATTACAATTATTTTAATATTAAGTGGTTTGAACTGCAATATATCATTCAAACTTGTGATGCAACAGAAGAAACAGGAAGGGGATATGAAACAGAGCTCAAGAGATGAAATATTGTTCCTCATGCATATATGATGAAACAGGAAAAAACATATAGCAAGAGATGAAATTTTTAGCTATAACTTACACAAAACTCATAATACAAAAAAAAAAAAAAAAAGTGAACAGAAGGCATGGAGCATTAAAAAACTCAAGAAACTGTGGAACTTTTGACCCTACTCTGCTTTTCAGGTGAATTTTCATTCAGAACCATCTGGGAAGCTATCAAGAGCATCTTTCTTACCGTTAACATAGAACTCAACCACTGCTCGCATTCTATTAAGCTTATCCGGATGGTAATTCACATGAACAATCACCGGTTTCACCTTCCTCTTCAGCTCCTCATCCTTCCTCACAGTCTTGAAAAGCACCTTACTGTTCATAAACTCATACATATCCATGACCCTCTTCGAAGCATGCAGCCCAATGTACTCAGGGTGCGAAGGATAAAACAACTCCTCGTTAAAACCGCCTGATCCCACAGTTTCGCCTTGGAGAGCCTATCCGCAACCCTATCCAGCAGCTCTATCGAAGGAACCGTAGGCCTCAGATAGAAAAACCCGGAGTTGAAAACCCATATCCTCATGGTGTGAGCATACCTAGCCCACCCCATGGCCGGCTCATCAAACACATCGTTGAACCCGTAAGCCGTCATGTTGCTGTGCCCATCACTCATCGACTCCACATCAGAGTCTCTGTACAAATGACCAAACGGGTTCCGCAAGAAGACGATGTCCACGTCCGAGAGGAGAACACCGTAACCTAGCTGCAAGAACTCTCGTAACACACGGAACTTGAGGCCAGAGACGGCATGGTTGCCTCCGGTTTTCCCGACAGCGTCCACGTCCTTGTCCGGATCTCTCTTGTAATAAGCAACATCGTTTTGTTTACAGAAACGCTCAATGTAATCGTCCAATGCCACAACCAGGTAGTTTTTTATACCCAGTCTCTTGACGCTAGCGATCTGAACCTCTAGCATTGCTTTCACGTTAGCGTTTGCAAGAGCAACGATCACCTCTTTATCCACAGCGATGCCTTCTAGGATCTTTGCTAGTCTTGGGTTTACAGATTCGTCGGAGAGGATGGTTGGGTTTGTTCTTAGGCTCTTGACGGTTCCGAAAGGACCAGGCTTTATCTGTGGTCCTAAAGACACAACCTGTTTTCTTGCATTGTCTGATCCTTGCTCAGCTAAACGCAGCTTCTCCGTTAGCTCTCTGACCTGTTTCTTTAACTCGTTGTTCTTCTCTGAGAGAGATGCGAAGTCTGACTTCAGCATCTTGGAGGATTCACAAGACGATGATCCAACCTAAACAAAGAAAGTTATTAACTTTCACTAAATAAAATTACAAAAATCTAATCTTGAGTACCTGGACGCGTTCGTTAACTGTAAGGGAAGAGTTTGAGTTGAAGAAGCCGTTTGGGAACAAAACGGCGCAAACGCAGCCGATGATAATACCGACGACGATGGCGATCGCGATTCGAGATCCACGGAGCTGTTGTGTTCTGTCTCTACGACCCGCCATGGCCGGTGAGTGTCTCTCCTCTCTTTCGCTAAGCGAGATCAGAAGAGGAGAAGCTAAACGAGAGAAGTTTTGTACAGTGTTCTGTCTTTGGGTCAAAGCTCCACGCTTTTTTGAAGTGGTTGAGGGAAAGAGAGAGGTTGTCTGGCCTCTTCTGCCGAGACAACGACGAGGATGTAACAAAGGCTGCTTTAGTAATATTCATCTGCTTTTCGATGTAGATGCTTTTTTAGTCTAAGATGAAGTTACAACCGTTAGATGAGATGACTATTCTGCTGGCTTATCTGATAGTCAACATATAATCAGATCTTTCACATCTATAATCCACTTGTTAGCACGATCACACATGATAGACCAAATGCACTATGATTGAGGTTAGTTAAGCTGCCGAACCTTTAATAATAGCATCTCAGCTAAACGCATATGGTTAAAGTCAGCGATCAGAACGCGATTTCAGCGGTTGGACCGTTGAGATTTGGGTTGTGCGGCAGAGAATAAAAAAAAAAGATAGGTCCACTTTGCAAATATTATAACCAGTGTTCTTTGAACCGGAAAGCTGAACTGAATAATCCGAGTCACGATTTTTTTAATATATATAATATTAATTTTAATATATAAACTAATTTTTAATATACAATTTTAAAAGTAGTTATAATGAATATGATGAAAAATTTAAACATAAATATATATCAAATATAAAACATTGAAAAATTAATTAATTTTGATAGTTTTAGTGACTTTTATCTGGTTAAATAATTTTAAAAATTTAACCGGTTACACGACTAGTTTTTGGTCCGAGAACAAATTCCCTGCCGTATGGCATATAGCTGACGTGGTTCAACTATCGGGTCAGTATGGTTTTAAAACACTGATTATGACTTTCCTCAGTAACGGTCGACTACATGCCAAAATTTTGTTGTTACCAAACAAACTATCTCTCCTATTACTAAACCCACTTGAATCAATATCCGACCCGCCTCAATGCTTATATGGATGGACAAAGTCCACCCCAATCTCATATGATACCCCCAAAACTTTGTTTCTTTTAATTACTATAACATCATGTAATACAAAAGGCCGTCCATACAAAAATTGTGTAGTGGTCAAACAAAATCGATTGTATCAACTCTTTTTGTGTTTGGTCTTTGAAAAAAAGAAATTTGAAATGAGGAGAAAGAGAATTGTCTGAATAGCCAAGGAGACTGCCTAACGACTAACCAACTCAGAGACTGTTGATCAAGTCTCTGATAGATATTGTTCAAGACGCAGGCAAGTCATCCTTGGCTACCACACAATTCCTCATTCTTCATGTCACCGTTTCTCGTTTTGTGTTTTTCTTTCTTATGATGTGTTGATGAGTACACTCTAATGATATGTGTATATATATAGGTATGATCGCATGGACATTGAGTGGACAAAATATGTTTGACCTAACATGTGTGCATGGGCAATGTTAGAATATGTTCTTAACGATTTAGTAATTGGATGGTTTGAACATGTTCCATATTTTAATATTCGTATTAAGTCTGAGCTATGTATGTTAACGTTATTTACAGCCTAAAAGAACATTGTCTAAGCTTACGAGATATATATATATATATATATATATATATATATATATATTAAATGTGAAATATAGTATATAATAACAAAAACGATTTAAAGTGATATTATATTGTCACTGTGATATAACTAGCCTAGCTACACATATAACGGCAATACGATATAACGATCTTTCATTATAGAAACTTACCTGATATCTTTCAGTCATCGTCCCTACAACTAAGTGTTTAGTCATCTAGATAGATGGACGACATGTGAACGTATGGTTTGTTATCTTTGTTTTGTGCGTTCGTGGACCATCTTTTACTTATTCTCCAAAACGGTATTCAAGATCAACATACTCATAACCACAATATACAACAGTCTCTCTATTTTTATACTTTTCTTACACAAGTTCTCAAGATGCTCAAATAACAAAAAAAATATTCTTTCAACCCTAATCATCTCTATCAGGTCAATACCCCTTTTCTTACTAGCTACATAGCTGACTACTAGTGTCATTGGGACCATAAAGATAAGAACATCTATAAAAGTCATGATGCCATATGGATATGTATAGTAAACAAGGAATATGTGGACCTTTCTGTGAATATATGAAAACAGAACATATAGAATTGTTCTTTATATCAAAGTTAGTAGAAAGAATGTACTATCAGAAGATATGTTGGGAAAGAAAGCTGTCGCCCATATATGTAGGATAATGCTTTTCTTTTCCTTTCAGAATATTTGTATGAATGATTTGAGAAGAGCCACACAATCGATAATATAATGTTTATCGCCAGTCAGTCTGCTATATGAAACATAGATTAATTATATTACCAACTTAATTAATAGATGTGACAGGTAGCATATTGATTTGTGTGTGTATATATGTATTTTTTACAGCATGCTGTGTTTACTGAATATCCTGATAGCTACAGATCAAATCAGATCAGATAATTGACTGAATATCCTGATAGCTACAGATCAAATCAGATCAGATAATTGACTGAATATCCTGATAGCTACAGATCAAATCAGATCAGATAATTGACTGAATATCCTGATAGCTACAGATCAAATCAGATCAGATAATTGACTGAATATCCTGATAGCTACAGATCAAATCAGATCAGATAATTGACTGAATATCCTGATAGCTACAGATCAAATCAGATCAGATAATTGACTGAATATCCTGATAGCTACAGATCAAATCAGATCAGATAATTGACTGAATATCCTGATAGCTACAGATCAAATCAGATCAGATAATTGACTGAATATCCTGATAGCTACAGATCAAATCAGATCAGATAATTGACTGAATATCCTGATAGCTACAGATCAAATCAGATCAGATAATTGACTGAATATCCTGATAGCTACAGATCAAATCAGATCAGATAATTGACTGAATATCCTGATAGCTACAGATCAAATCAGATCAGATAATTGACTGAATATCCTGATAGCTACAGATCAAATCAGATCAGATAATTGACTGAATATCCTGATAGCTACAGATCAAATCAGATCAGATAATTGACTGAATATCCTGATAGCTACAGATCAAATCAGATCAGATAATTGACTGAATATCCTGATAGCTACAGATCAAATCAGATCAGATAATTGACTGAATATCCTGATAGCTACAGATCAAATCAGATCAGATAATTGACTGAATATCCTGATAGCTACAGATCAAATCAGATCAGATAATTGACTGAATATCCTGATAGCTACAGATCAAATCAGATCAGATAATTGACTGAATATCCTGATAGCTACAGATCAAATCAGATCAGATAATTGACTGAATATCCTGATAGCTACAGATCAAATCAGATCAGATAATTGACTGAATATCCTGATAGCTACAGATCAAATCAGATCAGATAATTGACTGAATATCCTGATAGCTACAGATCAAATCAGATCAGATAATTGACTGAATATCCTGATAGCTACAGATCAAATCAGATCAGATAATTGACTGAATATCCTGATAGCTACAGATCAAATCAGATCAGATAATTGACTGAATATCCTGATAGCTACAGATCAAATCAGATCAGATAATTGACTGAATATCCTGATAGCTACAGATCAAATCAGATCAGATAATTGACTGAATATCCTGATAGCTACAGATCAAATCAGATCAGATAATTGACTGAATATCCTGATAGCTACAGATCAAATCAGATCAGATAATTGACTGAATATCCTGATAGCTACAGATCAAATCAGATCAGATAATTGACTGAATATCCTGATAGCTACAGATCAAATCAGATCAGATAATTGACTGAATATCCTGATAGCTACAGATCAAATCAGATCAGATAATTGACTGAATATCCTGATAGCTACAGATCAAATCAGATCAGATAATTGACTGAATATCCTGATAGCTACAGATCAAATCAGATCAGATAATTGACTGAATATCCTGATAGCTACAGATCAAATCAGATCAGATAATTGACTGAATATCCTGATAGCTACAGATCAAATCAGATCAGATAATTGACTGAATATCCTGATAGCTACAGATCAAATCAGATCAGATAATTGACTGAATATCCTGATAGCTACAGATCAAATCAGATCAGATAATTGACTGAATATCCTGATAGCTACAGATCAAATCAGATCAGATAATTGACTGAATATCCTGATAGCTACAGATCAAATCAGATCAGATAATTGACTGAATATCCTGATAGCTACAGATCAAATCAGATCAGATAATTGACTGAATATCCTGATAGCTACAGATCAAATCAGATCAGATAATTGACTGAATATCCTGATAGCTACAGATCAAATCAGATCAGATAATTGACTGAATATCCTGATAGCTACAGATCAAATCAGATCAGATAATTGACTGAATATCCTGATAGCTACAGATCAAATCAGATCAGATAATTGACTGAATATCCTGATAGCTACAGATCAAATCAGATCAGATAATTGACTGAATATCCTGATAGCTACAGATCAAATCAGATCAGATAATTGACTGAATATCCTGATAGCTACAGATCAAATCAGATCAGATAATTGACTGAATATCCTGATAGCTACAGATCAAATCAGATCAGATAATTGACTGAATATCCTGATAGCTACAGATCAAATCAGATCAGATAATTGACTGAATATCCTGATAGCTACAGATCAAATCAGATCAGATAATTGACTGAATATCCTGATAGCTACAGATCAAATCAGATCAGATAATTGACTGAATATCCTGATAGCTACAGATCAAATCAGATCAGATAATTGACTGAATATCCTGATAGCTACAGATCAAATCAGATCAGATAATTGACTGAATATCCAGATAGCTACAGATCGAATCAGATCAGATAATTGACTGAATATCCTGATAGCTACAGATCAAATCAGATCAGATAATTGATTATTCGGATGAAATCGGATCACAAAATAACTCTAAAAATTCAGATATCCGATTAGGGTCCACAATATACATAGGTTTGATAAGAGGCTGACACTGAAATGGATAAGGCTTTTTGACTTAATCGCACATCAGGGCCATTAAACAAGCCCATTATAGCACCAAAAACGGGCTTGGTCAGACCGTGAGAGAATATAGGATTGAATGGTTTTGTAACTGGTTATCGTAAAGCTTGTTTGGAAACGAAGACTTGTGTATCCACCGTCTGAATTAGCTATAGTTACATTAGCGCAGCAGAACGCGTTAGTAAAGTCAAACACGAAGTCAACTCCCTTGTCCCCACTTAGTTTTTAAGTGAAGACCGTACGGGTTTTTATCCACTTATTACAAAAAAAAGTCTCTCGTTTCACACTGATCCTTGTTCCTTTATCAAGGGGCCATCATCAGCAGAGTTTGAATCGGTGATCAAAAATGAAATTCGAAGGATCGCAAACGCTCTTACCGGTGAGAAAACCTGCAAACGGCGGTTCCAACAGCAAACGCGCTGGTTACAAGCTGTGGGTTTTAGTAGCGGTTCTCCTCTTGGCGTTAGGTTCTATGTTGACCGGTTCGGTCTCTCTCAAAGGACTCGGTCTTTTCATTCTGTTGAGGGAAAGTTCGGATTCCACGTCAGCCACGATCTCGACGTTTTGGTACGAATTAGTCATCACTGAAACTGAAATAAAATTTCTCGGTATTGATGTTTCTTTTTCCTAAATTGAGATTATTTTTTTCCGGTACCGACAGGAAATTGAGGAGAGAGAGAAAG
This sequence comes from Brassica carinata, assembly GCA_016771965.1. NCBI lineage: Eukaryota > Viridiplantae > Streptophyta > Magnoliopsida > Brassicales > Brassicaceae > Brassica > Brassica carinata. The sequence continues at coordinate 7,684,811 of CM028689.1, read as the reverse complement.
TTGTTAGGCATATGTGGGATGTGTACGGACGCTCCGGTGGAGTTAGGGTGCCTCAGTTCTGGCGAGAGGCTTTTGAGGCGGCGTATGAGTTCCTGGTCAGTGATTCCGCCGCCGTTCGAAACGGTGCTATTTCCGATATAGCTAAACTGTCTCTCATTCGCTCTCTGAAGCCCGACTCTACTACGGCCCAGCCCAATCGTCGTTGAGTTTTATAAGAGAAAAGCCCACGAGAATAGCATAAGATTTTCTTGTATATAGAGAAATCAAATAAATGAAAATGCACAAATAGCGTTTTCATTGAAGTATTGTTGTCTGAAAACAATTGTGTAGCAACCAAATTGTTGTCTATGTATTACAAGCAATCTATTTTAAAATCTGTTCAAAACTTTTCTCAAAATAAATCAACGAAGTTATTTTCAAGGATTATATATATTAGGAATTGAATCCTGTAAGTTAATCACAATTGTTTTAAAAAAATCTTCCATTTTGAAGAATTAGAGCCGTGTCTTTCAAGAATTAGTGAAGCTGGACAGATTAAATAGCGCGCGAACATAATAACCGCCTTTTCTTGTTGTTTCATCTGCACCGTTGATTAATTTACACTAACAATTGAGAACCGTAAGATCTCTTTGATATCTTTGTATATATAAAAAGCAGAGGCGACTTTTTATGATCTTTACCCAAGCTCCCGCTCGTTTCTTCATCATGTGACTTGGTTTCGAGTTCCGAATAATATTCTATCTTCTTTAGTTTCTCTGATTATCATTAGAATCTCCTTTGTTTGAACGATGGTTCTCTTCTATTGTTAGGGTATGGGCTTTGACTCGTCTTCATTCAGGTGACGTTGATTCTTAGTTAGTACTGGTAAATGCAGTAATACTTTTATTAACAAACCCTATAATGTAAATATTACACAGGAACAGGTGTTTAAGGATAAGTAGACAAACACAAACACGCAACATCTAAATTACAACATATACCAAATCTTTGAAAGTAGCATCAATTTTATTCAGAATTGTCTTCTTTTTTTTCACACCTCACCATGTGGCACGAGGAAACAATGGTTGAGCATCTGCATAGGAAGGAGAAGCGACAGTATTGAAGGCTGGAGCGGTAACACCAACGGTCCATGAATCAGCTATCTCTATCATATTCATTCCTTCTTCCTCTGCTTCATCACCATCATCATTTTCAATCTCTACCAATGCATTCTCTGGAGATGAAGATATCCTCTCTAACTCGGTAAACACTTCCGTCATATATGGCCGCTTCTTTCCCTTGGAATTCAAACATCTCCTTGCTAGATTTGCCACTGCCATTACTTGTTCTGGTTTGCATGCGTCTTTTATTCGAGCATCCATGATATCAAAGAATCTGTTTTCTTTCATGGCAGCTCTGAAATGATCTGCTAAGCCTCTTATTTCTTGAGAACCTGAAAGGGTTATCACAGGCTTCTCTCCTGTAATAAGCTCAACGAGGATGACTCCAAAACTATAAACATCACTTTTATCGGTATACTGGCTGGAACCATAGTACTCTGGATCCACGTATCCGACTGTGCCTGAAATAACGGTTGTCCAGTGAGTATGATCTACCGTTACTGATCTTGAGGTACCGAAGTCAGATACCTTGGCTCGATACTTCTCGTCTAGCATTATGTTTGTTGACTTGACATCTCTGTGATAAACAGGAGAACACGCAGCAGAGTGGAGATAAGAAATAGCGCCTGCTATATCAACAGCTATGCGCAAACGCACCCCCATATCATTGTGTAGTCTTCAGATTCTTCATGGATGTGCTGAAAAAGGTTACCATTGGGGATAAACTCATAAACCAGAATAGGAACTTCGGTCTCAAGACAACATCCGAGGAGCTTGACGACATGTCTATGGTTGACCTGTGAGAGAATGACAATTTCGTTGATGAACTCTTCTAGTTTGTCTTCATCTACAACTTTGGATTTCTTGACAGCAACGGTTCGACCATCTACTAGCATTCCTTTGTAGACAGTGCCTTGACCACCCTGTCCAAGTATCCTGTTTTGACCGAAGTTTTCAGTGGCTTTTTCAAGCTCTCTCGAGCTAAATATTCTTGTCTTCTCGATGTTACCTTCTCTTGTATTGAGTTGTTGTTGCAACAATAGTCCTCCGTTGCGTTTGAAGAATTTCTTTTTCCTCTGAGTCACCTTTCTTTTCTTAAGATACTTTCTCAGCAACCAGATACCACCAACTAGGAATAAAATACCAAAACCTGCACCTATTCCTGGAAACGGCACCAAAAGATGGTATGTTAAGGCGTCATTTGTTTGTTTATAAGCTGTTAAGTGCTAACTGAAACAGAGGATACATCCAGTGACTTACCTATCAATATTGGTACAGTCTTATCGCGTATGCATTTATAATGTCCGATCTTATTCACACAAGTTCCGGTTTCTCCACAGTAGTTCAGTTGTCTTCCAGAAGGATCAGTTTCTAGACACTCATTAACATCTGGACAAGGGATATGAAAGATCATTAGAATCTAATTACACTAAGTCTCTAGACATGGAGAATTTGTAATCCTAATTTAACAAGCTGTTTACACATACACACAAAGAAAAGAGTTGAGAAAAGTTTACTAACCTTTGCATTGGTTCAAGATGTATGGGTTGCCTGTATAACCTTGGCTGCATTGACAGTTTGCATAACTGGCCCTAGAAATGGTGGTATTTTGGCATAAGCAACTTGTCGTGCGTTTAGTATTAGATGTATGATCGTTTGTGATTTCGCAGTTTAGCGAATTCAAGAAGGAAAGATTATTCGTCTGAATTACCCATCCTATACTAATTGTAGAATACCCTTGAGCGAAAAACCTTTCTGGTTTGGTTACATTCCAGAACGTGTAGTCCTCATCTGTTAAGAAAGCGACTCGGCATTCTCCTCCGCTTGTTGAGTTTCCATGATCAAAGGTCTCTATGCTGACACCGACCATCTGGTGAGAGCCACCATTTGACAGACTAGCACTGCAGCATCCCTCACCATCACAGATTCTTTGACCTTCCCCTTCGGTACTTATACAATTTGGAGAGTTAGTAATATAAGCAATCCCATTTTCAGAACACTCGTTGCGCAAAAGAGGGTCGTTGTTTCTAAGTAATATATCTTTCTTTGTAGTGCAATCCAGATCGCATCTCACCATGCTCGGCTCGATGTTAGTCAAAGACGCCCTGCTGTTACAACCAACCGCTACAAGGCTGTTTGCTCTCCCAAAGAAAAATGGACTGCCCGTCAAATTCAAAGCTGGTCCAGACTCTTTTCCATCTCTGGAACATCCAACTGATGTTATCGGGCTTTTGACACGAATTGACCCAAAAGACTGGTCTGATGACAAGCTAGAAATGTATCCTTCGTATGGCAAATAGATATTCACAACTTCCATGCCCACATTGAAGAGGAACGGAGAAGTAGCGTTTCTGCATTCGATTTTGTACCATTCGTTGAGATAGCAACCTTTTTGAATTCCAAAGGGGTATGGAATATTTATATCTCCACATTTGGTTTGACACCAGCTTGGGAGTGTGTGGACTTTTGAATCAAGGATGGACATGAGTAGAAAAGAGAGAAGAATGAAGAACGTGTAATTGTTATAGAACCTCATGATGTTGTTTCTCTTTAATGGACTGGATTTGTTCCTTGCCAAACAAGTTCAGAAAGAAAGCTCTGGTTACTTGCAGCACAGCCTAAACAACATCAAACTCTTTCGAGTTTCATAAGAACTTGAGGGTGTTATAGGAGACAAGTTTGGGTGCTGTGTTGGTAACACTTCCTCCAAGAGTAAATGGAATCGTCATCGACCACGGGCAAATTTCTGATAGCCTAAGTCAATAGTCGACCCCGTGTTGTTTTTCATTAATTCCAAACATACCCTACGAAGTCTCACAATCACAGTAGAAAAGAAAGACTTTGAATTTTCACTCTCTTATCAAATAACACACCAAATTAATCAATGTCCAAAAAGTCACAAAGTTTGCGTGTTGATCGAGTCATCGTAGACCCACGCAAAAACTTGATAGTGTCGGTTAAGACATTGATTTTCCTTCCCCACCTGATTTCTAATTTTAAAAATCTCCTAAATTCTTTAGAAACCCCAAATTCCAAGAAATTGAGGTCCAATAAGATGAACGATTTTGAAAGTTACAATTAGCTCCAATAAAATCTCAAGAGAACTACTCTCCGTATTGTTTTACCGCTGAAAGAAAAGAAAAAACCACTGATGAGTTTGATGTTGAAGGCAAGCAGACAACAAATAAGCAAAAATCAATTCGCCCACTAGGCAAATGACTTTACCCCTGTTCGTTCCTCAAACGCCAGCGTCTGCGGCAGTGGCGATAAATAACACGCATGAGAGAGAAATAATGATGCATCGTTGTTATATGATTGTCGCCGATAACTGCCGCCGATGGCCTTTTCACCATTTTTCTCGCCGCTGTAAATTTCAGCGGCTGACGCACATATATTAGATGCCGCTGCGTTCAGTTTTTACATCTTTAAATTCAGAATTTTGGCTTGAAGCTGACCTGTCAAACAAGATCCCTTTATAATTTTTGATCGCTTGTCATTGACGCTGGCGTTCAGTAAACGAACAGGGGTTTTGTAAGTCAGTCAATAAAGAAGACAATTAGGTCTTCTAGTGCAACATCGCTATCACGAACTTATTACTCGAAATTATAATGAGCAGTCTATTTCTGGCTTTATACCGAATACCTGCATCGTGAGCTTCTTGAAAAAACGAGTATCCATAATGATTAAGGCAGGTAACAAGACACTCGTAACTAGGAGTCAAATATCATAACTATTGTAATATTAGATTAGTTTTTTTTAGTAAAATAATATTAGATTATTTATTTACTTATTAACTTAAATAAATCATGAAAAAAGGATACCAATATTTTACAGCATTTGATTGATTCTTCTGTTGCTAACACAAAAAAGATTGGTTCTTCTGTTAATACATGCAAACACTATAACAATCACCAAAGTGAAATGCAGATATTGGTAGATATTTTGAGGAAGGTGAAGGAAGAAGTCTTTCTGGTTTTGGCTCAGGGGTTTGGACAGTGAAATGCAGATGGTAGATGCTATTCAAGATAGTTTGGTGATTGGGTTTGTACACTTTTATCCGGAACAGAAGAACGAACCAAACAAAACCAAAAATGAGGTTTGGTTCGGTCTGGATCCAATCAATAACTTGAGCGGGTTCTATATTTCTATAACCAAAAAATCGAAATCGAACTAGACCGAAAAATCGAAACCGAACTAGAACCAAAAAATCAAAACCAAACTAGAACCGAACCGAGAACCGAATGGATACATGAATTTCTATCATATAGTTTATATACTTATATTATTAATTATATTTAATTTTAAAATAATCAAATAAATTAAAATATTATTTATAAACTAAAGTATCCAAAAACAAAATTACAAGAATATATTTAATCCTAAATATTTAAAATTATTTGAATCATCTCATTGTTTTTCTGAAAATCCAAAAAAAAAAAATCTGATATTTAATCCAAAAATCTGATTTTTTTCTAAATTTTTAACTCGAATTAACCGAAAAGCCGGAACCGAACCGGAAGGGAATGAGATTCGAAATTATCTCATATATTAACATGTTTTGAACTTTATTACCCAACCTAGCCAAAGACCAAATTAACCGAACAAAAACCAAATTTTTAAATACCCAAACGGATCCTAAACCTGTAGAACCTCTAGAACCGAATCGAGAATTGAATGTCCAGGATTAGTGGTTATCAAGAAAAGGATTCAGCCACCATGTCTTGGTTCAAGTGCAACATTGGTTATGCATGGTCAGCTGCTACGAAAAGAGGATGTGGAGCTTGGGTTTTAAGAGACCACGAAGGTAAAATGTTGATGCACATGCACAGCGGGAGCTAGAGCCTTCTCAACAATGTCTCTCACTGACAGACTAAGCTAGGCCTATTGCAGTCTTACGTTGCCACAGGCTATCCAAATTGGTTAAAGCTAGGCCTTGTAGGTTGTGTTCAAGATGTAGAAAGCTCACTTCAATATGATTTTAGTTTTTTTTTATTAAAACAACAACATGATTTTAGTTAGTATATCGCATAGAAGCAAAAACCAGTAAATGAATTAGTAATTCATTTATTAACAAACCTATACTAGAGTGTTAATATTACACAGGAAGGATCAGGTGTTTAAGTAGAAGAAGACAAACGCAACACACAGCATCTAAATTCCAACACATACCAAATCTTTGAGAGTAGCATCATTTTCATTCAGAATTACCCCTTTTCACACCTCACCATGTGGAACGAGGAAACAATGGTTCAACACCTGCCGAGGAAGGCGAGGCGACAGTATTGAAGGCTGGAGCGGTAACACCAACGGTCCATGAATCAGCTATCTCTATCATATTCATTCCTTCTTCCTCTGCTTCATCACCATCATCATTTTCAATCTCTACCAATGCATTCTGTGGAGATGAAGATATCCTCTCTAACTCGGTAAACACTTCCGTCATATATGGCCGTTTCTTTCCCTTGGAATTCAAACATCTCCTTGCTAGATTTGCCACTGCCATTACTTGTTCTGGTTTGCATGCGTCTCTTATTCTTGCATCCATGATATCAAAGAATCTGTTCTCTTTCATGGAAGCTCTGAAATGATCCGCCAAACCTCTTATTTCTTGAGAACCCGAAAGGGTTATTACAGGCTTCTCTCCTGTAATAAGCTCCACGAGGATGACTCCAAAACTATAAACATCACTCTTATCGGTATACTGGCTGGAACCATAGTATTCTGGATCCACGTATCCGACTGTGCCTGAAATGACGGTTGTCCAGTGAGTATGATCTACGGTGACTGATCTTGAAGTACCAAAATCGGACACCTTGGCTCGATATTTCTCGTCCAATAATATGTTTGTTGACTTGACATCTCTGTGATAAACAGGAGAACACGCAGCAGAGTGTAGGTACGAAATAGCCCCTGCGATGTCAACTGCAATACGCAAACGCACGCCCCATATCATTGTGTAGTCTTCAGATTCTTCATGGATGTGCTGGAAAAGGTTACCGTTGGGGATAAACTCATAAACCAGAACAGGAACTTCTGTTTCAAGACAACATCCCAAGAGTTTGACTACATGTCTATTGTTGACTTGGGAGAGTATGACGATTTCGTTGATGAACTCTTCTGGTTTGTCTTCATCCACTACTTGGGATTTTTTTACCGCAACTGTTCGACCATCTACCAGCATTCCTTTGTACACAGTGCCTTGACCACCTTGTCCAAGTATTCTGCTTTCGCTGAAGTTTTCAGTGGCTTTTTCAAGTTCTCTCGAGCTAAATAGTATTGTCTTCTCGACATTACCTTCTCTTGTATTGAGTTGTTGTTGTAACAATAGTCCTCCGTTACGTTTGAAGAATTTTGTTTTCCTTTGAGTCACTTTTCTCTTCTTAAGATACTTTATCAACATCCAGATACCACCAACTAGGACTAAAATACCAAAACATGCACCTATTCCTGTAAACGGTACGAAAAGGCATAGTCGTCATTAGTTTAATTTTACGAGGGCATCTATACGATGTTAAGTGCTAACTGAAACAGAAGATACATCCAGTGACTTACCTATCAATATTGGTACAGACTTATCGCGTAAGCATTTAAAGTGTCCAATCTCGTTCACGCACGTGTCGATTGTTCTACAGACCCCGTATCTTCCAGTAGAATCAGTTGCTAGACACTCATTAACATCTGGATAATAAGGGATATGAAAGATCGTTGGAATCTAAATATGGAAGATTTTGTAATCCTAATTTAAGGGGATGTTAACACATACTGTACAACAAGAAAAAATGATTTGAGAAACAGTTTATGCAAAAATTCAGTAAAAAAAAAAAAAAAAGAGAAACAGTTTACTAACCTTTGCATTGGTTCAAGATGTATGGGTTGCCTGTATAACCTTGGCTACATTGACAATTTGCATAGCTGGTTCCATGAATGGTGATATTGTCGCATAGGCAACTTGTACCGTATCTATCATTAAGTCCAACACTATAGTACTCCTCTCCATTTTGGCAGCGTAACGAGTTCAAGAAGGAAAGATTGTTCGTCCGAATGACCCATCCTATCCTAATTGTAGAGTACCCTTGAGCGAAAAAGCTTTGTGGTTTGGTTGTATTCCAGAACGTGTAGTCTTCATCTGTTAGGAAAGCGATTCCGCATTCTCCTCCGCTTGTCGAGTTCCCATGATCAAAGCTCTCTATTCGGACATCGGCCACCTGGTGGGAGTCAATGTGCGACAGACTAGCGCTGCAGCATCCGTTACCATCACAGCTTCTTTTACCTTCCCCTTCGATACTTGTACAATTTGGAGTGTTAGTAATATAAGTAATTCCCTTTATATCAGAACACTCGGTATTGCCCAAAAAAGGGACGATGTTTCTAGGTAATATATTATTCTTTGTAGTGCAATCCAGCTTGCATCTCACCTTGCTCGGCTCGATGTTAGTCAACGACGCCATGCTGTTGCAACCAACTGCTACGAGGTTGTTTACTCTTCCAATAAAAAAAGGGCTGCCCGTCAAATTCAAAGCCGATCGAGACTCTTTTCCATCTCTGGAACATCCAACGGATGTTATCCGGCTTTTGACACGAATTGACCCGAATGACATGTCTGGCTCGTCTAACGGCGGCTTGTCAAAAAACGGCTGAGACATATATCTTTCGTTTGGCAAATAGATATTCACAACTTCCATGCCCACCTTGAAGAGGAACGGAAAAGTAGCGTTTCTGCATTCGATTTTGTACCATTCGTTGAGATAGCAACCTTCTTGAATTCCAAAGGGGTATGGAATATTTATATTTCCGCATTTGGTTTGACACCAGCTCGGGAGAGTGTGGACTTTTGAATCCAGGATGAACATGAGGTAAAAAGAGAGAAGAACGAAGAAAGTGTAATTTTTATGGCACCTCATGATGTTGTTTCTCTTTAATGGACTGGATTTGTTCCTTGCCAAACAAGTTCAGAAAGAAAGCTCTGGTTACTTGCAGCACAACCTAAACAACATCAAACTCTTTCGAGTGTCATAAGAAATTGGGGGATGTTATAGGACAAGTTTGGGTGCTGTGTCGGTAACAGTTTTCCTCAAAGAGTAAATGGAATCCACGAGTGGCGAATTTCTGATAGCTTAAGTCAATAGTCGACTCCGCGTTGTTTTTCATTAATTCCAAACATGCCCTGCGAAGTCTCACAATCACAGTAGAAAAGAAGACTTTGAATTTTCTCCATATATCTATCTCTCATTTTCTCAGACTGTCACAGGAAAAAAGGCATTTTCAACCGAACATTTTCGTGTAGTGATTTTTTTATACCCAAACAAATCATAAATACAAAAGCATACCTAAACTAAAAATTATTTAAAATTTTGACTTAAATTTCAATCCGTAGCATAAAAACCTGCGGTAACTAATAGGCCTGAGCATTTTAACCTGGACCCGAAAACCCGACTCGGAATCGACCCGAAAATACCCGACCCGGAACCGAACCGAAAATTTACAAGTACCTATTGGGTCCAAAAATTTTCTACCCGAATGGACCCGGACCCGAAAAGAACCGACCCGAATAGACCCGGACCGAAAAGGACCCGACCCGAATAGACCCGACCCGGATAGACCCGATTCAAACCCGACTTTAAAACTTTAAAATATCTTTTTATTAACAATCTTTGTCATTATTTTGTAACATTTCTAAGTAACATGAAGTTTGAAATGTAAAATATATAATTAAAAATGTTCTATTTTAACTATTAATAGTTTATTTTAAGTTATTTTATAAAATTTTAGATATATATGATAAATTTTGACTAAATTTGATGGAATTTGAATATTTTATTTCCTTTTTATATCCAAAATACCCAAACCCGACCGAACCGACCGGACCCGACCGAATCCGAAAATTATGGGTATTACCCGAACCGACCGGACCGACAAGACCGACCGGAACCGACCGAAAAATTATGGGTACCTAAATGGGTCTAAATTTCCAGGACCGAAAGACCGGACCGACAAGACCGACCGAACCGACCGAAGACCCAGATGCCCAGGCCTAGTAACTAACATCATTTTTAAATATTTAAAACTAGATAAATATTTGATAAATTTCAATTTTAATGAAAATGAATAATTTATGAAATATCATTTTTAGTTTTATTTAGTAATGTAAGAGTGTAAAACATGAAATATATTACTTATTGATGCAATTGTAATTTTACTGAATAAAATTTGTAAATAAAAATTATTTTCCCCTTAAAATATAGAAATCAAAACATAGATGTTTTAAATATAATAAGGAAAAAATAGAAGTGTTGTATCACAATGGTAAGTAAAACTCTATTATGTCTCCATTACAAAACGATGTCGTTTATTTAAAATAACGGTTGACTAATGTGATGTTAGTCAAAATAGGTTTTTATGCTATAGATTGAAGTTTGAGTCGAAAATATAAATAACTTCTTAGTTCAGATATGCTTTTGAGATTATGATTTGTTTGAGTATAAAAAAATAAGACGACTACAAAATGTAGAAAAATGTCTTTTTCCCAACTGTTAGACATCAAATTTAACAGTGTCCAAAAAGTCACAAAGATTTGCGTGTTGATTATATCATTCATTGTAGACCCACGAAAAAAACTATACCGTGTCGTTTTAGACTTTGAACCATAAGAAAAAATAGGATTAAGAATCTTTTTTTTTTTTTTTGGTCAAAGGGATTAAGAATCTAACCATATGAAAATGATGGCTAGAATATCAACCGTTTGGATATTTTGAACCGAAAATCCCCCCAAGACTATCTCCATATACTGAAATCGGATTTGTTAATTGATCAAGCCCATTAACAGCCCATTCTATAATAAAAAAAATTAAGCTGTTGATTGATACTAAATGTCCGTGCGGAGTCGATCTCGGGACGGGAGGAAAAAGCGACAGCTGTAAGTTCTGTTCGGTAAAGTTTCGTTCTTAGATCTCCTTTCGAAATTTTCAAAATTCTGCGTCTTGATTCCTTTAGATGCAATTTCATTGTTGCTAAGCTTTTAAACTCTAGCTCTACTCTGTATCAGCTTTCTCGAAATTGAAAATTCTCCAGCGATCGACGTGCTAAGCTTCAATTCTTGCTTCGCTATATCTACTTATGTTGTATGTAAGAGTTTGAAACAGTAAAAACAAGGGATCGATGAATGAAGAAGAGCCTTCAGGAAGTGGTGAAGAAGGATGTAGCATCTCAAAGTTTGATTACTCTGTTGAGAATCATTTGAAGGCAGTGGACTCTATCAGTGATCTCTGCGGTGAAGCTGGCACTGATACTGACAAGACTGATATCAAAAGACTGTCATCATCAGTTACATTCTTGAGGTGAGTTAAGAGCAGAGTCAATTGTGCTTGCATTCATAGAACGTTGATCCTAGACTAGTAGTTTAAGTGGTTAAGATCTATTGCAGCATTTGGAGAAACTCTACCTTTGTCCTTATTCAACTGTTCTTAACCATTTGATAAACCAGCTGATCATTGTGAATTTGCATTGTTAATAGAAAAAGGTTACACAATGTGGCAGTGAGAAGAGTACTATATGTTATGAACCAAAAGGTTATGAAAAAGGTTACTCATTGACTGTTAATACTCACAAATCTAGTCTCTCATCTGTAGGGAATGGAGGCATATAAGTTATGAACCAAAACGTTTTGGGTTTTATAATGATGAGGCTGGAAAAAGCTGTGAGCCAAAGGACATCAACAGTCAAACTTTGCCTCAGTTTTCTTCAGCACGAGCTCCTAAGGTCTGTCTTATCTTTACACTAAAAGATTTTTTTTTGCTTCAACGGATCTGCTTTTTTGTTGACTCTGTATTGGTGCAGGTTAAGATTCATGACGATGAATCATCATCATCATTTGGTGAACCCAGGTAGTAAATTAAGGTGTATATGAGCTGTAATTGTTAAATCTCAACGGGCAGTTGTTAGCTAGCAAAACTCATGCATCACTTGAAATTAGAGGAGGTATACAATTAAACTTGACTGTCGATTATCGAAAATAATCATAGTTTTATTCTTCTCATGTTCAAAATTATGAAGTCACTTGTGAAGTTTAGTGATTGGGTTAAGCGAGTATGAACCAGGACTAAGTTGGTGATCAGCTAGACAGCTTATTGACTGTGCTTGTTTGTGTGCTCTTGTCCTTTTTTAATTATCAACGAGGTTTTAGTAGTCATGATTTCTTATGTAATGATTTATTCACCTCTGCAGTAAGGATTTTATCATGCATGTTGGAGGCTCTGTTTGGGCATTAGAGTGGTGTCCCAGAGTTCACGAAAACCCAGATGCTCAGACAAAATGTGAGGTGATTATGTCATATCTTCTGTTTTGATGCTTGATAGAAATGAAAATGTTAGGTTTTCATTGTTGTGAGTTTTTACCGTTGCAGTTTCTAGCTGTGGCTACTCATCCGCCTGATTCGTACAGTCATAAGATGGGCGTTCGACTTTCAGGTAGAGGCATTATTCAGATATGGTGTATCATCAATGCCACATGTGAGAACGATGGGAAGAATCAAAAGTTTACTGGAAAGTCTGGAAAGAAACCATCAGATGAAAGTAATAACAATACAGAACCTAAAAGGCCGAGAGGCAGGCCCAGAAAGCATCCAATAGAGACAACAGATCCTAAAAGCCGAAAGGAAGTCCTAGAGAAGACTACTGCTGAGCTTCCTGTTGAGCTTGATGGTGACGTTCTATACGTTGAAGCTTTGTCTGTTCGGTATCCGGATGAGGCAGTTGTTCCCGCAACTCCTCTTCGGGTTCTACGAAAACTTCAGTAACAAAAGCCAAAACCAACAATGAATGCTCAGGACAAGGGTTGTCTTCAGAAAACGCACATATCAAACTTCCCGTACGGAGAAAGAGACAAAAACACCAACGTGCTGAAGAAACTTGCAAAACCGTGCTGTCAGATAATGAAGACGTTGGTAACGTTCTAGGCAAGCCATCCTCGGATATCTCTGAAGACATTGCTCTTCCAAGGGTTGTTTTATGCCTCGCGCACAACGGAAAAGTTGCCTGGGATATGAAATGGCGTCCCTCATCGCCAGATGATTCTCTTAATAAGCATAGAATGGGATATTTAGCTGTCTTGCTGGGGAATGGATCTCTGGAAGTGTAAGTCAGCTACTTCCCTTTCTTCGTGTATCCTACTTATGCATTCGATATATTGTCTTTCCTTTACTATGTGAATATAGTTATTGTTATCATAGTTGCAATATGCAATAATGTTAGTACCGTTAACTAGGTTGCATGTCCCATGCGGACTGATGAACAACTTTATGCAGGTGGGATGTTCCAATGCCTCAGGCAGTATCGGCTGTATATTTATCTTCAAAGAAAGATGCGACTGATCCTCGTTTTGTGAAACTGGCTCCCGTTTTCAAATGTTCAAACTTGAAGTGTGGTGACACACAGAGGTTAGTAGATGTCTAACAGTTGCCAATGTTGTGTTCTCAGAGTTGTACATTAATTTTGCTTTTATTGTTGATACTTTCTCAATATCTGTCTCTATTCTCCTGTTATGGTGCTCATCTATTATCCTACAGTATTCCTTTAACAGTTGAATGGTCTACTTCTGGGAATCCTGATTTCTTACTCGCTGGTTGCCATGATGGCACGGTAATTATTAATTTTTTTCACACTACCAGTTTTATGTTTTTCTTTCATGTGGAAAATGTAAATGTGTACAAGAATAAGAATTGCTTTGACTCTGTTTGTTTTGATCTCTTGCATTAGGTTGCTCTCTGGAAATTTTCTACAACTAAATCTTCAGAAGGTATTACAACCTCAATCTGACATGTTTTTCCATATGTCAGATTGTTTGTTTTCACATTGTGGCTAGAGAATGATCTGTTGATTTCACATTTGCTTTTCAATTTTTCTGTGCAGATACAAGACCTTTACTTTTCTTCAGCGCAGATACGGCTCCTATTAGGGCAGTTGCATGGGCTCCTGGTGAAAGGTCAGTGACGTGAAATCACACCCATATGATCAGTACTTCTCGCTTTCTGTTTTTGCGTTCATTCAGTTTGGAGAAGCGATTTGGCTTTGTCACTGGCTTTAATTAAAAACCAACGTAATTTCTGAAAATTCCAGTGATCAGGAAAGTTCAAACGTAGTAGCTACTGCTGGTCATGGAGGTCTCAAGTTTTGGGACGTACGGTAAACTTCATAAATATCAGCTACATCGCTTTTCTTCAAGTTTCCATGTCTGAGTTTTAAGTCTTTTTTTGTGTTACTACATAACATAACTTATTGCTTGCTTCCTATGGTCTTTCCATGTAGTGATCCATTCCGTCCTTTATGGGATCTGCACCCTGTACCAAGATTTATTTACAGCCTCGATTGGTTACAAGACCCAAAGTACTAATTGTTTCTTTGTGCTCAGTTGATTACAGTCTTTGAGAGTCATGATTAAACCAACTTGGTGTTTCAAATTTCTTATGCAGATGTGTCTTATTGTCTTTTGACGATGGCACAATAAGAATCCTAAGCTTGGTGAAGGTCGCGTATCATGTTCCATCAACCGGAAGGCCATATCCTAACACAAAACAGCAAGGGTTAAGCGTATATAACTGTTCCTCCTTCCCCATCTGGAGTATTCAAGTATCACGGTTAACAGGTAAATGCTTTTTCATGTATTGTGCTTAAATCACTCTTAACACAATCATTTTAATAAATAAAATAACCGCGACGCTGAATGATACTCAACTTCATCAGGCATGGCAGCTTATTGCACTGCAGATGGGTCCGTTTTCCATTTCCAGGTCTGTTTACAAAGTCATTGATTTTTTCACTGCATTATTACTTCACTTCTTCTCTTCTGTATTTTTTAAAAAGATTTCTTCTTTGTCTTGTTGCGGCTTTACAGCTTACGACCAAAGCAGTGGAAAAAGACTCGAGAAACCGAACTCCTCACTTTCTCTGCGGTCGATTGACGATGAACGGTTCCACCTTTACAGTGCACAGTCCAGTGCCTAACATACCGATCTTCTTGAAGAAACCAGTTAGTGAGACTGGTGAAAAACAGAGATGTCTTCGAAGTCTCTTGAACGAATCTCCTAACCGATACGTATCTCCTGTTTCAGACGCTCAGCCACTAGGTCAGTTAAAACTTATACTACAGAAGTTAAATCTCCTGAGCATCTTTAGTCCTGGTTTCGATTTTAGCTTTACATTTCTACCAGCTTTTGCACACGATGAGGATCCGGGCTTAGAGTCTGAAACCGAGGGAACTAACAACGAAGGGTCATCAAAATCAAAGGCTAAGAAAGGAAAGAACAACACAATCGAGGAGTACGAGAACAGAGGAGCACTGGTCTGCGTTAAAGAAGATGGCGATGAAGAAGAAAGAAGAAGAAAAGAAGCAAGCAACAGTAGCAGTTCTGTGAAAGCGGAAACGTTTCCACCTAAAATGGTGGCGATGCATCGAGTGCGGTGGAACATGAACAAAGGAAGTGAGAGATGGTTGTGTTACGGTGGAGCAGCTGGGATCGTTCGGTGTCAAGAGATTGCTTCATCTGGTTTGGTCGGTAAACAAAACTGGAGGCATCCGAGATAAATATGTAGTCCCACTAATAAGCAAACAAATAACCCTCAATCGTACAATGGTTTAACATTTGCTCTCGCCTTGTAAAGCAAGAAAACTCACTGAAGACACTAATCTTGGATGCGTATAATAAATAAATAATCCAATTTTGTTTGTTGGATCGGTAACACTAATCTTGGATGTGTATAATAATAAATAATCCAATTTTGTCTGTTGGATCAGAAAGCCGAAACAATATGGAGAATGCCTCGGACAAAACAAAGGGATCGTGAATTAACTTTAGTGGTTCACCTCGTAGGATGATCAATATCTATGTGTAATGTTGTCATACTTGCTCGACATTGACGGCCACGGAGTTTTTCTTATCGAGGCATCATGGATCTGTTGATTCACAGTAAAGATTGAAGGGATAACATTTTGTTTAAACACATTGGGTTACATTTGCATGTTCAAGCATTCTTTTGTTTTCATTGATACCACATCAATAAGTCGACCTTTTCTTGTTCCTCCGTTTAGAAATGAATTCCCATTTCCCTAACAAAAATAAAGAAGGTGTAATGAGTAATTATGCATGCAAGTAACTAAAAACAATCATCGGAACAAACCACATACAGTGTTTGTTCTTATTCTTATGTTATGAATGTATTCTGAGAAAATAAGAACTATGGTATAGCGAGAAAACATATTCACTTAAAAGAAAAAGGGAAAAACATATTCAGTAATATCACTAAATCTAAGTACGTAACGAATCATACCAAAAAGATAAAAAAAAAATATTATAAAGAATCGTAGACATACTTGGCTTTATCACCAACGGACTTTGCGGTGGAAGATACGGTTTCGACGGCCTCTGAGCCACCGTGATCATTGAATGCATTGGTGACACCCGTCACGGCGGAGTCTATCCTCGTCCCAAGTAGGCTGTTCCTCCTCAGCCCAAATTGTCACCGAGTTTATCGAAACAAGTAGCATCACAGATAGCACTACATCAACCCATGTTTTCGCCGTCCGATCACCGACAAACTTTATTATTTACTCTTCTTGTTTTAAATAATTAAACAAAAGATTTGGTTTCAAAACTAGAACTGATAATCAGATTATTTAAGATGTGTCGAAACGATTTTTACGCATTATACTAGTTTTATTGGGTTGTGCAATAAATTTAAATGGTTTGGTTTTATTCAAAGGTAAGACTACAACAAAAATAGTACGACGTGAGGTGTCCCTTTTTTCTTATGCGAGTTCCAAATTAATCAACATGTAATTCGTTTTTATCTATATAGACTATGGTCAAATTCGTATTTTTAATTGAATAAATGTAAACACCAAAGCGTAGTGGCATAGCTTTTCGGCTTATAAACGTATTTGTCTATTTAAGTTTTCGCATAGTCAAGCTCTAGATGTTTTCAAAAGACAGAAAATGAGTAAGATCCAAAATACTAGGCTGGGATTATCTAGGAATCAAAAATCGACCATAGATCATGAATGGATCTCCAACAATAGATATTTGTAAATATTTTTTTTACATATGTTTTATTTTGAAAATTGTTATTTATTTATTAATATACTATTAATACACACACATATATATATATATATATATATATATAATATATATATATATATATATATATATATATATATATGTGTGTGTGTGTGTGTGTGTAGCTACCTTGATTTATGAAACAAATGTGTATCTCTGAATAAAATTTTGTAAATCTTGCAAAATCATTTTCATGGTATGTGTTATGATAATTTTCCTATAAAACTGTCTACTCCAACGTTTCATTCCTATTTGTTTCTTTTCAACCAATAGCATCTCATGTTTTACTATGTGGAAATGATAATACTTAAAATTTCTTAAATTTATTCCATTTTTCATTTCATAATAGAGTACAAAATAACATTACTCCTAAAACAAAGTAATAATTTTATTTTTATACTCATTACTCAATTTCTCATTCTATTTAAAGTTGGAATAAAACTCAATTTCATTATGGTTTATTTTATTTTTCTGTAAAAAATGAATTAAAAAGTATAAGAGATACTTTAACTATAAGTAAAACCAAAACTATTGAAAATAAAACAGGAACTTGACAAAAGGATATAGTAATCAATCACAAAAAAAAAAAACTGTAATCAAAGAATATTATTAAGTTGCATAATGATCATCACTACATCAGGATGCGAGAAGTAGCATACTCCCTCCATTTTAATATAAGTGTTGTATAAAGTTTTATCATATAGATTAAAAATAGTTAAATTTTATGTTTTATATTTAATTAATGCATTAGAGTCTTTACTGATAATAAGCTGAAAGAGTATGGATAAAACCGGATTTAAAAAATATTAAAAAATAAAATAACATTTATACTGAAACAAAAATTTAAATATAAAACAACATATAATTTGAAATTGAAAGAGTATATGATATATCAACTTGACTCTTTACACATCAGTATTGCTTCACATTAATGTAACATACTTCTCTAGATTCTCATATTCTTCATTAACCTGTCCAAAAAAATCTGTTGAGTAATTAAAAAATTAAATTGATAACTACTATAACTTGAGTATTTGTTTAATGAAAGCTTTTCAACTCCAATTTTGCTTAAATTTAACAACTCTGCACTAAAATAACAATTTTGTTATATCGCCGACCAATGTAAATTAGTTAGAATCACTTTTACATATCTAGATATATTGCTATACTTGAACATAAAAAGAATATTATGAAATTAGATACATGAATTATTTATCATATGTATATAAAATTAAAATGGAAGACAATGTGAAAATGAAAAAGAAGGATTAGATGTCATGTGACTTTTTTTTTAATTTCATGTGACTTCATTCCCACATAATGGGTTTATAGGGAACTCTATTCAAACGATACATTATGTCATAGTTTGAGAGGCACAATTTTATTTATTTTCATATTAATTTTTTTTTATTAAAACTTATATATATATATATAATTTATAAGTTTGTGATAGTAATAATAATATTTGTAAGCATTTCTAACATTTTCTATGAAACATTGTTATACTCCATCCCTTTTTACCACTTGATGTTTAAAAATTCTGCAGAAATCATCAAATATTTTACAATTTCTAAACAAAAACATTATTAACTATCTATATAGCCATAATTTAATCACTAACAAAATAATTTTTAGAATATAAAAATCATATAACATAAAATATTAATAATTTTTATTCAAAACTGAAAACTTCACCCAATTTACAGCAAATAAATCTTGTAAAACATATGGTACGTTTTTCCAATGCATTTGATATATTATAAAGGAGGAAATTATACATATATATTGGATAATTGTACTGTTAAATAACCATTATTATTTAAATGTGAAACTATTATTATCATTATTTAAATGTGAAACTTTGTATTGACCAATAATTTAGTAAAACTATGATTTACTACAGTCAAGCATTTATAATAAGATTGATTAACATTATTATGCAAATAATTTCCTGAAATTATCTTACCAATTATTAACAAAATTAAATTAGGTTATAATTTATAGTGTGACTTATACAATAAATATATGATATTAGATTAAAAACATTTTAAAAATTTGCTAAAAAGTTTCTTATGGTATTTAAAAATGCTGGACTGTCACTACTTTCCTTTTAATAAGAACGCCGAAAATATAGGTGTGGGTTGCATGTTTCATATTATTATAGCTATTAATTTATTATTGATAATTCAACGTTCATCACTAATATTAATATACTTCTACCACAAAACTAATTCGTATTAGCCCAATAACCGTTAAATTTTTGAAACAATCTTCACTCAATATATTTACTATTTAATCATATGACAGAAATCACAAAATGGATGTAAATTCTAAAGATTTGGCCTTAGTCACAATAAAATTAACAAAATACCACAATTTCTACGAGATGTATTCTAAAATGACACGAAGAGCTTATACCTCCAATCAAAATCAGTGATGACTCTTGATTGACTTCCAACATCCACGGTCTTGTATTTAGGCAAAGGGACTAAGTCTTGTTCTATGTTCACGAGATCTTCGACGAGAATGTCGTAGTGACGTTTGACTTCCTCTTCCGATTTACTTCCGACGGCGTTGGCCACGTTATGCCAACGGTCGGGAGTGTCTTTATCGTAAACGGCTAAAGCCCTCTCGAACATCTTATTTTGCTTAGACGTCCAAGACGAGCTCGAGCTCTTAGAACTTGTGGCCATTTTGTAATGTGAGATATATATTTAGGGAAACAATTTAAGAAAAAGAAAAGTTACGAATACAAACGAATGCCAAAATACTCCTTATATAGAGAAAAAGAGAGTTGAGAGATTCCGCAAGTTGTAGTATTTTTCCAAAGAAAAATCAGGTTATATATCAAAATAAAAGTATAATGTTCTTATGAGACTACGTTTTTTGGGGTCCATATGGTTCTCTGGTAGAGTAGTATATATTGAGAAGTCAACGGTTCACATAATAGTGTTCTAGTTAAATCTGAAGTTAGCAGCTCTTTTCTAGGGTAGTTATACTTAGCCAATTGTTAATTTTAAAATTTTAACTGCATATAAATTATAGATAAACTATTAAACAAACTTCATTTATGTATCAAACTATTTGATGAAACATTTCATGACTATCTGTCAAACTGTATAATGTAATAGAAAAATGTGCTGATTCCATGAATTATAGTATTTTGATAAATTGAATTACAATATCATGTCCACTAAAGTGATTAATACAATCATTATTTGATGTGAAAAAAAAAACGGTTTAATGCACACAGTTTGAAGATAGAATTACGAATTCAATGTCATCTCATGTACCAAACTTCACGGAGAGTTCTAATAGCTTTTATACTTCTCTTGTCATCTATTATATATTTAATACAAGAATAACTATTTGATGGAGATGGATAGATGTTCTTGCGTACTTTGTAGCTATATATGTTCTGTAATAATCTTGTTAAGTTGTTCCTTTGGAAATCTGTTCACCGCTGCATTTTATTGATTACAAAACAAAGCATAATAGGTCCAAGAACATACATTATTTGACTGATAGGGATGATAAACCATGAAACACAACATCACACCAGTTAATCTCATAATGGTGCGGAACAAGTCGTTCAGGTGTGGACTCTGGGAGCCCATCCTGCGATCACATACTTCTCCTCGGCCTTTGTTTTCTCAAAGGAGTGGAGGGAGAACAAAGCATGCATGTAGTTATGAACATGGGTCAAGCTCCCAGGGACAGACCAGCTTTTGAAATGGCCAAGGGCGACCTCGAGATGGTAAAGCTTTGGTGCTAAGCTTAGATCCACCGCGCTGACCCTTTCCCCGGCTATAAAAGGACCATCGTGAGACTTGAGATGATTCTCCAAGGCTTCTAGCTCATGAAGCAAAGGACCGTCACTGGCGTCTTTTGTCGTCAAGAAAGTCACGAAAGTGGTCATGATCTTGGATCCAACAGAGGCAAACTTAGGAGGAGTCTTGAGAGATGGCTCAGGATACTTCTTCTCGAGAAGGTTGACGATGATGTCGGAATCAGGCACCCATTTGCCGTCGATCTTAAGCACTGGTACTTTCCCTCCAGGATTAATGTCTAAGAACCTGCATCATATATAACCAAATTCCAATCAAGTTTCACGGTTAGCATTTGAACTAACCAAAAGCCAATCCAGTTTCCGGTTAAAAGAAAGCTCAATAGATCCGGTGAATCAGTAACTGACCACTTAGGTTTGTCGGAGAGGTTGATCAGATGCATTTTGTAGGGCAGACTCTTCTCCTCGAGGGTGAGAAGAACCCTTTGGCTGAACGGGCCTGAAACGACATTAGAAGATCAAAAACTCATCAGAACCTGCAAAATCAGAGCTTAAGCAGAGAGATAGAGAAGAGTAAGTTACAGTCGCCAAGAACATCAGGGGCACCAACGGCGGCTTTCACGCAGACTTCGAGAGCCATCTTGAACTTTTCGTTTGCAGCGATCGAAGAAATGTTGAGTTAGTCGGTGGTTTTTGTACACAATTTCTCACACTCTTCTCTTTAGTGCTTCGACCAAAACCAGTGGTCCATTATTGCCCAACGTTTGAGAAGGACATGTTATCTTTTCCACGTGTTGTGCATCAGTGCATGGCGAGACACGATTTGAATTTCTGAACCGTGTTTTTTTTTTTTTTTTTGGACCGTGTTGGTAAGGTTATCACGTTTTTAGCACAATGTTAACGTAACGACAACATTAATGCAAAACACAAACAACTACTAAATTATAATTTATTTGTCGTGATTCATATATTTAGTAATTGAATAATCCATATAGGAATCATCGGTTCAGAGAAAATATTATTAAAAAATTCTTTTTTAGTGTAACTGCCTTCAACTTAAAAAAAAATAGAAAACGTTAATCATGATCTCTTAAACCATTTGTTATAAAAGATGAGATGTATTTACAAAATTGTTACTTGTTAATTTTTTTTAATTTAGTAGAAAATGATATTTTACCATCAAATACATTTAATATGTCCAAGATTCATAAAACAACATATTTATTACTTATAGGTTTATTTCATAGTTTCTTTTTCATTCTCACCAAATTAGTTAATTTTAACGTCTATTTAATATTTTATAAGTTTATTTATTTTGAACACATATTTATTTAATTTTTACTGATTTATTAGTTACACATATTTGGTTTTATTTAGCCATGTATAATTTTTAACTAGGTTATATATTTGCCACAGATATTTTTTCCTTCTAAAATTTAATAGATTTATTTAACTAATTTCAACTGATTTGTTTCTATTGAAAAAATAAATTCTACGAAGACATAGATCTATCATGACACATTGACATACATGTTTCACGTTTGAATTTATTTATTTTTGGTTCAGTTTAGATATTACGGTTTGATTAAACCAGAATAAACCAACGCAAACCAAAATCCCACTTTCACTCATTTTCTCCCCCTTCATTTCCACCTTCACCTGCTTCACTGTAGCGTCCTCGCCTGTGAAATCTAGGAAGGTGACGAAGACCAATGGGAACCCTAGGAAGAGCATGTTACTCCGTCGGATTTTGGATCCGTGAGACCGGTCAGGCTCTCGATCGCCTCGGATGTCGCCTTCAAGGCAAAAACTGCTTCCGAGAACAACGTAAGCTTCACTGTAGCTCGATTCTATCACTCCGTTTTTTGAATTCGCTTCGATTAGGTTAACTCAGCTCTTCGAATTAGGTTACAGATCTGGTATTTGATGTCTTTGAATAGCAGAACGGATCCATTGATCAATTCTAATAGGATTGTGCTTTGCTGCTTGTGTGGCTTTATCTGTGTAGTATCAAGGCATCGGACGCTGATGAACGTATTCGATAAGGCTCCGATTGTGGATAAGGAAGCTTTTGTAGCACCAAGCGCCTCAGTCATCGGGAACGTCCAGATCGGAAGAGGATCTTCTATTTGGTATGGATGCGTACTACGAGGTGAGCAAGCTTTTACTAAGCTTCAGTGTTTTGTGTTTTGAATGATTTGATAGTGAGCCAAGCTTTGTTTGAGTTCTATCATATATATACGTATGTATCCTTAGCTATCTCAACTAAGTAGAGAACGAATATATGTTCTTTAGTACTCTTTTATGGTTCAGTGATGAATAACACTGCTCAATGTGGAGTTTCCTAGCATTACTGGATGAGCTTTAACACAACATCTTCTCTTGATGAATATCCCCTTGTGCAAGTATGCGTACGCTAGTCTGGATTGTTATTTCTTCTCTTTTCTGTGATGGTAATGGAATAAGGTTGTTCTTCCGTATTGATACTGTATGGTTAAGCCTAATAGTTCATTACCAGGAAACAGTGGAATAACAGTCTATGACTTGCTCTTGTTTTCTGTGCAGGGGATGTGAACACCATTAGTGTTGGATCAGGAACTAATATTCAGGACAACTCACTTGTTCATGTGGCAAAATCTAACTTGAGCGGGAAGGTGCCTGCAACCATCATTGGAGACAATGTAACCATTGGTTAGTGGCAAACTCTTGCTCTTTGTTCTGATATTCATTCATCTCCGCAAAGCATTTGGGATATAGTTTTAAACCTGTTGTAACAGGTCATAGTGCTGTTTTACATGGATGTACTGTTGAGGATGAGGCTTTTATCGGGATGGGAGCGACAGTTCTGGACGGTGTCGTGGTTGAAAAGCATGCCCTGGTTGCTGCTGGTGCACTTGTGCGACAAAACACTAGGATTCCTTCCGGAGAGGTATAATTTTGCGTCAAACATTTGCATTATCTGAAGACCCATAACCTTATGTGTGCTGACATACTTCTATTGCTAGTTAGGCAGCATAGGCTATTTCATTTATGATACCTTTTCTAATTCTGAGATCAGTGGAGGGAGATTAGATGTGAAGTTGAAATACAGTTTGGTCTATGAATTGGTCTGGATAAAACATAATCTATCATCCTTTTAGGTGAGGTGTTGTAAAAGCTCAACTTTCATTTAAAGACTAATGATTATGGTCAATTAGGTGAAATTGCATTTTAAACAATCAGGAGTTCTCGTCTGTTTACGGTTTACAGCATGTGAATGCAAAAGTGTGTTTGTGTGCCCGATTCAACTCCTTCTACAGCTATATTTACTAACAGATTTAACTTTCTTTTAAAACATATTGGTCTATAATGACTCAGATATGGGGAGGAAACCCAGCAAAGTTCCTCAGGAAGCTCAAGAGTAAGGAAATTGATTTTATCCCAAAGTCAGCTGAAAACTACTCAAACCTCGCGAAGGTCCACGCTGCAGAGAACGCAAAGCCACTAAATGCGATCGAGTTTGAGAAGGTTCTACGCAAGAGGCATGCTGGAAAAGACGAGGAGTATGACTCCATGCTTGGTATTGTGAGAGAAACTCCACCAGAGCTTAAACTCCCTAACAACATAGGGCCCGAGAAGCCAAGCGTCCTTCATACGTGAACTGATTTTTTCTGGGGTATGTTTTCTAATCGAAACCTTAATAGTATGTATGAGATGTCTCAAGAAGATTATGCTCTGGTCTTTGGTTTGAATAATCGCGGGTAGAGTATAATAAAGTAGAGTGAATTTACAGCTTTGGAGAAACTTTTGCTCTGACTTTTCTTCATGGTTTCTTAGGAATGAATGGTATTGTCAGACAAACTTTGGATGCTACTACTTTGTTGTTTGAAATTTCGAAACAAACATGAAGATTGAATAATTATAATAGACTGAAGCATGTGCTTATTCATGTGGGTTTAAGAGCCATTTCGTGTTGGAACTGCTCTTAAGCTTTATGTTCTTCACAAAGAAGCTTACAGCATTTACTTAAAGCAAATGCCTTTAGGGTTTAAGTTTCTCTGTGGATCACAATGATCAATTTTGGGCTATTGGGTCATAGGGACTACCGTTATTTCCTTCAAGGAGCGTGGAAAGTGATGTTATAAATTGAGATTCCGAGTGTCGTATTGAGACACTACTTAGAGGCGAAACATGGCAGCATAACCTTAAAGTTAATCGTTACTGGATAGTTAGTCGATTCAAGAATAGAGTTTGTGCTAATGATCTGATTGCGTTTGTGAAGCTGTAGCAATCACTAGTGCAAGCTAGTTGCTGTATCTCTATCAAACAAGACGGCGAGACAGCCTCTTATTATAGATTTTATCACTAGACGACATATACAGTTGTAACTCCCTAGCACAAACGCTACCTTATTAGAACCCAAGCTTAAAGGTTATTGTTTTGTCGTAGGACTATATGATATGCAACAGAACAAAAGAAGGCAACACCGTCACACTTGAGATTCAGAGAACTCTTTGCTTGCTTCAGCAATTGAAGTAGCAAAAACATGCGAACCCAGGGAACTGAGCGTGACAAGCCCCGTGTGAAGCACGTTCCCATCTCTTACACTGACTGTCACAGCCCCGAGTGTTGCCACAAAACCCTGTCCACGTCTTGCTTCGCCTCTGGCAAACTCTTCCTTCCACCATCATCACCTCTGACAAAATTTCTCAAAACATCAAATATGTGAAAAGGTGAGTTTAAGATACATCATGAGTGGAGTGATCTTACCAGTGGAAGCGATGAGGAAGATGGATAGGCAGAGTAAGAGTAAAACTGTGTAAGAAGCCATGGGATTTGTTATGAGATAATATTCGCTAGCTGAAAGGCTCTTTATATATATAGAACGTATTCTCTAGAACTGTCTTTTGTGTTAGAGTATAGTGTGAACGGGATGAAACCACCCAGCCTACTACTTATCCAAACGCTATCCGAAAATCATAGTAAACGTTTTGACTATGGACTTTGTTATCAAAGAGTTCTGACGTCTAATTTGTTCGGACATGTTACTATGACACTATGACACACCAGATACAAACATTTGAATTTTGTACATATATATATATATATATATATCAAAATCAACACAGTATTACTGTTACATTTAAACATTGATGCAATGGGGATCTAGGATTCTGGTTCAGGGGTGTCAAAAATTAAATGGACTTTTTAATCTAAATTAAAAGAAGTAAAAAATAGGTGTCAAGCTGATTTGAACCTTGGTTTAGGGTGTCCGTCTCGAGGAAATAACTACCAGAACTAAAAAAATTCACTTGTACAGCCCTAACTAATCCCATATATATATAAATATATATATTTTTTTAAGGGGTGTCAGCTGACCCTCTTTCACACAAGTAGATGTGCCTCTAGGTTTGAGCACGGATCGAATATCTGGGTTTTTAAAGGTATTTGTGATTTGCTTCGTATGTCACGGATATCTAATTTTTCGATTTGCTTTGTTTCGGTAAAAAATGGATATTCGGAAAAACAGATATCCGGAAAATAAATAGATATTTGCGGATATTTACGAATACTTACGGATATCTTATCTGTTTGGATTAATACAAATAATCTTAAAAATTTGATACAAATTTGTTTTGTAAAATATTTTTTACATGATATAAAAGATAAAAATTAAAAGAAGTAGCGAATCTACATATTTTGTAAAAAAATTAAACTTAGTTAACAATTATAATAACACAAAACTTTAGAAAAAAAATTATAATTGCCATAAATGAAATTTATGCCTCTGGATTCAAACACAGAAATAATGGAATTCTTTTCATTTTGTGCAAAAAATTAAAGTATATATTTGAGTCAGAGTTGTTCGAACGAAATTGTACGGTGGTCAAACCAGAACTGGAACCTGGCTAAGCTTTACAATTTGTATTGAACATGCATGTAACCGTACAAATAATTAATTACTTTGATTTTCTTGTGCCCACATCTAATTATTTCCCTGATATTATGGGGTTTTATAATATAAAAGAAATGCTGTGATTATGACAAAGATTGTTTGATGGCGACCACAGAATCGGACAGTGTTTGGTTCTGCTGCACCATAAATAAACCAGTCTCAGTCTTTGTCTGTAATTTCTTTTGAGCACCTCTTTATAAAACGTTACATGCATCTCCATTCTTCATTTTTGTAAACTGTAAATTGCTTTTGAGCACGTGACTCAACCCATCTCACGTGATTCTCGGATCTCGACCACTTTCAATTTCCATGACCCTCATCAGTGTGATACTATCATCTTTTTTGTTGTGTGGATAAGCTCGTTCTTAGTTTCCTCCCCTTGACGGCTCGTGATTTCACGTGTCTGATTCGAAGTGCTTCCAAGTGGATGCATATGCTTTATAGTTTATACGCTTTATATATGCTAACCAACTCCTTCATCAATTAATTGATGTTGTTCAACTACGTATACTATACACTTGTAAATATTTGTTAGAGATCACGTAATTGCTTTATATATACTCAAAACTATATGGTACATTGATACGTTATTGCTCGATGCAAAATATCTACACCCGAATCTAAAATTTACTTAGTGAAATGTTCATTTCACATCGGAAAACTTGCTATATCAATAGGATATGTCATTTTTACAAATTGAACCTGATGGCTACGAATCATATATATGCATATAAAATTGGAAATTTATATATATATATATATATATATATAATAAATCAAAATATCTACCAAGCAATGCCAGTGATAGTATATCTGGAGTAATTTCGTGCAATCTAAAATACATAATTTTTT
The DNA here is from genome assembly GCA_016771965.1 of Brassica carinata. NCBI lineage: Eukaryota > Viridiplantae > Streptophyta > Magnoliopsida > Brassicales > Brassicaceae > Brassica > Brassica carinata. Next base: position 7,657,032 of record CM028689.1, on the reverse strand, counting down.
TGCTGAACTGTAAAATAGTTCTTAAAACAATGATGTGTTGTAATGGAAACATAATACAATATCTATATAGTAATATAGTAGCAACTGCGGGTTTTCAATCCAATCTAATTGGCTAAAGGCATAATAAACCTTAATTGAGATAGACAGCAAACAACCATTAGTTTATGTGCTAAAATAATTCCACAGACTACATTTTTATAATTCATATCATTTAACTAGAAAACAAAAGAAACAAGCTAACTGAGACATTATTGGTGGAGTGTCGACAATATTATTATAAAAGTTAAAAGCCCAAGCAAATATTTTAAATTAACCATGTAAATTTTTATATCAAGGCACTCTATAAAAGGACCACTCAAGTCTCTAGTGATCGTATCTGTCTCAGCATCTGTGCATCTCTTTTCTCCAACATAACATTTTCTTCTCCCATATATAAAAATCCCAACATTTCCTTCACTAATTCTTCCACCTTCCCCTTCAAGTTTATCACATATCCTCACTTTCCCGTTTCTTTTTTCCCGGAGAATCTTCCCTAGATTTCTTTCATCGTAATGGAGAAGCTGGAGAACGATGAGCCAACTAAGGGACACGACAATACGTTTAGCTTACAGAATGTTCTGTTCATTGTCAAAGTTTCAACCGTCCTAGCCTTCACCGGTTACTGTGGTTACCCGAGTATTTTAAATTTACTTGAATGCGTTGACCTTTGGTTCGGTTGGTTCCGTTTGGTGCTAAGAAACGTTTTCTTCGTCTTCATCATCGTAAACGCTCTCATCGGCTCGATATACTTTAGCTTTCTCAAAACCACCGGAAAAAAGAGACAAGATCTCTATGATGAATATATCGCCGCCGTACGGCCCGTACCTTCCGTCGTCCGTTCTTCCCCGGAGCCGTCTTCTGCCCTGATGGAGGTTGGAGACTACGGTGGTGGATACTATAGTAACTCGAGTTACCAGGAGATCACTGTGTCGCAGTTTCAAGCGGTTAATACGGTTGAGGAGAGTAAGTGTTATGAACGAGTAGCGATGGAGTCTACGAGCTCTAAGAGTTATAGGAGGACGACGAGTTTGGAGAAGAAGAAGATGAAGATGAGGTCGAGGGTGGAGTATCGTAGGACGGAGTCGGAGAGAGTGACGAAAACGGCGTCGTGGAGGTCGCATGCGATGGATGAGTTGAGCAGCGAGGAGTTTCGTATGAAGGTGGAGACTTTTATCATGGGATACAAGAAGAAAATGATAAACGGCGGCGTTGACCAGTGGCAGAACTGTGTCCCCAGTGGCAAGATCAGCCTGATCACAATGGAACTGGCCGTCATGGTCATCGTAGTCGTCGTAGGCTCGTGGGTGGTTCTGCCTCTACTGGTAGTGGTGGTCCGTACTTAGCCATTTCGAATTAGAGCTTGGCGTGGGGACTATGTAAAAGTAAAAAATGTTAACATAGGTTATTTTTTACGGCCAATAATGTTGTATTCTAAATATCTAATATAGATGAGACTATTAATAATCTGTGTCACACACTCACATGGAAGGATGCCACTTATTCACTAGTTACGTTTAACAGGGCGGACATTTTATCCGTTAAATTTGATTCGATACGTTATTGCTCGATGCAAAATATCTACACCCGAATCTAAAATTTACTTAGTGAAATGTTCATTTCACATCGGAAAACTTGCTATATCAATAGGATATGTCATTTTACAAATTGAACCTGATGGCTACGAATCATATATATGCATATAAAATTGAAATTTATATATATATATATATATATATATATATATATATATATATATATATATATATATATATATATATATATATATATATATATATATATATATATATATATAATAAATCAAAATATCTACCAAGCAATGCCAGTGATAGTATATCTGGAGTAATTTCGTGCAATCTAAAATACATAATTTTTTTGCTGAACTGTAAAATAGTTCTTAAAACAATGATGTGTTGTAATGGAAACATAATACAATATCTATATTAATATAGTAGCAACTGCGGGTTTTCAATCCAATTTAATTGGCTAAAAGCATAATAAAACCTTAATTGAGATAGACAGCAAACAACCATTAGTTTATGTGCTGAAATAATTCCACAGACTATATTTTTTATAATTCATATCATTTAAGAAAAACAAAAGAAACAAAGCTAACTGAGACATTATTGGTGGAGGAGTGTCGACGATATTATTAAAAAGTTGAAAAGCCCAAGCAAATATTAATTAAATTAACCATGTTAATTTTTATTTTGAGGCTCTCTATAAAAGGACCACTCTATTCGCTAGTGATCGTATCTGTCTCAGTATCTGTGCATCTCTTCTCTCCAACATAACATTTTCTTCTCCCATATATAAAAATCCCAACATTTCCTTCACTAATTCTTCCACCTTCCCCTTCAAGTTTATCACATATCCTCACTTTCCCGTTTCTTTTTTCCCGGAGAATCTTCCCTAGATTTCTTTCATCGTAATGGAGAAGCTGGAGAACGAGGAGCCAAACAAGGGACATGACAACACGTTTACCTTACAGAATGTTATATTCATCGTCAAAGTCTCAGCCATCCTAGCCGTCTCCGGTTACTGTGGTTACCCGAGTATTTTAAATTTACTTGAATGCGTTGACCTTTGGTTCGGTTGGTTCCGTTTGGTGCTAAGAAACGTTTTCTTCGTCTTCATCATCGTAAACGCTCTCATCGGCTCGATATACTTTAGCTTTCTCAACACCACCAGTAAAAAGAAACAAGATCTCTATGATGAATATATCGCCGCCGTACCCTCCGCCGTCCGCTCTTCCCCGGAGCCGTCTTCTGCCCTGATGGAGGTTGGAGACTACGGTGGTGAATATTATAATAAGTCAAGTTACTACGAGACTGTGCCACCGTGTCAAGCGGTTAATACGGTTGAGGAGAGTAAGTGTTATGAACGAGTAGTGATGGAGACGAGCTCTAAGAGTTATAAGAAGACGACGAGTTTGGAGAAGAAGAAGAAGAGGTCGACGGTGGAGTATCGAAGGACGGAGTCAGAGAGAGTACTGATGAAAACGGCGTCGTGGAGGTCGCATGCGATGGATGAGCTGAGCAGCGAGGAGTTTCGTATGAAGGTGGAGACATTTATCACGGGGTACAAGAAGAAAATGAATTGCCAAAACGGCGTCGCTGATCACTGGCAAAACGGAGTCTCTCGGTTTCAAAACGGCGGCGTTGACCAGTGGCAGAACTGTGTCCCCCAGTTGCAAGATCAGCCTTATTACGATGGAACTGATCGTCGTCGTCATCGTAGTCGTAGGCCCGTGGGTGGTTCTGGCTCTACTGGTAGTGGTGGTCCGTACTTAGCCATTTCGAATTAGAGCTTGGCGTGGGGACCATATTAAAGTACAAAATGTTAACCTTAGGTTTTTTTTTTTACGGCCAATAATGTTGTATTCTAAATATCTAATATAGATGAGACTATTAATAATCTGTGTCACACACTCACATGGAAGGATGCCACTCATTGACTAGTTACGTTTAATCAGCACTTCAGCTGAAATACCGACCTAAAACACCGAATTATAAATTGACAAATTCATTTAAGTTAATTGAACAACTAGTTTTGGGGTTGATTTTAGGGTTAAGTGAAGTTATAAGCTTTTTGTAGTTAATTCTATGTTAAATCCAAAGGAACCAACCTTGTTTCAAAAAAAAAACCAAAGGAACCAACTGCCAACATTTTGATTGTTATGAAACCATGACCATTATGTCAATTCAATCCCCTATATATTATTTGTGAAACATTACAACTTTTTTTTGTGGCCACGTATCATCACTAGAATGATTCTTAGAATAATTAGAGAAATATGTTGGTCAATCTAATTATATAATAAGCTTTTTATTAAACTAACCATAAATTCATTATTAATATCATTTATTATTTCCTTAAATAAAGATTATGGAATTGCCTAATGTGGCTAAAGTATATATGACAATTAATGATTTTGAATAATAAAGATCTGATAAAAAAATAATGTATCTTCTATCAAATTTGTTTAATTTTAAACTATTAAAATAATTTAAAAAATCACAATAACCATATTATAAAAATTTAGATTTTTTTGTATATATTATATTTTGAATTTTAAAAAACGACTTTAAATTACTAAAACTGTTAAAAGTCTCACATTCAAATTTTGCGATCCATTGTTTAAAATTTTTGTTATGACAAAATACAAATGATTACAAAATCATATAAATAAAAGTCTAATTTAATTAATCATTAAGATTTAAAATATATATGTATATATATCATTCGAAATTAAACTATAAACCATATTGAATAAATAAATATTTTAATATTAAAATTTACTTTGAATAATTTTTTTTGATAAAAGTTTTGAACTAACATTGATAATTATTTTTAAATTATAAATTACTAAAACTGTTAAAAGTCTCACATTCAAATTTTATGATCCATTGTTTAAAATTTTTGTTATGACAAAATACAAATGATTACAAAATCATATAAATAAAAGTCTAATTTAATTAATCATTAAGATTTAAAATATATATGTATATATATCATTCGAAATTAAACTATAAACCATATTGAATAAATAAATATTTTAATATTAAAATATACTATGTATGTTAATATCATTTATTATTTCCTTAAATAAAGATTATGGAATTGCCTAATGTGGCTAAAGTATATATGACAATTAATGATTTTGAATAATAAAGATCTGATAAAAAATAATGTATCTTCTATCAAATTTGTTTAAGTTAACAGAACAATTAGCTTTTGTGGTTGATTTTAGGTTTAAGTGAAGCTATAAGATTTTTGTAGTTAATTCTATGTTAAAGCCAAACGAACCAACTGTCACACATTTTGATTGTAATGAAACCATGACCATTTTGTCAATTCGGTTCGTTATTAAAACAAGACAATGTAGGAAAAGGAGAACTGTTACAAGTTCAAGCCAATTAGTTTTTGAAACATTGTTCTCTCCTAGTTCAGCTTGTATATAATATGAGACGTGCTAATGACTGTTTCATTGTCTCCTGGTTATAGACTCATATAAGAAGAGTTCGAGAAAACGGTGTGAACTCCTAAAATATATGGAAATTTCCATGTAAATATACGAGAAACATTTTATATTAAATCCCGTAATATGTAGAATTCAATTTTTACTATTCTACATTTGATTTGGATTGTGGTATATCATTTGAGGGACATCTACTTAACTAAAAAGTATACTCTTTCTGTTTCATATTAAGTGTCATTTTGATCTTGTGCACACAGATTAAGAAAACAATTAATTTTGTATATTTCCTATATAAAAACACAATTACCTATACACCTAACCATATTTCGACCAATAGAAAAATAAATTACTGCATAAAATTAATAAATTTTGTATTGAAAATCGAAAACGACACTTATTTTGTAACGAAAAAATTTCTCTACACCGACACTTAATATGAAACGGAGGGAGTATTAAATTTGTGACATTGTTATAAATAAACTACATATATGAAATAAATACCATTTGGTAGTTATTTGATTAGTTGTTGATCTTATTGCCAATAGCAGCTCCTTGTAATCTAATTAATAATATTTTCCCGGAAAGTTTGTCCATAATTATTATTAATAATTAATAATAACCCCTACGAAGTAGGGGTTATTGGTTGTTGTATTTTAATGAATTTGAAAATCCGAACTAAATCTAGTGTTATTGGTTCTATGATTTTCAAATATGTATTAAAATCATGTGTTATTGGTTTAATGATTCATAAATTCTATATCAAATCAAGTGTTACTCAATCGTACGGATTTACTAATATATTTGATTTAATAATGGATTTGAATGGATTTGTTTGAATTTTTTAGTTAAAAATACCAAGACTCAAATCCGAGAAAAAACTTCTGGATTTACATATTTTAATTGAATTTATAAATACTATATGGATTTCTAAATCAATCAAAATATATAAACCAATAACACCTCCGAAGTTATTAGGATATGTTCTTATCCACTACTTTGTTTGTTCTATAATAATTGCCACCAGGTCACCAACATTTTTACTTTTGTTGTTTCTCTATTATATTTTCCAGACGCATATATGAGTCCACGTCCTCTCACTGCGATGAGTAATACAATATTATTGATCCCGACACATTTGTCATTGACAACCAAAAAACATACATAAACTTGTATCAGTGTTGCAAGGTAAGGTATATATAAATGAATTCTATAATTTATATAGGTTTATAAAAGTGTAATAGATAATCCTAATAGCTTTTAAAAAAGAGCACCAGAAATAAAACTAAATTGTTGGTAAGAAGTTCAAACTTAACAGCTTATAGTTTTTTGCAACAAAAATTCTAGCCATTGCTATGATCTAGATAAATATTTACAATATGAACTAATACATTTAAGAAACTAATATTTTATATGTATAAGATATTTTAGTATATAAGTCTAGATCACTATATTACAGATCCATCAAAACTGTAGCCAGACTTCTTGATATCTTACTTGAAATTACAGCCCATACATCATTGTTACAAAATAGTAATGGTACAAAGAATATATATCCATATGCCGAAGCTGACATTAGAACAAACACTTGCTCCTAGGATGATCCACAACCTGTACTTTGATCTTCTTTAATCAAGCTTTTCTTCTGTCCATGACACATAGTTGGACGTTTTAGGAATTTAATTATTAAACCATATTTTTGGCGAACAATTATCCACTTGCACAACCATTTTAAAACCAAATAATACTACTATTATTGTACCTTAAATACTAAAGCATTATTCAAATCAATAAAAAGCAGACCAAATCTTCTCTTTGGAGCCATTCCTTAGCATCAAAGGAATTGAGAATAAACCGAAACTTGGTTTGTATTGAACAGAAAGTGTCACTGTGTTAGTGTATCAATTAAGTAGCCGCATTACTGTAGTGATTATCTAATCGATTTTTACTAAATGTGATATCACCCTAAATATTATATAGTTATTGTTTTTATAGATTCAGAGATTAATCCGAGTTTCCATATGAATTATAAAAAATAGTTACCTGTCAAATAAGCTAAGGTGTCTGGTTCAAAAATTTTAATGTAATATGAAAAATCCTTGATGGAATAACAACCATCATCGCTTTATTCTTTCTTAGCTGATAGATAATTTATGGATTTACCTTAGCATTCTTTTGGTGTTCAAATATACTTTACTTTTATAATCATGTGTTCACAAAACACAAAACAAAGAGGAAACTTCCTCTGTTTTTCTTTATAGTATAATGACAATATGACTTAATGTAAAGTTCTAAATATTACATTTGGATATGAAACATCGTATATCTAGTAACACTCGTTGAGTCTATTTATACATATATAAGATCTAATTTGAATCTTATATATTTACATTCTACGTGACACACGAATCGGATATCCACTCTTCAATCTTGCAAATAATGTCCACTTCTCGATGCTTGGATCTCCATCTACCACCTCCCATCTTAATCATTTTTATTTTTGGCCACAAACATTATTTTTATTATAACCGAAATAATTACAATTTATGCATTCATATAAGATAATTGTACGAACCTGTAAGTGGTTATAAAACGGTGGAGAAAAACTACCATCATGGCTTTGGCCATATTAAGTCCAAGACATGTTCTTCCTCCCATACCAAATGCTAAGAAACTGTTTGCTTTTGCTTCCTCCTTCATTTTAGGATTAAGTTATAATAAGTACAAACAAAATAATGTTACTATGCAAACAAGAATAGTGAAAGGAAATATGGTTTCTTAAGAGTATCATGTACGTACGTCAAACCTTGAAGGGTTGAACTTGTGAGGTTCACTATATACGTTAGGATCAAGATGAATGGATCTAGCGTCAATGTTTATATTCCATCCTTTATTAATCTTGTATCCTTTCAAATCAGAAATAATGTATTAAATAAAGCCAGAGATAATCCTTTTTTTTTCGTAATCTGCGACTTTATTTAAACAAATAAACTGGATAAGCGATAATAGTGAACGCAAGCCTAAGCCAAAAAATTAAAATATTTAAAGCAAACCTTCCATTTCACAGTCTTGAAGTACTAGTCTTGGGAACCAAGGCACAACAGACGCCATTCTCAGAGATTCTTTCACCATCTATGTACAAAAATTATACATGCGTACATATTAAAAACATTGTCCATTGAAACACGTTTGAACGTTGTTATGTATTTACCTTTGAGGCATATGTCATTTCAGTGAGATCATCTAGTTCGAGAAATGGTTTATCTGATGCCTGCTTAGCAATCTGAGTTTGTTTTTCCTGTTGACCGGTATAGTGACATGTTTTTAGAAACAAAACCCTTTGAAAATTGTCTTTATGTTAACTCAAATTGAAAAAGCAGAAATGATTGATAATGTGTATATAATATATTATTTATAGTACTAATATACATGAGAAACTTTTTTTTAACACAACATGAGAAACTATTTAATTATAATTTCTTTTGAAGTGTATTAATTTCAGAACTTACAATCAGAATGTTCAAAACCTTCGGATTTTCACCAAGGTACTTAACCATCCACGTTAAAGCACTAGCCGTCGTGTCCTGTCCTGCATTTTTGTAGCAAAAGTTTGTTAAAAATGAAATCTGAAGTAATGATTTTACTTTTCATCTCTAAGCTGGTTCAAAAATAAAGAATATTAAAATAAAATAAATGGGACCTGCAATGATCATGGTCAAAATGTTGTCCTTAATCTCTGAATCAGTCAACTTAGTAGAATGATCAGAAGACGAAGCAGAGCTGTCGTTATCTACTGCAAGAAGCTGCTGCAGGAAATCTTCATGATTATTATTATTATTATTATGACTACTTGTTTCATTTCTCCGGTCTCTAATTATCTTCTCTAACGCATCCATAACTCTTCCTCTTGCCTGCATCATTTATAACACATCTCTTCTTACGAATCAACCCAATCCAACTGTGATAATCTCCATTACTTTGATGTTAAAACGTCATAGAAGGTACTGAAATTACCATGATGCCCTTGTGAAATCTAGTCCAAGGTAAATTGAGCGGAAAAGCTAGCATGGCTTCACAAACAAAGCCCACATCTCTTTGCAGTGAACCCAATTCTTCTTCGTTTTCTAGACTTATTAACATCTTACACATTGCTTTGAATGTTATCTGCACCGTTAGTTACCATATTACTCATATACTTTCAGATATTAAGATTGACCTTTATAAACAAAATTGATTGAGTTTTTGATTTAAATAAAGTAAAAATATTATAGTCCTTTTCCAAACTTCCTTTTATTTTAGCCCATACGAAGACGTAAGAAATGGGCCAAGTTGGGCCGAACTTTTGTCATTAAGGAAAACGGTTTTCAAAATAAGCCTTTCTTTAAAACGGCTTATTCTTATTCAAACCATCATGCAACGTGTGTAAAACAAACCTGGAGCAAATCTGTGAGCAAAACCACTGTACCACGGTGCTCCCATCCACTAAGCGCGTCAACGACGAGTTCATCAAAGTGTCTAACCATCAGAGCCGTCGACTTTTTGGAGAACAAGTTGATAAAACGGCTACGGAGAATCTTGTGATGGTGTTGAGAAGCACAAAGAAGGCTCCGGTCACCCACAAGCGCAGCTATGGACTTTATGTACCGTTTCGTGAACATCCCTGACTCGTTATTTAAAACAGCCCGAGCTGACTCAGTCGTCGACAGGAACACGTGCGTCTCTCCGAACAAACTTGTCCTAAAGCAACTTCCGTACCTGTAAATTTAGTATTAATGTCCTAAAGTACTTCAGCCAGAAACCTTCTAAATGGTCCAGAGGCTTATTGTGTTTACCTGATACGACGACTACGAACGAACTCATAGAAGCCTTTACCGCTGTTTACGGAAAGCATGAACTGAAGTGTTTCTCCGATCACCGGAAAACCATGGCTCCCCGGAGGAATACCAGCCGTTGATTTCTCTTGATCTTGGATCATGATTTTGAATATTTTTCTGAGTGCTAGTATCACTAGGCACAGCAGGAGAACTACGAGGGGACAGAGGGAAAGGTAGTCCATCTAATTTTGTTTTCAAAGTTTCTTTTTCAGTCGGAAAAAGAAAGAAGATTTAATTATGATTCTTGAAGTATAGAATCTTGGATCGAGCTTATTAATTAGTCTATAAATATAGGAAGATATTTTTGTAACGAGTGAGTGGTGTTGCTCTTTTTTTTCTCCTCATGATGTCTCTTTAGACTATAAATCTATTGAGTTGAGTGTATATTAATATGTATGCCCGCGCAAGTGTGTGTGTGCATGCATATATACTGTTATACAAAAAACAAAAAAATCAATTGATGAGAAGCTATACACAACAAGACAATAAATTTACATGTAAAGTCTCATGTAGTTTTTCTCAAAAAAAAAAAACTTGCTATATATTTTGGTAATGAACATTATTACTATCGGTTGAGAATATAAGCCAACGGTTCTGTGCAAATTATGAAAGTAATCACGATCGTTACAAAAACTAAGAATAAATGATGAGCATGCGGAAAACGTTTCAACGCAATGAAAAAATGTTTTAGTATTTTTAATGGTCATGGAACTTTGTCGCTCTTGTTATAAAATTGTCTTGGTCATCGAATGTGACGTGAGGCGCTGAAAGTTGTAAGAAAAAGAACAATAAAAATAGAATAAAGCATAAAGTGGTAGACACGTGGACGGTGAAGAGAGGCTGTTGAGCCTATTGCACTACATTTTCACGAGTGGGCATGATTAACTTGTTTTCCACTTGTTAAAGTGATTCTCACTTTTTTTTGTCAGCAAGTGATTAACTGATTATCAATTTAAACACTCTCTCACGTCACATTCCGCTTTAATCTCCATATATATATCATTAAGAGAAGAAAATCCAATAAACGTGTGATTAAAGTTGAACCTATATGAATCGTTCGCGTGATGCTTCCATATGCATCCCAGGTCTCTCATTTCAAGTTTCAGCTTCTAGATACTGAATTATATGTTGACAATGCCCAAATTGATTTTATAAATATTGAACAATTAAATTCTCATTATTTGCATTTTATATTATTTCTGTAGGCGTAAATATTAAAAAGACAGAAACGTTATTCATTTTAACATCTTTTTAAATAGTTGATTTGATGCATGAATAATATTAATATGATCGGGATACATTCTTAGATTTTACATTGTATATATCATCAGTAACTAAAAATACATCTTCATTTCAACTCAAAAGCACACATTTTTTGTTTATTTTATTCTGGAAGCAAATGACGTTACATAGTTAAAGTACCAGATCATGTCACTGTTGGTCCAAAGACATGTAAGAAATCATGTGTTATAACATGATTAACCCATTCTTAGGAGTGAAACAATAATAATAGGGTATTGAGGAGAGCTCACATACACGTACTCTCCCACTAACTTTGCGTATCTTTCGAAAAGTTCGTCCATCACTTTTGACCAAATGTAGGTTCTAGCATCGGCTCTACCACGGCTCGTATTGTCTTTGCCACTCTTCGTCCACTAGCTAGGGCTTCGGGTTTAGAGCGTACTATGTCATAGCTTTCGTCGCTGATACTCCTACCTTCCCAATCAACCGGACTTATCTCAAGTCGATCAATCGAAAAAGAACCTTCTTTCTCTATCGCCGTTTTCACTTCGTCGGGGCTCGCAGCATAGTAAGGAGCGTTGAAAGCATCGATATTCTCTTCTTCGATGACACCCTTTATACGAAGAACATAAAAGGAGGACGTTTAGTTATAACTAATTGAGTATATAATAAACTTGATTGGACTATAATGGCTGGGCTATTATGGATGGGTTTAACGAAAATCCAGGCTACAATAACTGAGTTATTATAAATGGCTTTCGTCATTGGTGTTCTTAGTTATCTACTTGATTTTCTACAATAATTTGTATGTATTTTTGTCATATTTTGGGGCGAGGGGCCGAGGTGGGGGTGGCGGCGACGGTTGTGAGCTACCAAACAAAACTTATATGGTACCAATACTATGTCTATATCAGTATATGATATGTATCAATTTACATAAACTGACTAAACTAAATCATTTGAGAAAACAAATTTGGAAAAGAATACGTGTGGCCGGCCATCACTAGGATATCATAACTGGTCAAGTAACGTGCCACGGCCAGATCCCTACAGTAATATGGGCCATATATATATATATATATATATGTGTACAGCCCTAAAAGACTATAAACATGTTGGTTCTAATTAAAGGTAAACATATAATATTCACAACACTTTACCTCTTTGGCCATAGACATAAGAGCTTGAGCTAGGAGTTCCCACTGATAGCAACCCTCTTCGGTTGTAGGATCAGGTGAGTTTCTTCCAAGGAACGATAAAACCATTCGGCCTCCAGGAACCAACTCCTCGGATCGCGACCTCAGAAACACCGAGAAATCGGTTTGGAATTGAAGAGCATAGGCCTTTTGTGCACTCTTAGGACTTGTCTTCGATAAGTATATTTTCCCTCTGTTGTCTAGATCAGCTGTTATGACCACCCCATCTACCTTGTTCACTTCACCATATGGAACCTTGTATATTGATGATATATAATTTCATTTGTTAGCATGTACAAATTACCATACTATATGTGATATTTTGATGAAACGAAACAATTATATGGACCACATTGGTAGTCTCTAGTGTGATGTGTGATGTGTCATGTATGAACCACTAGGTTTTCAAAAATTTTGTTTTGTTTTGGTATCTCGAATAAGAAAGATTCCCACGCACTAAATTTCACTTAAAGAGAAGTACTTGTGTAAATATTTTCTTGGTACCGTATTGTGAAACAACTCTTTTGCGTGAAACCTATCGTATTATCATAAATAAACTTTTTGTATATCTTGGTTGTTATATTCCACCTTAATTTTCCAAACTATCTAATTTGAATAATAGAATAGCTTTTCCATGTAAAAAAAGTTTTTGTATATTAGATCTTCGAACTATAGATTAACTTGTTTTCTTAAAGGCATATTTAATTTTGGAAATATTTATTGTAACTAAGATTTCAAGTCATAATAGTATATTAGATTTAATAACTCATTTTTCATAATGCAAGTAATTTTTTTTAAAAAAGATTAGTATACACTCGTAAATATAATAGTCATAATTGAAATGCCGCATAGAGAAACAGAAAACACACCTGAGACAACCAGTGTAAACTAGAAGAAGAATGAACAAAGTGAATGCTCCGGCGAGGAAACAAACGTCCGTAGAAAGAGCCAGGAACCGCCGACACAAAACACCGTCCTCCACTTCCGTGGTCAAAACCTAAACACTCATAATTGCTGTCTCTCTTCTTAAGCCGGTCGTAAAACTCCGGCAAAGAAGCAAATATGTAGTTGAAGTCATTGTTAGGAAGGTCGTTGAGAGATAGACTGAGCTCAGGAACAGGACGGTCGAGGTCAGGACACACGTTTTGGATTGTGTCTATGATATTGGAGATGGACAAGAGACTGTTGGGACCGGAGGAACAGCCTAAGTCGGCTATTCCAAAGCTCATGATTTCTGAATTTCTTATCATCAGCTTCTTCAAGGCCTCGTCCATTACTCTTCTGCCTAAAGATATTATGTTGCTCTGCGAGTTACATAAACATTTTACACATAATTTATTATATTTTCTGATCTAAAATAAAATATAAATACAGATGGATTTTGACATTACAGTATATACTATATATATGTGTGTACGCAAGACAGATGAATATGTTTTTGATATAAATCTTCAACCTGAACAATGGAGTTTTTGGCATAACTTGTTTCACCATTTCCTTTGTTCATGTGAAGAATTCGAATTACTTCCATTTCTCTCTCACTATGTATCTTTCTAAGGCAGAAGGTTAGTGAAGAAAATAAGTGATGTTGGGTCGTTATATATAAAGCAGACTATTACGGCCTCAGCCACATGCATCTTATGTACGTTGATTTCTTTCCATGATGTTCTCCTTTTACGAATAATCCCATATAATAAAACATATGTTCAAGGTGATCTGAAACTAAAAGCAGTAATGTCCAGTTACGAGTCATTCTACTGCATTAGAGCTAAATAGAAATAAAAATATATTTATATTTCTTAATCCTAATTCTATCAGGTTTTGAAACTCATAGTAAAACTAGTTTAAGATTTTATTTGTTCATTCACAAATTTAATGCAAATGGAAGTATTTGCCTTAGTTCGTTTCTATTTCTTTTACGCTTTCACCCATAGTATATGAATTCATGACAACAACTATAAAGTTTAACCATATCAATCCACACGTAGTTGCTTCAACCTGGTCAAAAGAAAACTGGAGTAAATTATGGTAGATTTGAATGTTGGGGTCTACACAAGATTAAAACGTTCTAGGTTAAAAACGTTCTAGGTTTTGGTTTTCGCCATACAAAAAAATTAAAACGAAAAAAACCCCTACAAAATAGTGGTGTAATTATTCAATCTTGTGTTAGTTTGTATAAAGGATAGATTCTTACCACATGCAATTTCATATGAATTTCGCTTAGTTTTTTATACCAATGCTAAGACAAGCTCTTTAGGTTGGGTCTACTCGGTACTTGTTCTTCTCTTACTCTCTTATGTACAGGTATAGCATCTGATCCATGATAATAATTTATGGATATCTATTCTTTGTGTTTGTGTTCCTTAGTATATATATTGTACGGTAAGCGATATGTACTATATATTGATTTGAATATTTACTCAAATGTAAAATCATATAATTTTGTATCGATCTGCATGTTGAAAAAACTATAAAAGGAAGAATTTCATCTACACGGTCGATGGTGTATAAATAGGTGAAAATTGATGATAAGCTTAAGGAAAACAGAACTAGATGAGTCTTATACATACGCGTAAAAGCATAACGTAAGAGTGTATTTGGTATCTTCTGGATATGGAAATTTTTTTTTGTTAGGTCTGCAATATTTGGTAGCTATGTGATTACGATATGAGTTTTTCTTGGGTTCACCTCTTAGGATGAACATGTAGGTTTATTAACCGATAATATTTGGTTATTTGATATTCGAAATTTAAAAAAAAAACAGATTAATTATAATTTTTCAAATTATATATTGAAAATAAATAAAAATTATAATAATTACCAAATTTTTTTTTTAATATTGTTAACGCCGTCAGTAAAATCTTAAACCATAAATCTTTGGGTAAATTCTAAACTCTAAATCATAAACATTAAAAATTAAATCTCAATAGCACTAAACTCTAAATCCTTAACCTTTAACCTTTGGATAAGTTCTAAACTCTAGAGTTTATGATTTATCCAAGGGTTCATGGTTTTTTAGCCAAAGAGTTTATGATTTATCCAAGGGTTCATGGTTTTTTACCTAAATGTTTAGGATTTAGTGATTAGGATTTAAAGTTCAGTGTTATTAAGATTTAGTTTTTAATGTTTATGATTTAACCAAAGATTTAGGGTTTACCCAAGGATTTAAGGTTTAGCATTTTGCTGACGGTGTTTACAATATTTTTTTTTTAAAACTATTATTATTTTATGTATTTTAATTTTTTTATTTTAAAAACATAATCTAATTTGGAAAAAAATTCTTATTTTGTTTCAGTTTTTAAATGATATCGAATATCAGATAACTAAATAATATTGGTTGGTGAATCTCCAGATTCACTTTAGTGTATTATTGATTAATAGTAGGTAGGAGTAATTAAGTTGTTAACAATCAACTTCTATTTTAGGATCGGTTTTTACAGTTGACACTAGTTAACTCAAGCTCTCACGTTTTTAATACGAACTTATTAGGACTTCAAAACAAATTGTAATTATAATTTGACAAAACACTAGCAAACTACGATAAACTAAACTTCTTAATCAATGTCACTGATCGATGGAGGAATCGTGTTAGTCGGCTGTCAACTTCGTGTGCAGGCAGCTAACACGAATACTATCAACTAAAACTCATATTTTTAGTAACATGATCTTACTAACAAAAAAAACTCAACCCAAAATTTCGAGTAAGCGTATAGAAAACTACAATTACTGATTGATTTCAACTAACACGCCTCAGGATTTGTCTAAATCGACTGCATGATATTGTTGAATTTATATTATTTATAATGTCTTTTCGAGTTTTTAAGGTAGGCAAGAAAAACCACTTTAGGTCGCTTCACATGTATTTTGTCTTATATGAACAACATCTTATGGCACTATATCTTTTCGTAAAGATTAGCGTCTAATAATGTCAAGACATACGACGAACCGACCGCGCTTGTTAAGAACTCGAGTGATCAAGGACAAGACAGAGGCCACAACTCAATCCATCGAAATATACGAGAACAGTATATAATGGTCTCAAATCTAAGATATTAAAATATACCGAATAAATATCCGAATTAAAATATAAACTATATGATTTGACTTCTTATCACTTGGACCACATGGCATATGATTCGTGGAACATAATCCAAATGATATTCGAACTATTCCTCAAGACAAATACTTGTGAGAGAACACATTATTAATTTTGTCACGTTTTATTTTTCTGTTCCACAGTAGAGACATGGTCTATGGTATTCAGGTATGGTGTCTAAAAACGAATTTGCGTAGAAGCGAAACTGAAAATAATATTTCATCTACCAATTTCTTGCAAGCAAAAATATCAAGCTCTACTCTCTATCCCGTTTCCATTGGTCTATTTCATTGTTATCGTCATATTATTAAAATATAAATAGAAGCAAACCTTTTTTGGTGAACCACGTGGGTTTTGCTGCCAAGTAATTTTCCAACGCGAATTGATTGCTAAATGAGGTAGTAATTTCACGTGAACATTTTGCTTCACGTTCTGACGATGAGCTTGTTCTTGTGTTATATATAAATGGAATTATTTACGCTAATATAATGTCTTATTTCTTACGAAATGTGTTTCTTTTATGTTTAATATGGCTTACAAATCTTTGTATACCTTGTATCTGTTAAATGCTCTTTACAATTATACAGCTATTCTAAAAATATATAAATTAGAAAAGCTAGAAGTCTTAAAACATTATAACTGAACCATCTCACTCTATTTTTCTTTAAAAATAGAGCAACAATATAATAGGTTGATTTATACTCTAATAGTACTTTATTTTAGAGTGAAAATAGAGTAATAAACAAAAAATAAATGAATTACTCTATATATAGAGTAAACTCATTTTTACTCTATTATATAGTGAAAAATAGAGTCATTGAAATATTTGTACTCTAAACTCTACTCTAAAGTGAAAAATAGAGTACTATATTAGATGGTTTTCACCATTTGTTGTTTAATTGTGTTGATATTGCAAGGAAAAGTGCATAACATGTCTTTTTTTCTGAAACACACATAACATGTCTTTTAAAATACGTTACTGAGACTTGTTGAGACTTCAGAAAAAACTAAGGATGAATTTGTCTGAAATGATTTAAAATATTTAATTAATTATGAATACTTGAATGACATAAATTACAAAGCTAATATAGATGATTGAGAAAGAGAGGACTCAAGTCTAACTAGTATTTGCTTACCTGTTTGATTAGTTCAGACGAGAAGAAGAAAAAAGTTATCAAAGAAAAGGCAAAACATGTTTCCGGTGTGATAGTTTGGCACACATTTATTGCACTCCATACATGTAGTTGATATTGAAAAGATTAGATAGTACTGTTTTTTTTAAAAATAAAAAGTAAAACCAAAAAATCCATGCCCATCTCTAACTCGTACTTCGACCAGATTCCAACTAGAACCTAGATCTAATTTTCTCCAAAACATTTATGCCATTTAGCATTTTTGTGCCAATTTCCATGTTAATCTATTTGTTGATTGATGAACGATTGCAGAAGAAAATGAAGATAAATTTCCGCAAACAAATGCTATGAGACAATACAAACTACTCCCGGGACTGAGAAAATACTTGGAAGGAAAATACCTCAAGCTTCCATCTGCTTTGTATAAAAGAATATGTTTTATCTTTAATTATAGTCGATTACCTTAAGTTAAAAAATTTATTAAATGATCCTAATATCTAACAATGGATTACATAATAGACATATATACGGCTCATTACAACTGAATCCACCCATTGTGCTCCAAACCGTTGACAGCTCTCTTAATAACGCAACGTGAAGCATTCCGAAAACTAGAATCATCATATATGTTTCAAGTTTGGTACAATTTGGTTGAATTTTTTTGACAAAAAAAAATTGGTTGAATTCTAAACCTCATAGAACAAAGAATCACCTCTTTTATTGATTTGATTGTGGTTGAAAAAGCAGCCTCTTTCATATTCTCAAAGTTAGGTTTAGTTGTATAGATCAACTTTGTTTGATAGACACTTCACATGGCCTAACTAATATTTCTTGTTTAGTCAAATCATATTGTACTATTTCAAGAATCTATTCACATTTTGTTAAAGCTTCGCTGAGCCTAATTCAATGTATTTGCAACTTACAAAAAAGAACACGATTGTTGTGTGGCATTGCATGCATGATTCCTTATCTTTAGGGGAGGTTGTATTAGATTACTAGTAAAAGAGGTGAACAAACTGTACCTGAAACTTGTGACGAGTCCTTTGTTTGGTCATATAACCATGTGGACGGATTGATGCGTCCCTTTTTCTAACATGCAGGACCATACATTATACAAATCATGTCACAACTCACTTAATTTTTTTGTTCTTTTTTCCTTTTAGTTTTTGACCTCAATTACAGAATCCAAGTCACAAGCACCAATAATTCACACAATCCAGTAGTATCATCGATCAAGCAGGTTCAACAAAGGACTTAGATTAAACTAAAATCTCATTGCTAATTTCATCTAATTTTTAACGCTTATTTATTTATATTACTACAGAGTACAAAAAACATATTATAAAATGATTCTTTAACCGCATAGATCTATTAATTTACATAATTAATGATAAAATATTCTTCAAAACTGGAAGTCATATGTTCTAATGTAAGATTATTAATAAATCCTTAGTTAAACAATAAGACTAAGACCACAAGTAGACTTATTCACTAAACATTAAATCTAATTAGAGTATGATTAGTTACTTTTCTATATTAGAGAAGATCAATGTATATAACATGTACACATCGCACTGATTTCACGATCATGATACATTCAGCTTTTTTTTTTTTGTTTCGCCTTTTATCTACGGGAGTTTACTACGTACAAAAGCATAGATAGAGAACAAGTATTCTCCAATATTTCCTCACACGAAAGATATTATTTCTTTTGCAATTTGCAAGCGTCTGTTCCACCACTTTGATCACAGCTTCTAGCAATGGCGCGGCTTGTTCATTATTTACACACATATTATATACTAATACCTTTTGTCTCCGAACTGCTTGAGAAAATAAAACAGAAAATTTACTTGTTTTTGTTGCGTATAAGTCAAGGTAAATGAGCTTTTGTTTTTCTTATAATACCTATCATTTATATTTCCTTAATTTGCGTTTTGCTTGGAATTGACCAAGCATGTCTCTGTACTCAGCTGCAACATCATTGAAACCAAACAAGATATTTGATCTTTGTTCTTTCAAAAGATTTCATGAGTCAAGGAGAGCCTAGCCCTTACCTGCTTCATCATACCGTTCCTCATCAACAGCTTGCATCATGTTGCTCAATAGATCAAACTCTTTTGTATCAAGACAAGGCTGACCATTTGGCCTAACACAAAGGAAAAACAATGATCCTATGTTCGTAATTCTAGAGCTCACAAACAAAAGGATTTTTAAATGACTAGTTTAATAGCGTCACAAAATTACCGGTCTAGTTCAGTATACAACAAACCATCTGACTCAGGTGTTTGCTTTGATAGCTTTCCAGACTCGATGACTCTCATTCCATCACTATAAGCTAGACACTTATTGACTTGGATAGGTACATAAGGAGGTATGATTGACACCATTTTTTCAAAAATGATTAAGAAATTAAATCTAATAGAGAGAATGTTTGGTAACTATACCTTGCAGCTGACAGCTATGTTAATTGCATCTGAAGGACGAAGGTCAAAGCTCACACAATCAGACTTGTTCCCCACCTACAATCCCATTCAGAGAAACCTTAGTGGAAAGAGATGCAAATGAGATACTAACAAATTAAGATATTTTGAATAATGAGACAACATTTGAATGAAAGATATACTTCTAGGCTATAATTTACAAACCTTTGAAAGGTAACTCTAACAAGCCTAACCTTCAGAAAAAGTTGGAGCACACTCTTCAAATAAGAATATGTATTGCAAATGAGAGGAGAGAGAAACAGCAAGCAAAGCGTTACCTCGTAACCCATTTTGTCTACCATCTCCTTCACCACTTGGTACATACTTGGCCTTGCCTACACAACCAGAAACCCAAAAAAAGTTAAATAACTCTTGTCAGTTTTTATCGACCTTGTTCGCATGCACAGAGGACTAGAGGAGTAAAGAACGTATCCTGCACAGACAGATCAACAAAACACAGAAGCTCCCGTCAGTTTTTATCGACCTTGTGCGCCTCAATTGACGAATATACCCTTACACGAATCCCTTGCATGTTTTTGCTTATATTGGTGGAGAAGGATAAAAATGAGAATTCTTGTTTATGTGATGACGCGGAGTGATTACTCATTGAAAACTGACGACAAGTCATCAAGTAACCGTCGCCGAATAAATTAATCATAATGCCACCTGTACAACACTTGTGTCAGGATGGTTAGAGGGATAAGGTTGATGGATAGAGTGACATCAGTGGGATCTATCTAGGAGTCTGTTTCGTAGGTTCGGAAGTCAACGGAAACAAGATGGGCTTTAGGCCCATTTCAATAAGGTACAGCCCAGCATCAAAATGAAAGTCAAAACGTTTTATCTCCGTGTTCACACTTGCAAGTATTCTTTACACCAACATGAATCTTATACACACACACATCAAATATTTGGCTACGAGTGTACTATACACAAAAGCAACCTACACATCTACTTCATAAGCCACTGACATACGTGTATTATATATGCCTATCTATAAAAATGCAAAAATGCAAAAATGCACATTTCTTGCGTGTCAAGAATAATGTCATATGTTCCGAGAACGGTAGTATCAGACAACAAAGTCGTGCAAGTGATGGCCATTGGAGAATCTGCTCTCTTGCTGGTTGTTTCCTCCAACGTAACGGTAATCATCACGACCAAAACCGTGATAGTTCACTAGAGTGTCGTAATCAGCTGACCGGTTCATCTGTTGTTGTGTGTCATTTTCATTGCCTGAAGTACGGTCTGGTTTAGGTTCTGCTGAGAAGGCAACGTTTGTTGTGTTCTCCGGCTCCTGCTGCTGCGAGGGGAGTCTTCTTGGTTGGTGCTGTTGGGAGATTTGGATATTAGTAACTCAGACGCATCACCAAACTCTTCTTTATACATCTCTTCGATCATCGGTTTCCATAGACGAACTCTCGCGTTTATGAACCAATTTGCAACCTAATAACATAACACATAAATCAAATCTGACTCAAGAAGAACACAAAGATTACAACTTTAAGGTCAGACAAGAAAAGCTCCGTTTACCTGGTTTTTGGACAGTCCTGTCTGATTGGCAAGCATCATTTTCTCAGATTCTTTCGGGTATCTACATATTAACAACAAAACATAAAGTCTTTTTCAATGTTTTGTAATTGCAAAACGTAAAAGGATGTGACTTGTGAGAGAAGAAAACACATACGGATGAAGGAAATGTTCAAAGAGCCAAGCGCGAAGAGCAGAGACAGAGCTTTCAGGGAGACCTCTCTGAGGTCTCCAAGATGGTCTAGCCATTCCAAGCTGTTGATGTAAAGCTCTCTGCTGTCTCAACCTTTGATCCAAATACCTCAACCTTGGTATCCTCTCTCCTCCTTGTTGCTCATCTACTGATTCTCCTCCTTTCTCCCCAAGCTTATCTCTGATGATCTGAATCTGTTCCTTAATCGTGTCGCGGAGAGAGCGAAAACGGCAAGAGATCTCATTGAGAGCAACTGATGTGTATGGCTTAGCTGATCTAAATCCTGCTACTACCTCGAATGATGAAGCTAATGCTTCCATTTGATGGTAATATTGGTTATATCTTTTATCTACCTACAACCATTAACACAGCCACAATAAGATGTGAGTTAAGTTAATTAACTTAGTTATAAGAGATAAGAGTTAGTTATTTAACTACCTCATCAACCATTGTTAAAAGCTTGTTCTTCTTGCTCTGAAGCTCTTGACGTTCCATTGTAGATAACTCTATTGATATCCCGTTCGAATCACTCGATAACTCGCCTCCTCCTCCTTCTGTGTCCTTGGATCCATTGTTAAAGTTTTCACCTTTCTTCTTTTTCCTCATCTGGTTTAGCTCTTTCTTGACACTAACTACTTCTTCAAGCAAACTCTGAACCGGTTTAAGATACCGAGAACGCAAAACGCTGCTCATAAACCCCCCTGACGTTTCGTTATACCGATAATTGTTGTAGACTCCAGCATAACCGGAGGAAGGATCAGATTGACCCAACAACAACATCTCTTTGCTAAACGGCGGCGTTTCCTTAAACGAGATCGAAGGATTTGAGGTGAAACCCAATTGGTGGTATTGATGGTAGTGAAACGAAGGAGGAAGAGAGATTTGAGTGGCGAGGCTTAGAGACAGTCCTTGACCGTCGCGAAAGGCTAACTCGCTGCTCGAACCGGGAACGTCTCCGTTGAGAATTCGAAGACCAGTCACGACGTCTTCTCCTCCGGTGGTTGGTGGAATGAAAACCATCTCGTTTCGAACATTCTCTCCGGCGAACGATGCGGCGGCGGCGGAGGAGAAGGAAGAAGCTTGTTGATGATGGTTCAGATAGATTGGTTCTTGCTGGTAACAATTGACATTACTTGGGTAATAAACCGCCATGGTTAGTAATTTTGCAGAGATTTTATTACAGTGATGTCTTAAACTCGATGAGTTTGGTCGGAAAATGAGTTCCTGCCAAAAAAAAAAAAAAAAAAAAAGTTAGAAGCTGAGGAAGAGTCGTGTAAGGTTGAATTATTTTTAAAAAAGACTTTGGAGAAATCTGAGTGGAGAGGTTAAAACATCGTAATCCATTATACCAAACACATTTTTATCATTAACAGTTTCGGAAGCAACAAACTTCCGAGGATTAAAGTCAACTTCTTGATAAAGCAGAGTGTTTTTCGTCAAAGAACTGAAGAAACCCAGAAAACCCATTTCAGTAATTGTGTAATCTTAAAGTAGTAACCCCGATCTATCGACATTAATTTGGTTATACAGAAACTCTAGTTCAAAGATGAGAAAATGTAATTTTTCAAAAAAAAAAAGATGAAAAATGCATGAGTACATGAAGTTGTGTACATTACAGAGAAAGATCAATTGTTACATACAGGAAAAGTAGTCTTTTTGATGATTTCATCTTAATAAGATAATTTTCAAAAAGAAGGGAGAAATAAAATAAATAAATAAATAAATAAAACAGGAAACAAATGCAGAGCAGATCAACCATAGAAAATCAAGAACCAAGAACTTGGAATAAAGTTACTAGAGAAAGTACCTGTAAGAGAGACTGAAATTGTTGACAAAAAAAAAAGAGAGACTGAAACTTTTAGAAACCCTAGAAAAAAATAGAGAGATTGTTGAGACTTGTGAGCGTGGCAGCTATATCAGGAAACACAAAAGAGAAGAGTTTCCAACAGTCGAAGAAAAAAAAAGAGAGAAGATTTAGACCCAATCCCGAGAAAGGCGATTAATTATTTGGAAAACTCTGAAATAAAAAAAAAAAAAAAAAAAAAAAAACTCACTCTTCAAGAACAAAACCAACTCATCTTATCATTGGGACATTAGACAAACACCAACCCAATTTTAAAAATTTAAGCTATTTAGCAATATCAACAATACAATAATGACACTACCAGGAAATTTTGGCAACCGCTACCTGTAATTTTAATCTTTCCCGGCAGAAGCTTCTGTATCTCATGCCTAACCATAAATTAATTTAAATGATTTTTTTTTTTGTGTGCCAACCATTGCTAGATAAACACGTGACAGCATAAAAATCACTAATTCCCTTCTTTTCTTATTAAGGATAATATAGTTTTAACATAAGATTAGGGATGATATTATGACGACTTTTCTTTAATAATCTTCTAGTGAAGACCTTTGAAACAATATTATACATGATTATGAAACAAATGAATGATGATGTGTTGTTATTGACTTGACTCGTATAATACTGATCATACTTCCAAAAATACTACTATAAATTAGTGTAGCTAACGTTTTCGATCATCATTCATTTTCATTTTTCAATTCATATTCATTTTTCAATTCGTTTTCAAAATAAATAACATATATATGCTATATATGGTAGCGGAAATTAAACTCCACCAAATAAAACGTAGAAACGTCCCTATATGTGGAAACTTGAACTAACAAAGTGCCCCTGAGAAGCTGGTTTAAGGAAGAAGATATTAAAAAAAAACAACTAAGATGGGTGGGTGTGTATGCCTGTTCAATTGCTTAATTGAAGGATTAAATGACTTAACAACCAGTTGGTGAGTCCTTCCTTGCTCTTCTGTTATACCCATTGTTCTATTTTCTTGTCTTTTTATTTATTCTTAGCTGGTTAGACCTAGATATCCGATCTAGTATTTATTTATATGTTTGTATTTGCATATTCCGCAAAGCAGAATACGTATTTTTTTTCTTGTAGCTACACTAGTTTATAGTTTTTTAATATTTTATTTTGTTAATAAGATTTCCGTTTTGGTTTGTTGGAGACTGAATTCGAGCAGCCGACACAAAATCATTTGGGAAGAACCATTGTGCTGGAAAATTATTCATGTTTTGAGTATTTGAGAGATGATTTTATATTGACTTTGTCCCACGTGGATGTTGATTTATTAAAAATAAATTTAGGCAGGTAGCTGGTAGGGGATGGATTAAATGTAACGAGTTGAGATAGTTTATTTCATTGTTTTTAAAAAGGCTATGATTACGATTTTGTAAAAATGAATTATATCATATAAGATGAGTTTTTAAGTAAAGATGTAAAGAGGCTACGGTTTTGAAACATCACATGTCTCACCGAATAGCTTCGGTGGTCAGAGAAGTGTTGCACCGCGCAAAAATTCACTCACGAACAACAAATTAGCATATAGAAAGTATATTGCAAATTTTCTTCATTTTATTTTACACTCTCTTCTTGTTTATCTAGATTTTCTTATTTATTCACTGGAACGGAAAAACAATGAGATTAGGCGCATGTTTATTTTACTTGTAATAAACTGTATAAGCATTGGTCCAACCATACGAGGTTAGATGTTGTTCTTGTGTTGTGTCGACAAGATTGTCAGTAGCTCTTGAAACAGGAAGTCCTGTTGACCTGAGCCTTATTGTCACCAAGCCGCTGCTGCATGTGAACTCCAACGGCGTCCAAGTAAGAGCTGCTTCTTCCATGTAACCCCAACACTTTCCCTTGTGTTTTAGTCGAAGTGAAAAATGTCCCTGTCTCTTCACCGTACGGACCGTACTTACCACGGCTCGTGTAGAAACTCAGAGACTTGACAACATTAGATCTGTCTGAATTGTTCAGTGGTCCGTAATACCCTGAAATGCAGATGAGCGTCTCGTTTGGATACTCGAGTATAATCTGCAAGAGATTTGAAATGAGTATCATATATATATGAATGGTTGGTGATGCATCAAATACCATCAAAAAGTGGCACTATGTATATGGAAGAAGAATCGATTGTTTTTTAATGTCACGCCAGTCTCTTACTTAGCAAAGACGGCATGTTATTTACACTGCCTTCACCCAAAAGAAACAGTAAAGCAAGAGATGGGCGTGACGGTTTACCCTGTGTGTGGCGACTCCACTATGACCACCATGTTGAACGGACCAAACAGATTGTCCATTCTTATCGTACTCGACTTGTAATGAAGCGATAGCATCCTTTGCTCTTGTTACAAATATCTGCTTGATCCCTGAAAATACACCATCGTCCCACGGTTTACCTCCGTTGCCTCCCCACGGTCCAGACCCGTTCGGTGTTGGTTCTTTCGCGACTCCACGCTCAAACTGTGAAAATGATTTAAACCCAACAAGTAAGCTACTTATAAGCGTGTTCTAATCCAGACAAATTGAACAGTCCTTAAAGCTGAACCAATAGTTCTTAAAGCTGAACCAATAGAAATGTTATGTGATCTACATATTTTACCTCTTCCCCATGGCCGTTTACTGCAAGAACTAGCTTATTAGCCCCTACTACGCCAGTGTTGTTATTGTGAGGAGATGGCTTAAAGGGACTTATTTTGCATGGCAAAACATGAACACCAATGGAATCAAGAAAGATACCCTCTCTTCCATGGAATCCAACAATTTTACCCTCGTCAGTTTTATGTGTAAACGAAGGTCCTTGTTCTTCTCCATAAGGTCCATGTTTGCCTTTGTTGGTGTGGAAAGTCAGTGACTTTATCACATTAGGTCCCATGTATATCAACGGTCCATATGTTCCCGTTACATGTGTTAAAACCTCTGATGGGTAATCAAATACAATCTGCAAATTATATCCAAACCAAAAAAAAAACAGAGAGACTGTAATATCGATATATAACTTAAACAAACCAAATAAAAGGGTTTCAACAACACACCTTATCGTGTCTGATTCCTCCCCTGCCACCATGCTTGCTTCCCCACACAGCTTGTCCTTTAAAGTCATAGCACACTTTCATCCATACAATCCCGACACTGCGTGACAAATTGATTTGTCTAATACCAGTATATATCCCATCATCAAACATGATACCGCCGATTCCACCCCATGGTCCATGTATTTTCACACCACCTCCAGCTTTTGGCTGCAACTTCTCAGTATCTGTCACCAACTGATAAACACAAAGAAAAGAAAGGTAAATAAATATTCGAAAGACCTAAAATATATTAACATAAAAGTCTTCCAAATCACCTTATGTTTGGTGATCTCAGCACCTGCATGAATCACTGATGAGTGCTCGAGTTTCTTATCACCATGGGGGACAATTTGAGGTGAATGCAACAAAATTTTCGACGATGGATTCTCTTTAGGAACTGGTTGAAGGTAAACACCAATAGCATCCAAATACCAACCAGCCTTCCCATGGAACCCAATAATCTTCGAGTCTGATTTTGGCATTGAGAAGTATGTACCTGACTCAACACCAAATGGCCCATATCTTTTGCGGTTACTCTCAAAGCTAAGCGACCGGATACATAGATTTCCCCAGACATCAAATGCACTATAGGTTCCCTTTACTGAAGTCAGATACTCATGTGGGTAATCAAGGTTGATCTAAACACACACGATAACCGATGATCAGTTTCTGACAAGAACGTGCATATTGTACTTAAAGGGATAAACAGTCTCTTGGTCTTACCTTATCAACCTTAATGCCACCCTTTCCTCCACGTTTTTCAGACCAAACCGAGCTACCATTCTTGTCATACTCAACTTGGATGGAGTCTATACTATAACCATGTGCTATCACTATTTGCTTTACGTTGGTGAACATTCCATCATCCCATGCATGACCACTTTGGCCTCCCCATGGGCCAACTGAAGCAGGCTTGCTTTGAACACTCTGCAGCAACAACTTCAAGTTAATCTCACATAATCTTTTTTTTTTTTTTTTTTTTTTGAAACATAATCTCACATAATCATAACTGCAATATCAGCTTGGAAATTCATATTATATAAAAAGATGAACGATGCTACAAACAAAAGATGTTGCTAATACCATTCTCAGACTAGGTTGATCTCAAAAGACTCAGAGCAAGTGTAAGAAGCTCGTGAAGTGAAGAGATAGCTGACTACTGCAACACATAGCTTAGGCATTTGACGAGTATTTATGATGGAAGAAAAGGTTACGTTTGTGGTTGCGATTTTTTGGGAATATATTACAGAATACACATTATTGCAAGCAGCTCATTCTCGTTTCCACTCAAGGGAAGTCGTGGTCGGAAAACAGAATCATATTCATGAAAGAATCATATCGCCGAAGATTACAAAAAATAAGCACTATTGAACCTCTCCTATACTGGTTTCGTTCCTAGCTGGCGGTGACCATATATTAGTAAGAAAACTTTTAAGGTAGCACTGGAGTTTAATTAGGAGCTTTCGTACTTCAACTAAATTTACTCAAGCCATGCTACGTACTAACTATCAGTTACCTCTTCCATTAAAGAAAACATACGAGGATGACACGTTAAGTGGTTATCTGGTTAAAAAGACTGCTCAAATCAAGTTTAAGTCGCACCTTTGTGGTTGGTTAATCACTCTACCAATAAGCTTTACAGGAACAATCTCCATTCTTAAAGTGGTCCAAGCATCTTGTCTACTAGTCTACGTCGATCGAGTAGTTAAATGTTTTTAACGTATCTAATTCGAAACCGATTACGAATTACTGGGGGTATCTTATCTCATTAGTCCCCCTAGCTTTTATATGTCAGTGTCAGTGTCGTCAGTGCGTTGGCCGTTAGTATTTTTCAGTATGTAATACTCCATGTTTTTTTTTTGTCAAACGTAATACTCCACGTTTATTTAATGGAAAGTATTGATGAACAATGCTGAAGAAAGAGGGTATCCGCTGTCCCAAGTTCGATTCTCCTCTTCAACTTATATTCTTTTATTTTTCTTCTTATTTACTTTACAATAAATATTTTTCATTAATTTTTCTTTTTTGAACAAAAGATTTTACATTAAATTTTAATCTCATCAGTTGTGGCTTACACTGTCTTCCTCTCCTCCTCAAGAAATAATATTTTATTTAATTTACTATGTATGATCAATGTATAAATTTTATAGAAACGTAGGTGCTTGATGGTGGAGATGTTTCATGGGATCGTATAGTTTGGATTGATCAAGAAAAGTGTTTTACTTGATTGCCTCTATATGATTAAAGAATAGTCTTGTGATGCTTCTTGAGTTGACATTTTCATTGAAAGCCTGTTAAAATGCTATCTAAAGAAGTTTGCTTAACCGGAGTTTCAATGCCAAATCCTTGATTGCCTCTACCATACAGTTGGATGAAGAAAAGGAGTTTGCTTGCTTGATTGAATAGTCTAGTTATGTTCTTAATACTAATTCATTGCTTCTTCAGTTGGAGTTTTCACTGAAAGTTTGTTAAAATGCTATATTGCTATCTAATTTTTTTTTGCTTAATCACAGTTTCAATGGCAAACCCTTGATTGTATCTATGACCATAGGATCATGTAGTTGGATTGATCAAGAAAAAGGTTTTTATTTGTTGCATTTCAGATAAAAGAATAATCTATGATTCTACTGATGCAAGTATGGTTCTTAATCACGCTTTGGAGTTGGCATTTCATCGAAAAGCCTGCAAATATGCTATCTAGTGAAGTTTGCTTGATCAGAGTTTCAATGCCCCATACCGTTTTAGTACTGAAGCTGTTACACTGATGATGAATAGAGGAACTCTAAACACATGTCGAAAATTGGTACAGCTGATGAGGAGTGTTTTGTTGGTGATAGAAAGAAATGTATAATCCATGGATAGTGTTAGTTGCTTTGACTTTTTTGAATCTATTGACATAGGTTTGGTTTTGCTACTTAAGCTATACATCAACTTTGGCTGCCTCAGTTTCTTTGTCAAGCCTTAAAGGTTAGGGAGGAGAGGAGTGTTCCCTGATTTGAGTATTGGGCTGCATTATTTAGATTAGGGGTCCAGCGTAGCTGTTTCAAATCTGTGGGCTATATAGTTTCTGCTCATCAATGTTGAAATTACCTTTGTATTGGATTAATGGAGTTCACTTTTAAATACTATCTTATAAGAGATGTTGTAAGTTTCAAGTTAACAAAAAGTATGCAATATTGGTGCGAAGATGATATCAGAACTCGTAAAGTGTATAAAAATAACGAGAAGGCCACGCATTTAAGATATTTTAATATGTCGAGGGCTGCCAGAATGGGCACCGTGTTTGTCCAATTCCATTAACGTAGAAAGTTGGATAATCCCGTACTCTTTATTACCCATGATAAAAAGAAACGAACAATATATATTTGTTATTATGTCATTTCCGTAATTCTTCTTTTTTTTGGCAGAGGATTTATTTCCTTAATAATTGATTTGACTAAAACCGAATCGTAAATCCAATCCTGAATATCGTTAAGCAGTGACCACGCCAAAAAAAAAATGTGATGAAATATCAACCCATCTTTTTTCTTCTTTTTTTTTGTAACAAAATATCAACCCATGTTTTTGTCGATTATTGCATAGAATTTTGTTACGACTAGAGAATAATTCATTAGTTTTCAACGTATCATTGTAAGTGGTTTAGTATTTTATTGGTGACGACGACTGACGAAGCAACGAGGAGAATTCAAACAACGACGCGTAGACATGAGCTCTCTTGATTGACCATTACGCCGCCAAGTAGACTTACTTTTATATATATTCAACACATCTCTCTTTCTATTATCCCAAATCAATATCATCATCATCTTCATCCATTCCAAAAAAAAAACATCACAACAAACAAATTGAATCTCCGACAATACGTTGAACTCAAAAAACTCCGGCAACCAGTTCCAAACCATGGCTCAGAATCAACCAATTTTTCAGACCAAACCAGAAGGTAATAATAATAAAAATATTCTGTCCAAATGTTTCTCTTCTTACTCTGCTCTTCGACAGGACCATTTGATTGTAATTTCTCGATTTTCCTCTCCTCTTTTTGCAGAACATTTTGTGCAGATTCCCATCAATAACGAGCGTGATTCAACCACACTCATAACCGGAAACTCAAACCGGAAACCAAACCACTGGCCAACGATCATCCTCTCAACCATCTTCGTAATCCTAGGCCAATCAATAGCCAGACTCCTCGAAAACTTCTACTACGACCAAATCAACCGAAGCGAGTACGACGAAAACCGCCAAAACGACGGCGTCTGGACTCAAGCTCTCCTCCAAACCGTCGGGTTCCCTCTCCTCCTCCTCCTCCCTTTCATCCTCCTCACCGCCAAGAACCACAACCAACCTTCCTGCCAATTCCACTACAAATCTCTCACCATCATCTACATCTGCATCGGAATCGTCATGTCGGTCCAGGCGAGACTCTCCGCCATGGGAAAGCTCGAGATCCCCTTCGGTGTCTTCACTCTCATCTACACGACGCAGCTCGTCTTCACACCCATCTTCGCACGTTTCATCAACAAGATCAAGTTCAACCGATGGGTCGTGATCTCGTCGGCTCTCGCGATCGCCACCGGAGCTCTCACCTTATCCTCCTCCTTCGGCGGCGAGCCCGACGAAGCCGAGGAGAACGTCGCGAGAGGCTCGTGGGCCGCTCTGTTCGCCGCCGTCTGCTTCTCTCTCCTCCTCTGTAACTTCCAAAACGTCTTCGACAGCTACATCTTCAAACGGACCGAATCAACCACCGCCAGAAAGCCGAGCTTCGCCTCCGTCTTCGAAGTCATCATCTTCTCCTCCCTCGTCGCCACGATCATCTCCGCCGTGGGGCTTCTCATCGCCGGCGAGCAGGACGATCTGAAGAGGGAGATGAACGAGTTCTCCAAGGGGAGAGGCGCGTACGTGATGGTTATGGTGGGTCAGGCAGTTTCGTGGCAGGTCTACTGGGTTGGGATCGTTGGACTCGTGTTCTCTGTGTCGAGCGTGTTGTCGAACGTGATCAGTGTTGTCACGTGGCCGATCGTGTCGGTTCTTGTGGTGATATTTTTCAACTTCATGGATGATGAGTTTGATGTGTTCAAAGGTGTCGCCCTGATCACCGCCGCCTTGAGCGCCGCTGCTTATTTCTTCAGGCTTCACAGAGAGAATCGTGACCACTGACGTAATAGCGAATTAAATTAAAATTTCTTTAATTTATTTTTTTTATATAAAGTTTTAATTTTTCTTGTGTGCAAATTTATTCATATTTTTTATGTGTGATTATATGTAACAGTTTCAGTTCTACTTCTAGGTGTACATTTATAATGTTTTTATTTGTGTGGTTCTACAATGAAATGTTTGAAATATGAGAGTGTAGACTTTATTTGATGAAATTTTATTATACTTGCGGTGCAAAAATAAAGGCATCCGTTGGTGGATTAGCCTTAAGATGATGCATAATTGCAGGATGTTAATTTGAAGAACTGGCTAAGCCCACGTTTCATTTGTAAAACGTATTGGGCTTTATGGCGGCCCAATTTATGTTTTAGTCCTTTTTTTAGTTGAGAAAAGGTTACGACTTGCGAGCTAAATCCACATCCTCTTTAGTAGTTTGTTCGTTTATTGTTAGCTCTGGATGAATCCCACTGGAGCGGCAAAAGCTTCTTCCATCCTCCTAGCTTGGTTTCTATTCTGAACGTAAGTTCTACTACTTTCCACTTGTAATTGCTCTTATCGAGGAGGTTCGTGTCGAACTTATCAAGATCAGTCTGTATATGATCGTCGAGTTTGAAACTGGATTTGAAATCGACTGTCTTAGAGATTGATTGATTGTTGAGGAAATGGAACTTAGTTTATGGAATCGTTAGGCGTCGATGTGGATCTCGGTGTGGGTGTCCTATGTTTTCTTTCTTGCTGTGATTTCAATCAATTCTGGGTTTTCTGGGTTTCAATTCCAAATGTTGTGCCCGTTTCTTTCTTCGTTAGGATCAAGAGCTGTTTAATTCTCTACAGAGCAATCACGTTTGGGGGTGTAGCCTCAAACACTTGAATATCTCTAGGTTGGAGCTGCAACTGAATCAGTGAAGAAGAAGAGACAATGATGCAGACTTGTTGTATCCATCAGTCATTTCCTCAGAGGTATTTGTGTAGTAGCTTCTTTAAAAGCTTTCTCCTTTGCTTTATTGTCACATTGGATTCTTGAAAATTTACACTCTTTTGCAGAATTTTTCCAAGGCGTGATGCTTCCACCGGCCCCAAACTTTGTAAACTCGGTTTCATTGGAAAACATCACTCTTTAGGGATCTTGAGTCTTATACAGCAAAGAAGATTACACGTGAACTTGAATTCTAATGACGCTCACCCATCCATGTCTATCTTCGAAGAAAAACCCTCCCCTGAAAACAACGCTCCGACTCCAGAACCTGAGCTTCCATTCAGCAAATGGTCACCTTCTAAATCCATATGGAGAGGCT
This sequence comes from Brassica carinata, assembly GCA_016771965.1. Taxonomy (NCBI): domain Eukaryota; kingdom Viridiplantae; phylum Streptophyta; class Magnoliopsida; order Brassicales; family Brassicaceae; genus Brassica; species Brassica carinata. The sequence continues at coordinate 7,623,860 of CM028689.1, read as the reverse complement.
TATCCGTTCCCATCATCGCAGGACAAGTCCTTCTCCGGATACTCAAGGGTAAGATCCACTGGAGAAACACTCTTCAACAGCTCGAGAGAACCGGACCCAAATCTCTAGGAGTTTGCCTTCTTACTTCTACATTCGTCGGCATGGCTTTCACCATCCAGTTCGTTAGAGAATTCACTAGGCTAGGCCTCAACAGATCCATCGGTGGCGTCTTGGCTCTCGCCTTCTCCAGAGAGCTCAGTCCTGTCATCACATCCATCGTTGTCGCCGGACGGATGGGAAGCGCGTTTGCAGCTGAGCTAGGGACAATGCAAGTCTCGGAGCAGACCGATACTCTCCGTGTCTTGGGAGCAGACCCGGTTGATTATCTCATCACGCCGAGAGTCATCGCTTCGTGTCTGGCTCTGCCGTTTCTGACACTCATGTGTTTCACTGTCGGGATGGCTTCGAGTGCTCTGCTATCTGACGCGGTTTACGGGATTAGCATTAACATAATCATGGACTCGGCTCATAGAGCGCTTAGACCGTGGGACATTGTGAGTGCCATGATAAAATCTCAGGTGTTTGGTGCTATTATATCGGTGATTAGTTGTTCTTGGGGAGTAACCACTACGGGAGGTGCTAAAGGTGTTGGAGAATCCACCACTTCTGCAGTTGTCATGTCTCTTGTCGGAATCTTTATTGCTGATTTTGTGCTTTCTTCTTTCTTCTTTCAGGGTGCTGGAGATTCTTTAAAGAACTGTGTGTAACATTTTTTTGTCTTTTATTGATCCAAGTCGTATGTTCTTTACATATTAAAAACCCGTATACATAGCAATAGATACGATATTATACTCTTTTTTGTTCACTTTGCTTTAGAGAAGAACCTGCTGAGTCCTTTAGAGTGTTTCTCGGGGGTAAGTCCGGACGAGGAAGATGATGAGTTTGACTTGGTGTGTCTGTGTTTCGACCCTAACGGAGATCTCATTGTAGCCATCGATGGTGTTTCTTTGTCTGAAGGCGAACTCGATGTTTTGTCTTGAGGGTTTTTGGAAGTTGCGTATTCGTATTCTTCTTCTAGGTTTAGGGCTTGTTCTTGGTTTGGAGAAGAAGCAACATGTTCTATTTGTGGAGACATGGATTTGAGTTGCTTCCCGAGAAGTAATATAGTCTCTTGACATTCTTGTAGCTTCTCTGCAGCAGCTGCTAATTCATTGTCCTGTTTGCTTTTGGGATCAGCTTCAGTTACTGAACAAGTCTGGCAGGTTTGGTTGTTCCTGAAGTTTTGTAGGAAACAGAAGTTAGAGACTTACTTGATAGTGAAAGAAGAGATCAATGTTTAGTTTCAAAATACCTTTGTAATTGCTCCTCGAGTTCTTGGCACTTGGTTAAAGCCTCACGGTGGTTTTCCTTTTCATCATGAAGCTCATCTTCTAAGTTTACGATTTTGTCTTTAAGAGAACTCAACTCGACTTCCAGCTCCGCTGATCTAGTTTCCAGAGATCTGTATGATTCCACCATGCACTTGAGCTGTGTCTCGGCCATGCCATTAGACTTCATAGCAGATTCCAAATCTGACTTCACTTCAGCAAGAAGTTGCTCTGTTTCTTGGAGTTTTGACTTGGTTGCTTCAAGATCTGCTTCGCAGCTTGCAAGGTTGGTCTCTGCTTTTTCTTTCTCGAGTTTCAACCCTTCAAACTCTTCTGATGTAAATTTACAAGCAACTGGTGAGAGCTTGTGTTCGTAGCCGATGCAATCATCTGGAGTCTCGGAATCAGAGCTCTGAGAACAACCACTCTGGTAATGCTCACCTGATAGAGCGACTTTATCAATGCAGTCAGGGCTGTGAATCTCCACTTCAGATGCTTTAAGTCCCACAACATTGAGTTTCAGCCCACTAGCTTCTACTAAAACTCGCGAGAGATCAAACAGAAAGTCGACCAAAGTCTTCTCCTTGCTCAATACTCTGTCCAGTGTGACAGACAACTCTTGAACTTTTTGGGAGAATGTGACCTGACACTGCGTTGCTTCTTTCGCAAGGTAGGAAACAAAGTGGTAAATCTGAGAAAGAGCATGAGCCAGTTCTTGTGTAACTTTTTCCTCTGTGGTCTCATTTGACATGGCTATCTCCTTTTCTTCTGCATGACCATTTACATTAACTCCACCTGCATCTTCAATGGCACACTGTACCTCTGCCAAAATCTTCTCGAAGGCAGCATCTTTGGGGAGAGACTCAAGCAAAGTAGATATTCTTTTCTTCATTGGTAGAATCTCAGCATCAGAATCAGCACTTGGTAAACAAGCAAGCTTTTCCATTTCTAGAAAATCGTCCATAAGCTCCAACTGGTTAGCACTCTCGTTCTTCTTCATCTTCGCGTTGTTTTTATCTTTGTTGGTTTGAGAGAAGTCAGACATCAAAGACCCTGCAATGCTTCTAGCATCTTCGTTTCCGTCCTCAGACATTGAAGCCATGCTAGGAGGATTACTAACATGCATTTCAAAACCACTCTTGCTTGGACTCTTACTCATCATTTGAGCTTCCAATGTTTGAAGCCTGTTTGCTGTCTTTGCACAGAGGTTCCTCGACACTTGAAGCTCGCTGTTACGTTTTGCCAAAGCTTCTTTAAGCATATTGGTCTCTTCTTCCATGGCAAGTAACCGCTCCGTCAACAAATCATTCTCTTTGTGAAACTTCTGCATATTGTCAAGCGAGAAGTCAGAGATCTGTGACATTGGAGACATGAGAGGACTAGAAGGCCTAGCAGGTGACCTCCTTTGTCTATGATGGTCTCCATAGTCTCCTCTCCCTAAACTCTCAACCTCCATTTTCATCTGCGCAAGTGCTGCAGGACCAGGAAGTTTCTTTCTCACAAGAGTGCGTAGCCTCTGGCACTCAGCTTCCAGCTTTGTAATCTTCTTGACACCTTCCAAGTGCTGCTTGTTTGCTGCTTCTGCTGATCTCATGCTCATGTTCTTCTCCTCGTTGCGTATCTCAAGCTCTTTGGTGATCACATGGGTCTCATACTTGAGAGTGTTGATCTCTCTTTCACAAGACTCTATGTTGTTCTTGAGATGCTCAATCTCGGACTCTGCCTGAGACTTCTCTTGGCTTATCCTCATAACCATGTTTGAACGCTCTTGCAGTGATCTAGACAGCGCGTCGTTTTCAGCTGCAGAACGAAGCAGTTCTTGCTCGAATTCCCCGATCTTGGACTCAAACTCGTCTCTGATCTTGTCCATTTGGTTGGTGTTAGTTACAATGAGATCATGCAGCTTCTGTTCGTTTTCTTCCTTTAGAATCCTTATCTGCTTCATACACTCCTTTAGAGCTCCGTCTAGATGCGCAGCCCTGTCTTCAACGGTGAGCTTGGCGAGCGTCACAGTCTCAAGATGTGTTTTCAAAGCCGAAGCTTCTGCTTCAGCTTTTTCCCAGCCTGAAGAAAAAACACACAAACCCTTAGGTCTCTCATAACAGTTCTGTTCTCGTTCATGCCATACCTGAGACGGCTTCTTCAGCGACTTTGGAGTGCTGTTTGACCAGAGCCTCCTTGTCAGTAATATCTGCATTTGCTGTAGATAGCTTTGAATCCAAATCTTTGATCTGATCTTGTAGCTTGGCAACTAGTTCCTCGTACTTGTGAACATCATCTTTCAAACCATTGAGATGAGAGTATTGATCAAATGAGATCTGGATGTAACTAGCCTTCTTCCCATTTTCCTGCTTTTTTTAATGAATCAAAACTCAAAAGTCTTTTTGTAGAATTGAATGGAAGCCAAATCTGAGAGAGAGAGAGAGATGAAGTACCTGGTCCTGGTCCGAAACTGGAGCAGCTTTCTCAGATGGTTTCTTCTTCCATGGCCAACTCTTACGATCCATCTACACAAAACAACTGTAGTCACTAGAGATCCAAAGCAAAGACAAACGAATGCAATTCTGATTTTGATGAGCTTTACACATCTGTAAAAGAAACAGAAACAAGAGGAGAAAACAGAGTGGAATCTGAAGAAACTTACCGGAAAACTCCAAAAATGCAGCAGTGAAAGAGAATCTCCAGAAAAGCAACAATCAGGAGATAGTCAATCACCAAACAGATTGAACAAGAAAAAACAGAATCAACTCTGTTTCGAGATAGAGAGAGAGAGAGAGAGAGAGAAGAGTGGTGGTGGGTTATGGTGTTTTTTAGTGACGGTGATGGTGAAAATAATGTATGTATGCCTTCTGTATCACTTCAAAGCCTAAAACGTATCTCCTTTAAACAAATCATCTTACTCTTTTTTTCTTTTTTTCTTTCTTTACCCTCCTCCTTCTTCCTCCCACTCTTTTAAATATATTTAATTTAATAAATACCAATAACTCAATTTAATATGCATTTGTTTTTCCATTTTTCTTAATTTTAGATAGTTTCCCTATTAAATACGAAACCTGTGTCAGTCGAAACCAAATAAATCCGTATGCACTTGCCTTTTTTTTTTTCTCAATAGGCTTTTTCAAGTTTCGTATCACGACGATAGTCAAAGAATGACATGTATCACATATTCACATGTCGTTCCTTGCTCTACAATATCATCATTTAATAGAAAGAACAGAAGCAAATAAAGCTAAGCATTGACATCTATTTTTTTTTCACCCTTACTATTGTTATGTATGGGTCTTTACTCTTTAGACGTGCATTTTGTTAGTGACACTTTGAATAATAGCTATCCCGATATTGTTTTTTTAGACTGCACCGTGCATGGGCGTGATGTTTATACCCCTACAAATTAAACCATAGAAGAATATTAAATGTTTTCTTTCTTATGTACTACATAATTCAAGATATAAAAGTGACAAATTGTTTAGCAGAACGATTAACGTTGGTTACGCACTTCAATGGGGAATGTGTATATAAATTCTAAGTAAACAAATGTTCTTTAGTCAAAAAAAAAAGTCTTCTTTACCAATTTAAACTTCATATTTTTATTTTCACAGAATTTGACTGGTTTCCTTTTAATTACGTTGACTAGTTACACCGAGAATGGTTAGTTGTATGAATAAACCTGTTTTAATACGGCTAAATAATAGATTAATGGTTATGGTAAGTGATTTAGAGGAGACGGAATGGGAAACTGAACTACCGTAGAATGGTGACAAAATAATAATCAAATAGACTAGAGATATTATCTAGGTTGAAGAGTCTATTTCCACCGCTTAATTATCCTTATCTTTCACTTAACGAAATAAAAAATGGACTATCACCATCGACTTTTTCTATTAAAAATAGAGGTAAATACAATACGATTTTTTTGTCACATTCTATGAAAAACCAAAAAATACGTGGAATTGTTTTTATAATAAAATTGAATGAATGTATGGTCCTTACATGCAAGTGTATTCATGTAAGTTTAGAGACAAGCCAGCGAACAAAGTTTGTACTCAGTCTGTATAATAGCAATTCCACGGACGAAAGTTAAAGAAATAAAACATTGAATTTTCATTACTAACCTCTTAAAAATAGAAAAAAATGGAAAGGATAACGACTTATTTTTAAAAAGAAAATATTATTTCTTTCTCGTGAAGAACTATCTGAAGAATAAATTAGTATAAAGTTATAAACATATATGATTATTGAGGTCACTTTCTCTATTAAAGGAAGATCAAAATGCTTCGACTTTACATAATAATCGTAATTGATTCCTCTAGGTATATCATCTAATATGTCTACGGTCTACCGACACATTTTATCGACTTTAAAACTATATAGGCAACTTATAACTAGTTCAGTTCTCAAAAAAAAAAACTTATTAACTAGTTCTATATTTTAGAAAATAAAGCCCAGGACGCTCTATATTTTTTGTAGTTAACATATGACCTCAAAAATATATGCATGATATATTAGAAAACAGTGTCAGCCAGGTATTTTTAAAAATAATTTTGTTTGCCGAAAATTTGCCACCTTAGTTTAGCTTTTGGAATTAAAATCGTGGATAGGAAAAGGAAAAATAAAAAAAATAAAGGAAAAGGAAAAATAAAGTCAACATCCAACTATTGTCGAACTTAAACACAGCAGCTGACAGCTAGGCGAACACGTGGTTTTGTTTCACGCGCTTACCTATCTGGTAGTATTACCGGCAAAGTATACACGGTAGAGAATCCAGTCTCGTAATCAGTCCGACGGCTGTGATCTGCTTTAGCCATTTATTGTTCTTCGCTTCACTCACCCGTAAACAATTGATAAGATTATTATTTGACCATCAAACAGTAGTAGATGGAATTCGTTTGATATAGTTTTTTTTTTTTTTTTTTTGCTAACCGTTTGATATAGTTGAGTCTAATCCTTTATAGTATGCTTATTAGAAAGATATCCATATCTTCACGAATACGATTAAAAAAGAATGAAAATTTTATATTTCTATGATAAATATTAAAAAGCGTTAAAAAGTTATGGGTTAATAACCAAGTTTGGAATATGCTGAGATGTATTGAATCGCATTGGTGACTACTGACGAATGTTATCAGAGCAGAGATGATAAACACGTAGCGCGTTAGTACATGTGTGTATCAACTATACAGTTTCTATTTTGAACAACATAACTGTATGCTTTATATCACAATAATCATAACAAGTTAACGGCGATCTTATGCAAGGAAAAATAAAAAAAGTTACAGAGAAGAAAATACGACATACATCCTTAGTATTTGCCTTATAAAAACGATAAAATAGTGTATTTAAATATACACTATTTAATACTTACTAGCATTACTTCGTGTCAAAATTGCATAGTTAATGGTGGGTCTAGCTCGGTAATAAAAGAAATAGAACATACTAACAGACCATATACACAATCCTTAAGAAAATAAAACATACTAACAGACTATATACACTAGGCCTAATATACACAATCACAGAAAACGACATCGTAATTCACTCACAAAAACAACTCGTATTACCTCACCTAATGCCTTAAAGTGAGATGGCCCCATCGACCAAACGACAAACTTACACACAAGACAGATAAATATTAAGAGAGAAACAAAAACTTAACAAAACAATTATCACTCTGTGTATTACTTTATGCGTCCAGTATGTAATGTTTTTTTGTTTTCTTATTTGTTCTTAAATGTTTTCTGAATAATACACTTTAGATAAATCCTAAGTACTACCAACAAAATAGATTAATTCTACTCTTGTTGATGTTGATCGCTAACCTAAACACGCTTAAGACTTTAATACTGGTCACCGATGTACATCGATCCAAAATATAGTTGGTATATATGTTTATTATATATATTATATTATATAAAATTTCGCATTAATTTATATCTTGTTGAAAGTATAATACTATATCAATCAGTTCCGCAGTTATGCAATTAAACTTAGGACTAATCTCCATATTCATAATCTCTTAATTAAAGGGTTCCATTTACTTAATTTGGTATCGTGCCGAGTGTCGACCCATCAAACCGATCCTTATGACCATAAATTATATTATCTACGAATCATCCACTGGACCATTCTTATTACAACTACCACTAGAATCTGGACCTTGATATTCGATAAAAATGATTAATGTTATTTGTTTTAATTAATTTGGTGGTTGTTTAATGTTATTTAATAATTTAACCAATTAAACCTAGATACTGACCTAAAGCTCTTAACTGTTAGCAACTACATTAAAATACAAAGAAATCTTCCTTTACCAGCCATAGCAAAGACGTACATCAACTACTCACAAAATACATATTTGCTTTTTGTATACATATGTATCCCGTAGTACTTTAATGATTTATTTTGTAGCCGAAACAAAACTTGAACTCTTACACATGTTGTCGATAACATTAATTATCATATGCTATATACATTAAATTCCTAGTTATTTTCTGTCTGATGTGTATCAATTTATGTATCAGCTCAGAAATGTGAAAAAATATAATGCGAAACGAAATTCTAAAAGAAAAAAAGAAGAGGTAATTTGTTGAAAAACCATAGAAAATAACGAAATTAACAAAATACCAAAAACAGTAAAAGAGTTGAGGTAGTTGTGGATAAGGTGTAATCTAAATGACCATAAAACCCTTTTCTCCCTTGGTTATAGGTTTTCTTCTAGTTTAGTGTGTATGACGGTAGCTGACAAGAATTATTTAGTTTGATATTAAAAAAGATATGTAAAGATATTTCTCTCTCATTGTCGGTCCTTTTTCTTTTTCATTCTTCTTCATATTTTTTTTTCTTCAAATGAATCTAAACAAAATAAAATATGTTTTACCATAATTCATTATTCACATAATCATACTCAATCATTACTATAGTCTCACATAAGATCATGAGTTTTCTGTCCCAGAGTTAATCCTCTTTCGTTTGAAAATTCCTATACTCATCCGAAGATCAAGACGAGACCCTCAAATTATTTGATAGTTAATATAATATTTACACAATTAACAAGTAAGTTACTTGGAATAAAACTTGTTCGAATTATGTTTATCACATTTCTCGATACCATAAGAAGTTAAGATCATAGCTAGGGTGTATGAAATGTACATACACATAATGTTATGTATATTTATTTATTGGTAGTGTCAAGTTGTTGGATATCTAATATAATATATACATGGTTAAAATATGAATTAGTTGGAATTAAAACTGCTTTCTTGGTAATGTCAAATTGTTAGACAGTTAATATAACATTTACACGGTTAACAAATTAATTACACCAGCATAAAACTTGTTAGATTATATATCACATTTCTCAATACTATAAGAATTCACGATCATATCTATAACATATGAAATGAAGATAGGAGTAATGTTTAGGTTTATGTATACCATAAGAAGTTAAGATCATAGCTAGGGTGTATGAAATGTACATACACATCATGTTATATGTATTTATTTGTTGGTAATGTCAAATTGTTGGATATCTAATATAATATATGCATGGTTAAAATATGAATTAGTTGAAATTAAAACTGTTTTCTTGGTAATGTCAAATTGTTAGACAGTTAATATAATATTTACACGGTTAACAAATAAATTACACCATCATAAAACTTATTATATTAGATATCACATTTCTCAATACTATAAGAAGTAGAGATCATATCTATAACATATGAAATGAAAATAGGAGTAATGTTTAGGTCTATGTATTTATTGGTAATGTCAAATTGTTAGATAGCTAATATAATATATACACGAATAAAATAAGAGTTACTTGGTTTAAAAACAGATTTGTTGGTAATGTTAGATTGTTAGATAGTTAATATAATATTTACACGGTTAACGAATAAGCTCCTCCATTTGCTTATTTTGGATGTATTTAGTACTCATCTCTGATTTTATCTTGTCTACTTTGGCACAAATTTCATCTTTTTCTGCCATTAAAGTGTCGTATCTTAGCTTGTGGTTTTCGAAATCTTTGTTTAACACATTGATATGCGCATCTCACACGGCCAAATTTGTTTTTACTGCATAGATCTCAACTTCAAACTTAACCTCTTTAGTCTTCATCTCAATTTTCTCTGTATCATAATGCACCTCTTTAATCTTCATCAATTCTACATAGATCATTTGTTTATCAGAAAACTCATGGCCATCCATTGTCCATGGTGAGACCAGACGATTGTTAAAAGATGAATAAAAAAACTTTTGCTTTACAGTCTAATTCAGAAAAAGAATCAAAATTGTGTTTGGGAATAACATCATAAGAGCCACTACCAAAGCTGAGAAATAATCAAGTTTCCTTCCTTATTACAACTACATACAGATGTATCGGAACTATCTGAATTTTTTCTTGAGATTATCATAGCGATAGAAAAACACAAAACACACTAATTAAGGATTCCATATTTACATTAGCACAAGAAACAACATTAAAAATGAAACATTTCAATGATTAAATGAATTTTTAAGTTAAGATAAAGAAAAAGAAACAAAAAAAAAAAGAAATAGGACAAGGCGGCGCTTCTTCGTAGTCTTCCTCTACTTTTAATTTACCAGACATAGATTTTTAGAGTTGTTTTTGTGGAAATCGAAGACTAAGCTAAGAGAAAATAGATAAAAGAAGAAGAGATGAATATTTTGAATTTTGGAAAGATTTAGATAATAGACATATAAGCTTCCATCAAAAAAAAAAAGATTTACACAAATATGTATCAGTAAACAAAATCTTATCAGATCTCATTTAAGATTCTACCTACATGTTCGATGGGAATTCATTGGTATGACTATAGGGATAGCAAAGGAAATATAGATTATATACAATTCGTAAATAGTGTAAATTAGCATATGGCTAATAAGCCATAAGTTCTTTGGTATAGGTCCTAATTTCTCAAAAAAGAACATATGGAGAATATCAATTTAGACTTTAGAAAATGTTCGCGGAAGTACAATGCACATGCGAATTGCGAGCCACGTATGTATATATTTACATTGTCGTGCCATGTGAAAATATCCTGCACGTTGAATTAAGTAGTTTAAAATTCATAAGCAAATAAATACGCATTCATTCACTATAACAATATAAATAAATAAATGCTGTATGTGAAAATTACTGAATTTCGCTACATATTTTGGAAAAAGTAATTTGATTGTTTTTGTTAAAAAAAAGCAACTTGACTGTTTTTATAAATAGTGCAATATAAAATTTCGAGATGTCTAAATATTTTGTTATATGAAATGTATAAGTATCTGAAACATGTACCAATATATGCAGTATGCCAATATATGTCGTATAAGTTATACTAAATCCTCCAATACACAATTATTTTGGATATATACTAAATCCTCCAATACACAATTATTTTGGATATTTACTCTTTATAGTTGATAAATATAACTCTCTTTACAGTAGCTCACAACTTCGTGTATTTATTTTGAACTGTACGCGTATTTTATATTAATGCAAAAAATTAATAATCTCATTCTATTATACCTAATATATATTTGTTTTATTATTAAGTTTTATATATCATAATACACTAAAATAGATCAGAATCAGTCTCCAATAAACATTAACATACTAATTTTACAATAGTACATCATAAACATTGATTTTTATTTTATCGTTGAATCTAAAATATTTGATTAAGCATACCAAGTGTAAAGCCCAAAATTGCATGGTTGGGTAACGAACCTTTAGGATGAGATTATATTACATCTCACGGTCCTATATTTGGGAAATGTATGAGCATTTTGCCCAGAGCCTTTTAATCATAGAAATAGCAATAACAAACACATAGAATATGAGCCAAACGAAAAGAAGATCCGGTAAGATAAACAAATCTAACTTTTAAAAGGTTAACTAATTAATATCTACTAGATTAGGACCCGCGCCTTGCGCAGGGTGAGAGTTATAAGAAATTATTCATACATTTGATTTTATAATTTTATTTTACATATTGGTTTAAATTGTAGTCAAAAGGTTGAGTACATATGGTATTGTGCAAGACGACATTGAAATTTCGTTATATAAGTAAACTGTTTTCGATATGCAAAGACAAAGTATAACAATTTTCGTTATATAAGTAAGTTACTGTGATTAAAGCATTCAGGTAATTGGCCAAGAAAAAATTTATAGCTGTGATCTTGTAATCAATATAATTTATATGACCTACCATATTTATCAAATTATATTGGATATAGAAGAAAGTACACGTTTGAGTTTTTGGCGTCTTCATTATGACTATAAATCGAATCGTAAAATTTAATTGTCTTTATCAAATAGATCTTGAAGTATATATGTCCCCCTATTGATTAAATAGATCGCAGTTAATGGAAATAGTCGCTTAAAATTTGATTTTTATTATAATAGATTTTTATAGATTACCTTGACTATTTATTATAATGATAAATCACGGTAGCTGTCAATTACTAAAAAGATTAGACTAAGTTTTTTATTTCAAAAAAATAAAAAATAAAACATTGGGGAAAGCATATAAAAAACATAGCATATGAATTGCAAGTAAAAACCAAAAGTATTACTGGATAAATATGACACGAATATTTCTTCTAATCATGGCATAGGACTTCAAAATGGTGACGGCGGAATCCCGAGTACATAAAATCACGGCGTCTTTAAACCGTCAACTAATTAGATGTTCAACAAAAATTAGATGAACAATTGGGATGTTAGTACCTCATTCGGAATGACATGATTTCGTGAATGTCGGCTCAATCACTATTTTTGACATCCCTTCGATGTTTGTTACATTCTTGAAGCTACCTATATTATAAAACCCGTTTATTATTAACTGAAACAGAAAGTGAGTAGAAAAAAGAAACATTCCTTTGGGGAAAATAAATCTTCTAAGTTACCTTCCTCCCGTTCAATACGCCAAAAACTCAAAACACATAGAACAACAGAACTAACTGTAGAGTTCCATAAATGATAAAACTTTATAGCCATGTCCCCATAGACAACACACTTAATTTCATCTAACCTGTAAGCGAGGGTCTAAAATAAATATTCCGAAACCCATAACGATTCATTATTATATTTTTGAAAATATGTTTTATGTTTAAGCGGATACTCACCCGAGGTTGATCAATGAGAAATTTATTTTATGCCGCATCTCACCATAAATTTCATCATGATAAGGCTGGAGCTCCCCAACCCCAACTAAAGCTCCATAAAGATCTAAGACATTAAAAACACATGTTGCAATATTAATACATAGCTGATAATTTTATAATTTAAAAGTCCATTCAACTCAGACTATGTAATGTAATTAGATCCAATACCTATCTGATACATTGGATGGGCAAGACCGCTGCAATGTCAAGAAACTTTACAAAACAATAGTAGTTGCTACATGTTTTGGTTGAATTTGCACGACCACGAGAATTTGACGTAACAATGTGGTATCGATTCTTGGTCAAACGTATCAAACCTGAAAAATGCATTACTTTGAAATTTCTAATATCAAACCAATCACCTTCATTCATAGTGATATGGTTTAAAGCTTCCAGCTCTTCGTATAGAGTTGCTTCTATCTTTGACCCCTTATTCAGAAAAATAAACAAAAATATTAATAAAATAAAAACTTTAATAAAAAAAGGACTTTCGTTTGGCCTCTGCGGGACATGAACAAACTGTCCGAATTCATCCTTTTTCACGGTCCCATGTATCTTATCACCCTAGCAAATATGAACAAAATCAAGTAAGAAACAAAGACATCATGTAAGAAACAAAGGTATCTTAACCTAATATAGAAACAAAGATAGAACTTACTCTATAATCCACGAAAACCATTTCAATGGTCTCACCACTGCCGTTGAATACTGCTTCCACAACGGATTATCTTAACCCTCACCTTCCACATTGACTTGAAAGGCTTCAAATCAGAAACGTTGTTCATCGCCGCCATTTCTTAACTTTTATTCGCTTTTCTTGCTTTTGATGAGTGAATGCCTACTTCAAAGGGATTTATATATTAGTATTATTTGTCATATATAAATCGCTCGATGCTAATCTTAGGCAGTAAATAACAAATTGCTGACTAAGATTATAATATAGATATGATTTAATATTTATTTGTATGAATATGCATTTAGATGATTGGCTTGATCGATCTAGTGATTTATTACTACTTTACTTAATAATAATCCATAACGATATTAGCCGTTACCATGTTAATTTAGAATTTTCTCTTACATATATATAATTTGATTCGCAATCTTAGGCTCAATCGCTAATCTTAGGCAGTAAATAACAAATTGCTGAATTGTCAATCAATGTTTAATACATTATAATGACTTTTTAGTAGTCAAATCGTCAATCATAAAATCATGGGCGTACATTTATGTTTTGCATCAATATATACGATTGACTATAAATAGGAAAGTCGAGGATCAAAATTTGCATAATTTATGACTATGATGAGATTATGATATTATTTGATTTAGTCATGCAATTATAACAATCCAAAAGGGTGGAATCATAATGGCAAGTCAGATTATAGCAATCTGATTCATAGCATTATTCTCGATCATCTTATACCATGATTTTTGATTGATTCATAGCATTTCATAGATTATGATCTTATTCGATTTAGTCATGATTTTTGATTGATTCATAGCATTATTCTCGATTCATAGCATTTCTTTTCTGTCCTTTCTTTTTTCAATGACTCAATATCTCCAAACATTATATATTATCACGATAGAAAAAGAAAAAGAAAGGAAAGAAAAATTTATAATGTTTTAATATCTTCAAACATTATATATTATACTAAATATCTCCAAATATTATATATTATATGATAGAATTAGAAAAAGAGAAAGGACAGAAAAATCTATAATGTTAGCAATCCGATTCATAACATTATTTATAATTTATAATGTTTTAATATCTTCAACCAAAAAGAGAAAGGAAAGAAAAATCCTAAAAAGAGAAAGGAAAGAAAAATTTATAATGTTTTAATATCTTCAAACATTATATATTATACTAATATCTCCAAACATTATATATTATATGATAGAAAAAGAAAGGACAGAAAAATTTATATTATCACGATAGAAAAGGAAAAAGAGAAAGGGCAGTAAAATTTATAAAGTTTTAATATCTTTAATGGCAGAAAAATTTATATTTAATGGCGAATTTAGTAGTCAAATACGTCAATCATAAAATCATGGACGTACATTTATGTTTTGCATTAATATATCGTGATTGACCTATAAATAGGAAAGTCGAGGATCAAAATTTGCATAATTTATGACTATGCGATGAGATTATGATATTATTTGATTTAGTCATGCAATTATAACAATCAAAGGGTGGAATCATAATGGCAAGTCAGATTATAGCAATCTGATTCATAGCATTATTCTCGATCATCTTATACCATGATTTTTTGATTGATTCATAGCATTTCATAGATTATGATCTTATTCGATTTAGTCATGATTTTTTGATTGATTCATAGCATTATTCTCGATTCATAGCATTTCTTTTCTGTCCTTTCTCTTTTCAATGACTCAATATCTCCAAACATTATATATTATATGATAGAATTAGAAAAGAGAAAGGAAAGAAAAATTTATAATGTTTTAATATCTTCAAACATTATATATTATACTAAATATCTCCAAATATTATATATTATATGATAGAATTAGAAAAAGAGAAAGGACAGAAAAATCTATAATGTTAGCAATCCGATTCATAACATTATTTATAATTTATAATGTTTTAATATCTTCAACCAAAAAAGAGAAAGGAAAGAAAAATCCTAAAAGAGAAAGGAAAGAAAAATTTATAATGTTTTAATATCTTCAAACATTATATATTATACTTAATATCTCCAAACATTATATATTATATGATAGAAAAAAAGAGAAAGGACAGAAAAATTTATATTATACGATAGAAAAGGAAAAAGAGAAAGGGCAGTAAAATTTATAAAGTTTTAATATCTTTAATGGCAGAAAAATTTATATTTAATGGCTTAATTTAGTAGTCAAATACGTCAATCATAAAATCATGGACGATACATTTATGTTTTGCATTAATATATACTTGATTGACCTATAAATAGGAAAGTCGAGGATCAAAATTTGCATAATTTATGACTATGCGATGAGATTATGATCTTATTTGATTTAGTCATGCAATTATAACAATCCAAAATGGTGAAATCATAATGGCAAGTCAGATTATAGCAATCTGATTCATAGCATTATTCTCGATCATCTTATACCATGATTTTTTGATTGATTCATAGCATTTCATAGATTATGATCTTATTCGATTTAGTCATCGATTCATAGCATTATTCTCGATTCATAGCATTTCTTTTTCTGTCCTTTCTTTTTTTCAATGACTCAATATCTCCAAACATTATATATTATACGATAGAAAAAGAAAAAGAGAAAGGAAAGAAAAATTTATAATGTTTTAAATCACATGAGATTATGATACCAAATATCAATGAATGTACGTGATGATAATCATAAATCCGCGATTCAAATAATTATCATAATTTTTAGTAAGGATCTATAATAGGTAACAAAAACGAAATATTAGGAAACAAAAAAAAACAAAAACATTGGTAATCAGATTAGTGTTAGATTTGATGATAATCATAAATCCAGCGATTCAAATAATTATCGCAATTTTAGTAAGGATCTATAATAGGAAATAAAAGCGAAATATTAGGAAAAACGAAAAAATTAATCAAATGAGATATAATCGCGAATAAGGGAGGTGCAGTCTCTATACTTAATGTTAATTATATAGTTACGTAATATTTGATTAAATCATGCAATAAATAGTAAACATTATGACAGCTTTATAGGTAGAGACGATTGCGTGATTGATGAATTTTTCTATTGTATTTTTTTTGAAAATTACCCGACATCGTGACGTAAGTAGCGATTGTCATTATATTATTTAATCTTTCTGTAAACCAATCATATTAGGAAACAAAATCATTCACGAAGTTTGGCAATGTCAAGATTCACATGTAGTAACGAATTTTATTCAAATAAATTATTACATATTCAACTTTTAAGATAAAAATTATCATAAAAATCGAAACCTATTTTGTAATATAAAATACGATCTCTCATTTTTTTAGAAAAAGATAACACATTCGTTGTCTATCTTCTCTTGAATTCCAAAATGTAAAAAAAAAATAAAAAAGAACTATATGTATCAAAATGGTTGTCCATATGTTGTCGCAATAGGGGGAGATAATCAAAAAAAAAAATTGTATGTAGAGAATCATAACATATACATTATTTTGTATTTTCTTGTATTCAAAATAACAAAATAGTATAATGTGACAAATATTTTTTAGTGATAGTCTTATGTTGTGAATATGACCATATAAAACTTAAGTTGATAATATCTGCCTTATTAAATGAATTTAGCTACGCTACCTAAATAATATGATCTGATAGAATGTAATATATGAGAGTTGGACCAACAGATATCTCGTAAATAGTCTAGTCCCAGAGGTTATCATAATAGAAGTGAGAATGAATATCAAAGCGACACATCATCATAAATGGCATACTTGTAAATAATTTACCTTTTGAAGGTTACTCTTCTTAATTGCTTCTTGATTAATAATAAGGGGATACTCTAATCAGTAACCCAAGACACTAAGCAAATATAGAGTGAAAGAGATCTGGCGATGGTGGACAAGCGATGATTACAAGAGAATGATTTTCGGCCTCGAAATAGACCAATTTTATTTTACAGCCTTTGCTGTGATCGTACGTTATATTTTCTTATGGGCAATAAAATAGATTTTACAAGTAATAATATAAAGACATTCGGAGAAACTAGTTTGTTATTATATTTGAAAGAAATGAGACCCCAAACACCACCAGCAAACAAGAGGCTTTACTTCCACTTCTTTCTTTCTTTATTTTATTTTATTTTTTTGCTAAAAAATAAAGTAATGTTCAGGAAAGAAAAATCTACTTGAGAAAATAATTTACGAATTATCCTTTATTATTTTTACCAACAACATCATCAGAATGTTATTATTATTTATTACATCATATTCCTTAGGATTCTGTTCTGTAAAAGTCACATGATCCAACTTTCATTTTGATCTTTTTCTTCCTCTGTTGGCAATCATTATCATCGTGAGGAATTGTTTTTGTTTCCTTTTTTTTGCTCACTTTTATTTATCGAGAAAAAATCATGCTAAAATTTTCCAGTGGACACGCAGAAAAGAGTTTTGTGTACGACAGTGATTCCTTCTAAAATTTATGAGTCTACTGAGATGTTCACATCCCAATACTATTCTTTATAAAATTCTATTATTTGTTTCAATATATTTCATCTAAATATTTTTTATTAACTCTTTGTATTTTATAAAGTTTTTGTATATGATGAATATAAAAGTAGAGGAATAGGCCCCGAGGTTATAAACATGAAGTGATGGAGTTGGGCCGTTCCCTTGTCATTATGTTTCTAGTAAACCCATCTCGTAATTAATTACTCAACTAATATTTGTCCCTCCCTTCGTGTTCTGCTTTCTTTAAAAAAAAAAACCTTCGTGTTCTGCTTCAAAACCAAAAGAAGAACGAACACTATTCAAAATCATGTTACTGGGGCCTGTCCATGACAAATCATTTAACATTTATCCGATTTTTTTTTTTGAGAATCTCGGTAGAAATGTTTTTTTTTGTAATGAATTTAATTTGAGGATCTCAAAGGAGTTTTTATAAGAAACAATTTATCAACAAAAAAAAAAAAGAAGAAAATATAGAACACAATGTGTCTATTCCTGGTTGTGGCAGGACGCCTAAATCCAACGTACTTACTTTAATTATTAGTTAGCTATAATGATCATGATTATATTCAATTCACTTTAATCAAATCTTGTCTTTGAAAATAATGACCGAGAGAGAGATATATAGAGTAGATTCTTGTCTTTCTCTCATGCTATAACTTATGATCATGGCAGGTAAATGCATCCAATGCATTTATTTTTACAACATAGATAAATGCATTTGTAGTTAGTTAATTAACATCCAAAACTTGATTAGTGACAAATATTAAAACAAATTAAACACACAATTGATCAAAGCCAACGTTACATGTAACCGATTCCAACCAGTTGCATTAGTTAACATCATCACATGAAGCTTCCAAGCAGCCAGACGCACTATATGTATGATAAAAAAACAGATAAGGTTGATCGCATAACTTTTGTTATGTAAATTAAGAAATTTCAGAGTTTTATCATTATATATGGTAACACTATCTTAGACTCTAATCAATCATTTACTGCTCATAGGAAAGTATAACTCAATTTGGCTTATTGGTTGAATATACTTTTTACTGTCTGAGTAACACCGTGAATGATTTCGCAGAATAGGTAAATGAACAAATGTAGAAAAAATATATGCGGGGAACCTGAAAGACTGAAACACTTGCTAACGAGCATGTGCGTCTGGCCAGGTCCGTTCGTATGTTGTAATTCCTCGTAAGACAAAGAACAAAGAGAAACAGAGAAGAGAAGTTAATTGCTATGCACATTTATAGTAATTGATGAAACCGAAATAAAGGCTATACATATACACATATATATATATATATTAAAGTATGTACGTTCAACGACAACCACTCATAGTCCATGTCTTCAGGTCTTAAACAATGCTGTTTATAATTAACCAATTTAGTTAGGGATAAAATTATTTAAAGGAGAAATATATGGACCTATCTGGAATACAAACAATTTTTCGTGATTGAACTTGTTTTTGTGGAATAGCTTTAGTCCAGGTTCTGGTAGACAACTTCATCTTCATGCACACCAAGTATTGCCGAAGAAACTTAGGTGGTCCAGTTTCTAGAATGAATCATATATATAAAAACTCTGCCGAGAAGTGCAAGACCCACAACTTCATCATTTATATAAATCTTATTTTGTTTACACGCTGGTTTTAATCTACCCTATAAAGATTATCAAATAGAGAGAGAGATATATTACGATCAAGAGTTTGAATACCAAATTACCGGTGAGGAAAAAATCACTTTTTTCTTACCAAAAAACAAAAATCACTTCTTTTAACATACTTTTACTAGTGCCGGTCTGTGGCATAAACCACATTAGTGACTGATTAGGGCGCATAGACTTGTGTGAAAAAATCCATTATAGATGTTTATTGCTTGTTATTTGCCCTATATAAACATAATTTTTGTTTACTTTGGCTTAGGATCATGGATATATTTGGGAATGTTTGGGCAGGCACTGACTCTTATTATCTCTGATCTGAAAAGTTTATGGTTTCAAAAATCAAGAATTTCTTGGTTACATAAAAATCCACTCAAACACCACTATAATATAACTAGCTCTTGTTAGCGACGTACGTCTTTTCTTTGCAACATCTTAAAGTCTAGCTTCAAGCAAGGGAACGACATGTCTTATTAGATGAAGCACAATCAACGATCAGCATATATTCCTTATCGTGTAACTTTCAACTTTACGATTATCTCCCCTCAAAAATATAAATACAACACTAAGTTTCTAACATTTCAATCATTATAACAGAGAAAAAGGTCTATGATATAGCTCAACTTCATTTTTAAATAGTACTACTGTAAAAAGAAGAAAATAAATACCATCGAAGAGAGCTGATCCTCATCATTTAATTTTATTTTCTTTTGTGTAATGATAATAACAAGATATAAAACTACCTGTACACATAAGTGTGAAAAAAAAAAAGAGAAAACGAGATAGAATGATGATGGGTGCGTTGTAGGTATGGAGAGATTTGTACTATACACTGCACACACTTTTGAAGTGCACGTTTGTGTGGTTTTGCTGGCCTTCACTAAACTCTGTTTCAACTTTCAACTTAACCTAAACCTTATAAATCGGTTATCACGTGATTAACCAACGATTTGTGTTTTGTAGCTGAATCACGTGACAGTATCTTGTCTCCATCTGAACCGGTTCTTTTGAGCGGAGGGTGGTCTGTTTGAGTTTCAAATTTTTGAAATAAAACTGAGTGAATGATAAAGCCCAGCTCACCTAACTGATTTAATATTCTTAATATATGTGTATAACAGGCCTTATTGTTTCAGCCTATAGAAGGCCTTACCAAAGTTGGTATATATCTCTATATAACTTTTTCGACGAGGCCTCTTCTTTGGTGTGTCTGTATTAAGCTTAGCCCAACTTAGCTTCTATCTTGTTTTGAAATACAACAGATAGCAATATTTCATCCAATAAAAGAAAGCAGGATCTAGACACTAGTACTTACATGAGCTTCCAATACTTTTTCCGAGGGTTTACAGGGAAAGATAATACGTTACAGTTAATTACCATCTATAAGGCTTTCCATTCACAAAACCATTAGTTATGTTCAGGACCGGACCTGAGCTAAGTCGGATGAAACATTCGACTCAAGCCCCCAAATTTTTTAAAAAAATTTATATATAAATAAGTCCTCAAATTTATATAAAAAAATTTCAGCCCCCAAATTTATAAAATCCTTCTTAAACCGTTTTTAGCCCCCGAATTCTCAGTACGCATAGGACGGCAGGGGTACGTATCTCAGTTAAACCGCATTCAATCTTTCAATTTTCATGCGGTTCAATATTCTTGATTGATGTCTTTCGTATGTACTACAAAAAGATGAAAAAGCATGATAAACGTGAATGGAGAGTATATAAGTCTATAATAATTATAGAGTTTGGTATGTGCAAATGTTTTACTAGTTTGATAAATTCAGAAAAAGTCAGAGACGTGTATAGAGTTACGCGATATAATTCCTTTTTATTATTAGCCCCACAAGATCGACCCAATATATTCGCTTGTGTTTATCTTAGTCATTTTCTTTTAACTCAACTTAGCTTCGTTATTTCGAAATCGAAGTCCACCACCAG
Organism: Brassica carinata; assembly: GCA_016771965.1. Classification (NCBI taxonomy): domain Eukaryota; kingdom Viridiplantae; phylum Streptophyta; class Magnoliopsida; order Brassicales; family Brassicaceae; genus Brassica; species Brassica carinata. Next base: position 7,602,557 of record CM028689.1, on the reverse strand, counting down.
GCTGAACAATACGATTTCTAAGTGTGCCGTCATGTTTTTAAGAACCTTTTCTATAAAATAGGCTGAAAAGCGAGCGAACCTTTTATTGATTTTAATGATCGGAAATTCTTACTGATGTTCTAAGATTTTGAGTTTCAATCTTTGGTTTAACTTGATGAGAAACAATATGAATACATCATACATTATTATCCACCTGTTACCTGTAGCTAGTTCAACTACTTAGAAGAGTATTTGTTAAATCATATAAAAATTAAAAGAATAAGACTACACAGGACGTAAGAGACAAAAGGGCCGCTGGTTTCAGTTTTCTATACACATACGTACCCACTGGAAATAGCCCTAATTCGTAATCTTTTAAAAATCAATTCCTTCATTTTCAAAATTTCAAATCAAACTCTATAATGCATGAACATAACTTCTATGCATGTTGGTCTAGTTGAAATAAATAAAGCTGCAAGTAATCTTGGTATTCTAAATTCTATAATGCGTAAACCATCAACCATGTGTGAAGATACAAATTTAACGAAAGTGGTCAATGAGCATAATTTTACTCGAAGCACTCCTGTAGCATCTAATTATTCCCTAAACACCCAATTTTTTAGTTTTCCAAAATTTATATTTATTTATTGTTGAAAGGAGTTTGAAAACAAGAAGATGAAAAAAACAATGAGCGTGAGGAAGGGTATGGTGTAAATGATCAGAAGGTAAGGGCAATATAGAAAGTTATAAGCTCCGTGATTGGATCAATGGCTCTTCTCTTCGCTGTGCTTCCAAAGAATCTTCTTATCATTTTTCTTATCAAGAAACTAATTTTATCTGTATTTAGTAAAAAAAAAACTAATGTTTCTCTGTCTAATTCTGTAACTATTTATACGAATCCACTAAAAACGTATCTCATATATAACTCCAACAATAAATTAGATACAGACACATGTATTCGTGTCATTCCAAGGGCAGTACAGTGCTCGTACATATAGAAAAAGACATGGAATGATACTTACGTATCTATTCATGAATGTGTATTTTGTAAACTATTCAGTCTATCCTCTTTCTTATATATATATATATATATATATATGGGGGTGATTTTTAAAGTAGAAAAAATGTTAGAACATATGCCAGATATCGTATACTTGTGGGGTTTAGGAGGATTGCAATGTCATTTTCATAGATACAAATATAACACTATGGTAACTTTAAGAGAGTATTATGACATTTTTGACTTTTCTCACTAAGTGTATTCGTTTCAATCGTTATAGTCTTATGCTTAACTGAAAACATGTAGCTGATAATTCCAAATCTTTGTAAAAGAGATTTACTTTAATGATGATTATTATCATATTTTAAATAATGTTACTAAATATTGAACATGCTACTAAATAATGTTGTTATATTTTAAAAAAACTGTATTATTTTTTATTTTAAAAAATAAATATGATATTAACCCATAAGCAAATCACTTTTTAAAAAAAAAATTGAAGAGATCCCATATGCTTTTCCTTTTTTTTTGGGCAACTCCCATATGCTTTTCCAATATGCCAAATTACTTATGCCGCCTCAACTAGCCGAATTTTGTAGTTGTATCTGGTCCTTTCGTCAAACTGTATAAATATACAGATACAATTGTCATTCCTGAATAAAATGATAAATTAGATTAATCAAGATTTTTTTTAAAATACTTCTCTTCTTATAATCATAGACATAAGAGACGTTATTATGAATAGACTATGGAGATAGCAGAGCAATAATCTAGATTACCTTTTAAAATTCCAGCACTAATTTAGGGTTAGAATTTATTTGTTCAAATAGATTAGAGATTCGATAAACAATCTAGAGTACATAATTTCGTGAGAAATCGTTCCAATAAATGCGAATGATTATGTGTACCGGAGACTGTACTTTTTACTGTGTGGATAAGAAAGTGCCGACAAAAAAAAGAAGTTGAACACAGCCGGACGAATCAGAAAATGGGCTAATAGTCTTTCTTTCACATGGCCTTGGTCGGATACACTTTTCAATTCATAAAATACATTTTATCGCTGCTAACTCTTATTTGGAATACTCTAAATTTCCTGCAAAATAATGATTATAAATAAGTATATTTAATCCATAAAATATAATTCCTCCGTATTTTTAAAAATTAATATTTTATATTAATAAAAATAAATTTCTAATAATTTTAATTATGTTTGTTTTTCCAGAGAACTCTACACTTCATATTTTTAGATCTTAATTTATGTTGTAATTTTAAAACAATTGCATTAACTAAAATCCAAAATTATTATTTCAACCAAAACATTAGTTTCAAATAAAACAAATAAACTCATAGTAAGTTTGCATTTTATGAAAAGAAGATTTGTATTTTTGTTACCAAATGTTTTGATTCTAGAATCAGCATTGCAATTTCTTTAATAAATAGTGATGTTTACAGAGAAATGTGTTCATAGTTAAACCAAAAGCCCTTTGAAATCAACTCCGTTTCTCTCTTTTTCATCCGACCAAATGTTCATCCGTCTTATTTACATTTACAGTCTTGAACTTGGATCCGAACCTGGGATGACTAGGTCGAACGATTCAGCCACTTTTTAACTGTCATCTCCTTCTCTACTCAGTGAGTAACTCCCCACCCGATTCAAACCCACCAATATAATTATATATTTAATGTAAATTAAAAAAGTAACCCGAAGCCGATTAAAATTATTCAAAATTTTGTCTTCTTCCTTGACATGTGGCGAACAAACTCGTACCGAGTTAAACCGGGTCAGAAAATCGACACTCTTCACCGTCGATCTCAAAAGAATCACCAGACGGCTTTCTCGACGACGCCTTGAAGCAACGGCCTAGATTCGATCAACAGATCGAGCTTGCTCGTGATCCCTCCCCCGTGGCATTTCTGGAGATCATCAGGACAAGCACACCGGTTCGACCGGGAAATAAACCGGATCGCTTCCTCGAAAACCGATTCTTCGCAAGGGATAACCAGCGGCCCCCGGTTAACGAAACCGTACTCCTCCTCAGCTTCGACAAGGAGATTACTTATGATCGGATGGTTCAGGTACGACGCGCGCACCACGAATCTCCTGCAGCCACTTCCCACGCATACCGCCACGTGTCCAGATGGAACATCCGACGGCACACAACGGCTGGCCGAAGATAACCGTGCTTTGTTTCGCCATCGCCGGAGCATTTGCCTGAGGCTCACAATGTGGCGGATCTTGCTGCATTTTCCGACACCTCCGGCCATCGTTGTCTCTTTCTTTCTTCTCTGTTTTAGTCAACGTTGAAGTAGAAAAAGACGGAATCTTGAACTGCTGTTTTTTCTTTTCTTCTCACGAGAAAACAGGTGGAGAGGTTTCAGCATTTGGGGGAGACGAAGTTTAAATAGTGAAGGGAATACAAAAATGCCACCAAGTTTTTGAGGTAATTACGAGATTGTCTTCTCTGTCTTTTAGAATTAGTGATTGTATTTTTGATTAGTATTATTCCCTCTGGTTCATAACAGATGAAGTTTTGACTCTTTACAAACATATTAAGAAATTTACTTTTTGCTAAAAAAAATTCTTGAAAATATAATTTTAAAATAATTTATTTAATTGTAAAAACACTATTGAATACACAGTTTTTGATAAAATTAGAGTGATCTAGATATGTAAAAACATCATCTATTGTTAAATAATCATCTAAAACATCATCTATATTGAAACGGAGGGACTATATATTTACTTTTGTTCACTATTATGGTTCATATAATCATATTAAAAGTCTTTCTTTTTGATAATTGTGTTTATGGACCGATTATGGGAATAAATACTCAGCCCTTAATTTATATACAGGATAAGATTCGTATTTTGATCATTTGATGTATCTATCACTTTGTTGATTATATACAGTAAAAATGAAAAGACATTTAGATTTATTGGCAAAAAAAAACAAAAGTCACTAACTGTGTTGACGAAAAGACAATTTAATTTTGAATTATCATTCCTAAAAATGTTGCCAAGATGAAATAAATAAAATTCTTAATTTTTTAGGTTTTAAGTAACTTTTAAAAGTTTGGTTTCAGACGAAAATTTGAAAGAAATAAAAAACACCACATGGATAGCAGCCACAGGAATTATTAAGATTATTAATTTATGTTTATGATAACCGAAGCACGTTATATAATTTATAAGCTTCTCTCTCACCAGTCACCACTAGCGGTTGAATGATAAGTTGATAACCGAAGATGCTTCTTTTTGTATCTCCAAACAACTTGATTTTATCTTTTTTTAAAAAAAAAAAACTTGATTTTATCTTCCAGAAATATATGTTTTCTTAACATAAACTGAATTAATATATCACGACGTACCAAGGCACTAATTTTTTGTAGTTTGGAATGTGTCTATGCCCCCATGTGCGGCGATGCCCCATCTCGTTTTTTTCATCTTGCTTTTGAAAAATATTCTCACTACAAGCAGCCAAACCAACAAATATGCAAACACTAATCATTATATCTTAAATTTGAAAGTGAATCATAAAATATTGACCTCCATAATATGCAAATGTTACTCTCGGTCTAGTATGATGTGCCTAAGCTCTCCAAATTCGTTGTAATCAAATGACTGACACCGTTATATTCACTACATAGAAATAAAATCAAAACACGCAGACGCTTCTCTTATCGAATTACTAGAATATACATGCTCATATATTCTGGTAAATATTTGCAACAAATTATAATGCTTTGCAACTATAATGGTAAGTACAAGTAGAAATAAAACATACTCCAAAAAGTATTTAAAGTAAATGTACGAGGGTTAACCAAGTGTCAAGTAATATGGGAGGGTAGGGTGCATCCCCCTCATGCGGTACCACGTACCCCACTTGTTTTTTTTTTCAACATTCTTATTACCAGTCTCTTGTTGAATTTAAGGATCTTCCAGTCTCTTTTCAATTTTGAATTTTCCTTCTTATAACAAAATCTTATTTGCCTCTGCATATTTCATTATTGCTACAATAATAATTGCGTGACCATCCATCTAAATGCTATGTATCGGCATTGTCGTGTCTCTTTCTGCCCTCATCCACTACATTGCACATCTGTCTACATATATGCAACAACAGCTTATCACTTTTTATAAACTATCACCTTAAGTATTCTAAATTATTTTTCATTATGAGCCGGTGATTAGCTATAATAAGCAGAGGGGGAGGGGGGGGGGGGGGAACGAACCTAAATTGAAAATCTTAGCCTTCCCTATATTCCAAGCTAGAAAATAGTTAATCATAGCTTTCACGGACCATAAAGATTTGATTATTATCAATTATAAATAATTGAGGTCATTATCTTACCCTCTAAAAACTAACAAAATAATAGGTTTGTAAAAAACTAAAAATTATTAAATGACATTAGATGTGGTTAAGGATCCACCTTAAATATTACTCCCTCTGTTTCTAAAAGATCTACTCCCTCTGTCCCACTTTAAGTGGTGTTTTAGGTTTTTGCACAAATATTAAGAAAATACAAATTTTTATGTATTATTATTAAATTAAACTAATTCAACCAATTAAAAAAAGATGTAGTATTTTGTAGTTGGTCAAAATTTTCAAACAACAATAAATTGTATCTAGAATAAAGAGAACATCAATTAAAATGGGACAAAAGAAAAACCCTAAAAACCCACTTAAAATGAGACAGAGGGAGTATATTCTAAGATTTTCACATATATTAAGAAAACACATTAAATTTACATAGTTTTTTGTTATTATCTTTTTCCCACAATTTTAATCCAATAAAAATCCAATAAGTGCAATTAAGTTTTTTGAAATTTGTAATTATTTAATAAAACATGCATTGAAAATGCAAAAAATAGATCTTTTAGAAACAAAAATTTTCTCTAGAATATAGATATTTTAGAAACAGAGGGAGTAGTAGATAAGCTGATACAGGTTAGAGCATTTAATTATATTCTATTTTTCACATTGAAATAGAGTTTACAGTAAAAAATACTCAAATATAGAGTAAGTTATTTATTTTTTGTTCATATTCTATTTTTTACTCTATAATAGAATACCACTAAAGCAAACTCCAACTCTATTATAGAATTGCTCTATTTTAGAGTAAAAAATAGAACAAATCACTGAAAATAGTCTTAAACCGATATTATAGCTATTTTGTTACGTTTAACAAAAGACTAAGTAGGTCATTTGGTTTACTTTCTCCCCTTGCGACTCACAGTTAGGTCTAAATACTAGTATTGTTTTTTAACTGTTTTTCATGAATTTAATTACGGGCCAAACCCCAATTAATGACACCCATAAAATCCGGATCCGCCGATGCTTAACAAATAGAACTAACAAGTTCAAGTACTAAGAAAAAAATGACTTTCAGTTAACAGTTTGCAGCTGTGTACTTTATCAAACCTTAATGTCTATTTAATTTTGGATTAAAGCGTGAATAAAGGAGAAATCATTAATTAGTAGTACTAATTAAGTGGTCGTGTGTGTGGTCATAGCTGGCACATGCCATGTTTATGTTGGTAAAAAGCATCAAGGAACATACTAATCAGTAATCACTGAGGCGCTAATCAGGATTATGCTTTGTATTTAGCAGATATCTTTCCGGCGTCTTCTGACAGCTTCTAAGGTTCCGCCACGTCTTGACCTCCCTTAGATATTTGTTTGAAAAATAAGAAATTCTGTTTTTGTTGGTTATTTTATCAGTTTGAGTAACACTAGATTTGATTACATCACGGGACGTAGAATGGCGACAAAACAGGGCAAAAGGTTTTTTTTTTGGAACGCACACAGGCCAAAAGTTAAAAAAGTCATTTTATAATGTAAACAGAAGTAAATGAGAGAGCAGAGAGCACAGCCTTGCCAAGCTATTATACAAATAAGGATAACATTTCTCTTCCATAAATTAGTCTTACGTACTAGTGTTACTTTTTCAGAGAGAAGACATTTTCTAATATATATAACTTATAACCAAGAAATTATTTCCCCACTAGAATCAGCCATTTAAAATAGAAATAGGAATATGCAGAAAAGGAATGAGTAGAAATAAAATAAAAGAGATAAAAATGAATAATTATTACTTTTATTCCATATCAATTTTGATAAGGAATATTTTGGTTCTATAATTCTTTAAAATTGAAAGAATGACAAGAAATCACACACAACAAAAATTCTTCGTAAATGGTGTATTTTTTTAAGAATAAGTAGAAATTGATTATTCCCCTTAGTTTCTCTAGGTCACTAGTTAGAGCCATAATGTAGTAACCGTTACATTTCCTCTGTTATTCAGCAAAAATAGTACGATTTTTTTAATAGTAAGATTTACTCATAAGTCTTCTAGACAATATTTGAAAAGTGATTTTTTCAAAATTGCTTATGTGTCTTCACAATATTAATTTGAAATAAAAAAAGATGACATGGCTTGGTGAAAAGATGACATGGCTATCATTGTATTATGACATGAACATTTTAATGGTAAAAATTATTTTTATGGTAAGATTTCTTAAATAAGATATATACCAAATTTAAATCAAAAAAATATATTATTACTATAATACTAAAATGTAATCTGGTTACACATATCTTAAATTCCATTTTAACTTATGACAAAATTTAACAAATTTGTATAAATATCTATATTTTGTTACGATTAATTATAAGTGTATATCAACACATAAACTAATATAGTGTTGATGAAACTCTAAACTTTAAGGTTTAATTAAAATTTTAACTATAAAATTATAATATATGAAAATATGCTTAACAATTATTTTAAGTACTTAACTATAAATTGTTTTGTATTATAATTTGAGATATAAACGAATACATATTAACTAAAGAAAAGGTTTAAAAGATGGCTCAAAAGATACAAGTAAATGGATATCAAAATAGTTACGTTCAACTAAAAAATCAACACTATAGCAAATACATATTTATAACCCATCAGATAGCAAAATAACGCAAATACATATTTAGTCACTGGGTCAAAACTTTTGGGATCTCCACAGTTATAAAAAAAAAATTAATTGAATTTATAATAGTTTTTATTATATGTATGCATATTCATAAATCATCATTGATAGACAACTAATTAATTTTATAAATTTTAATTTATATAAATTTAAAAGTGTTTGTTTAAAAAAAATAAAGTGATGCAATGCATTAGTTTGTGATTATTGACTGGTTTGTTGAGATAAATAAAATATAAATTTGATAAATTTAATATTTTAAAACAAAATAAACTTATAAAATAAGATGTTTGTTAAATATATATTACATACTAAGTAAGTCTATTCATTAAATATAAATGCGAGTATAAGCTACATAGAATTATTTATTTATACCTTGATTTTTAATAAAGGTAAGTAACCAGAAAGTAAATTAAGAGGCTATTAATCAAACATGAAAACCCTAAATATTGAATACTTATTTGGTAATATTTATTTTAAATTTTAACATGTGAAGCAAAAATTCAAATATTTTTAAAAATTATTTAAAAATAATTTATTTTAAAAAAACTTTATTTATGCGCATGGCGCAGGAAACCATCTAGTTGTTGATTAACGGTGGATTTATATCGGATATCCGAAAATTAATAGGACAAAAGGTATAAACATAATGTTAATAAAGAAAAGGAAATAATAAAAGCAGACGATAACAGCCTTGCATTGCAATTATACAAATAAAGTTTTATAGAGTTGATTGTAGGAGTGGAGGAATAAAGTAGGCCCTGACGTATGTGATTTCAAATGTTATCGGGGAAATGATTAATTGTTTTGATTAAGTTGTGAAGTACGTCAATGGCAAGCCAGTTCAGAGACCAGCTCACGAAAATTTAGTGTATGAACAAAAAAAACTAATATAAATGTCAGAAGGCTTCATTTGAATCTGATTTCAATAATTTATTCATAACTAGGCCTCCCATTATCCCTTAACTTTAGCATTTTAAAATACATAATTCGATTCCTGGTCAATTACTTTTTATAAGACACAAAATATTTTAAAAGAAAAAGGATGACTGAGTAAAATGTCACAAATGAATATAAAAAGAAATTATCGTACACGCAATAAATCTCTTCCCAACATTACTTTGAACAACATTAAGCGATACAGAAAAGTTGAGATAGCTTTATGCATTATGAGTAACTTTGTTTTTGTGATCATTTGGTCCAATACTTCATTATAAAGGGATTTGCAAAAATATTCGTAGTTAGTTCTGAATGGAATATCTTCATATTCATATAAATTTAAATCATATACATGTGTACTAATCAATCTGTGTAATTAGTTAAATCAGGTTTACTCAAAAATCCCTATTGTGATATAAGACAAACCATGGCACGAATCAAGATGAATTACTGGAAGACTTGCTGTTTAAACTCACTTTCATGATACCTCTTTAGTTAATTAAAATACATTTCTAAGTTCCAAGCATCACATGCTAATGAATAACGAAGAGGAGGAAACGAAGAAGGTGATGAGTTCCAAGAAACGAGAAAAAAATGTGAGTGCCCATACGAAGCATAGTATTAAGACTTCTTTCCATCTTTATCTGGCTGCACACTCTGCCCTCAATTATGCACTTGTCATATTATTATTATTTTTAAGAAGTTGTAACATCGTGATCATCTGAAAACTGTTACTCCCTCTGTTCCACTTTAAGTGGTGTTTTAGGTTTTTTATTTGTCCTATTTTAAGTGATGTTCTCACAAATCTAGATAGAATTTAATATCATTTCAATTTTGTGACCAATTAAAAAATATTGTATCATTTTCTTATTAGTTGAACTAGTTTCATTTAATGATATTTTTATATTACCAAAATAAATTATATAAAAATATGTACTTTGTTAATCCATGTGCAAAAACCTTAAACTCCACTTATAGTGAGACAGAGGGAGTATATGTTTTCGTTAGTGGACGAATATGATTGGATCTTGTTTGATTGGAATTCTAGAATGGACACATTGTAGGGTCAGTCTTGAATAATCAAAGTTTCAAAAAAAAAAGTGTCTTGAATATTAATTATTCTCCTAAATGCTTACGAACTCGTAGCTTATTTGAATTCCAAAGCGTTTTTGTGTGTTTTGTTTGATTTAACTTTAATTCGTGAATTTTCATGTAAGATGTCCTCTTGACATATTTACGAACTCGTCGATATCTCGTTTTCTATACTTAGTTTTTTTTTTTTTTGCTTGCATTGCTTGTTCTAGTCTTTTTATCTAAAGATCGTATAACTGTAACAAATAGGTTTGAGGAGGTAGTTAACGAGGGGTGGGTCAGCTGACCGCACTATTTAAAAAAATATACTTTTGTTAAAGGAAATTTTTTTGACCCCATTAAAAACTAAAATTTGACCCACAAATTTTTTTTTAACCCCAATACAAAAAAATTCACTTACTAAACCTAAAAGTATGGGTCTAGGACCTTTTTATATGATTGGTTTAATACAAATTTCATTTGGAGATGACAAAAGTACGACTGATTTATATATGTACGAAAGGTAACACGAGGATAACAAACTAATGATTTGGCATGAGCATGAAGGGGATCTATACCACGATAACAGAATCAGAAATTAATGCCGTTTGATATACTCCGTCTTTAGCAAATGAAGAGGTTAAATGATACAACACTTTGAGCGACTTAATCATGAGAATCTAATCTCATAACCAAATCAAAAGTTACAGATATGTTTCTAACTTTTTGGTAGGTACGTTCTGTTAGTATGCTGTGCATGAGAAGTCAAAGTTGTATATGAATGGGGTGATTAAAATATGTTAATCAAGTGGCTTTCAGTTTTCAGTCTTAACTCAATCATTGTATTGTACTGATTAGGAATCATTGAATGTTGAAATTTTCTTTTGCCATTTGGCACCAACTATATCAACTAATCGTTATTCTTCCTGCTTTCTTCAACTTCTCCCTTAATTCTAACATGATTGAATATAGAGCATATAGTAAACATGAATCAAAGTTCATTCGCTGATCTTTCATTGGAAGATTGGTTCCGATTGTCAGGCCTATTAGTCACTAGTTCATATATTGCACTACAAATTAAGATATTTTTACATTTTGTAGAGTTAACGTTGCATATGGATTCCACACCGTTCAACGCTCATTACTCTAAAACATTTGTCATCTAGTCTTACCAATCGTCATGATATTTTTCTCTATGTTATATCTTTACTCTCACACATGACACAGTATTGAAAATCGTTTTTCAGTATGTTACATATCCTTCAAATGAATCACGCATAATCCTTGGTTTTTGGGAATACGTTACAGAAAGAGAAAAATTCCCCACATAATATTTTGACATACACTACAATTCATCCAGCAGTCACGTACTATATCATTGACGATGTGGGAAATGTTAGTTTTGCTTGTACTCAAGTTAGCGATGTGGAACAACCTTCACTGAATCTCGAATGAAAAGGAAAGATAGATCATCGTATAATAATGATATTTGTCTTTGTCAAATGGATCTCCTCTGAGAATTTTAAGAGAAGCGAGATCATTGAAGGCAAGGAAAAGAAAAAAAACACACCTACTCCCTCACTAACCATATATTCGTATTCCATATATACCGTTAGTAGCAAATTCAAAAACATTTAAAAATGTTTGAGATCTTCTTGATCAATCATGAAATTATGTATAAAGATCTCGAAGGTCTTTAACTTCTTTAATTTTTTAAATATCATATCGTATCAGATATGTCTGCGAAAAAGATCTTCTAAATCGGGCGCCATAACAATAACATGCAGATAGAGATAGAGACACGTTAGATGTCAGAGTAGTTAAACACACGAGACAAAAGTTTCTAATAAACTAGTACATTCTCTCTACCAAACTTTTAAAAACATTTTGTATTTGCTAGAAGTATTTCACACTGTATTATCGCTAATACTACCCGAATCATTAGAGTCTAGAGACGAAATGGAACCGAACCACGCGCTTTAAAATTTTCTTAAACTTCAGATAGTTATTAAACCCATTAGTCGAATAATGGGTTTACATCTGGGCCTAGTTCTGTAACTTTCTTTACATCAGTCAAACTAGAAGAGACTGATCAAATAGATCGAGTCTTAAACCAATAAGATTATAACAAAAATGGTACAAACAAAATCATTAAAGGACGTCCCCTAGGTCTGATGTTTTGAAGTTTATGACTCTACTTAATTGCTTAATCTATTAATCTGAAAAGATAAATAACTAGTGGACATAGGATCTATATAGGTTTGATAATTAGTAAGCATGGAAATAAAGAGACCCAGGGCAGATCTTTGAATATTTTTTTGACTAAATAATCAACATTGTGGTCAAGAAACATAACTAAACCTACCAATAATTCATACCAAAATGTAACTATTTCTTGCAACTAATTTCACCCCTCTATCAACTAGCTGCTTACTTTTATAATTTTATTAAACTAAAGACAAATATTGCAGCTACTACATTATATACAATGATTATATCTTCTTTACATGTGTTTTCTGTATGTTTGAAGTAATAACCTCTAATTATCAGTCATACCGTGAACTTTATCCATCACATGTGTATGTAAGTATAGACAGTGGTTTTCATAGTATGTTTTAATCAAGATCATTCATATGTAATGCATACACATATCTTACTTCTACAACACTTATATGTAATACTATTTAAACTTCGAGTCTCATTATTCTTATTGACATTATCCATATAATAGCTATGATGATAAGGAATAGTGTTATGTTACAAAAAAATGACAAGGAATAGTGTTGCGTTAAAGAAGAAAAAACAATACTATAGAAGAAGATGGAACAAAAGTAACAGAAGAAACAAAGAAATGGACTCTCCTTTTCACAGAAGATTAATAATAAAATTTGCAGAAAAAAATGTCGGCTTCAAACCCTACAAAGCCCCCACAGTATCCATGTTTCCCTCACACCACGCCCCCTCTCTTTCTTTTATAGTACCTTATAGTATAGATGATCGTATGTTTCAGTATTATCTACATATGTTTGTTTATGGTTTTATGCAGTGCAACTGAGGGCATTCGTTAAAAAAAAAAAACTGGGCATTCGTATTGTAACCATTTTCATTTTATGGAATTGTGTATATAATTAGTGTACCGATGTGTTGAGTGTGTATGTAGGTGTAAATGGAATGTGCATTATAAGTTATGATTGTTCTTATTCTCTCCTGCTGATTGTTATGATTTATTTATCTACCTTTTTTCCTTTTGGCATTATTACGCATTCTCAATGTAATTATACAAGCCTTCTTTTCTTGGTCCCTTTTATTTCCTTTCAAAAATCTTCATCGCTTTTTCATAACTTTTAATTGTACAGAACTATTATATATACACACGCTACAAGATTTTGGTTTGTAGTTCTTCATCTCTTAGGATCCCATAAGTAGTACTGATAATGCATGTTCTAGCTATGTTTTAGATTAAAAAATAAGTAGTAAAAAAATTTGAAGAGAAGATTTTAGGTTGAAAATTGAAAACTGGGGATGGGTCAATAAATTGACTAAAACTGAATCTAAAGTTGTTAATAGATTCTGTAATAAGACCCACTGGTCCATAACTGAATGCTCTACTCTATACGATCGAATAGCTCATAAGAGACGTCCCGTCACTCCCATTATTCTTGCTTTACTTTTATGATTCTGGGGTCCATCTACATTCCAATTTTATTCTTTCTTGTTTTTCTAACGTAAAAATTTATTTATTTAGTTTTAAATTAGCCGCAAAACTAAAATCAATAATAAAACACTTTTTTCTTTGTTAAAAAGACACTTTTTTAAAAATGAAAAATACAATTTGGTTACAAAATATGGAATTTATTTGTGATTTATGGATCAATTTGAACGACTATATTTTTTACATTGATTCATGTAAACATTGACTTTCCATTAAAATGACCAATTTATTTATTATAGTCTTAGTTAACAATTAAATAATTTAAAAACGTAAGCAAACAAATATACTGCAGATGTTTAAATGGCCAAATACCTGATTTTCATACATTTCAATTAATTATACATAATTAGTAGTAAGAAAAAAAGATACAAGTCAGGATAAGGTAAAATATGATTAGTGGTAGACTGGTAGTTTAATGGTTTGGACAGTAGTTATGGTTTTATACTGCATTTATTTTCACTGTTATAAAAAGCATTGCGGATTACTATATAGTACTAGTATTAAATATTTTGCAGCTTTAAAATTCCAAGTGCCAGAAACCATGCGGCATAATTAGTCCTATCGTTTGTAGAAATTTTTATTCTACAGTCTACAGTTTCCTCTGTGCAGCTGTATGACCACTATTGATTTTTTTTCCAACGACCATACAATAGATAATTAACGCTTACTGATTTTACAGCTAAACCGAAAATTAGACTTATGAAATCGGAACAACAAAGTAATGTGTATTGTGACAATTCGGTGGGTTGTGGCGACTCGTGATCGTGTCTATGAACGATCGTAGAGCTTAGCAATCGTTTGCATGGGTGACGCGTTTGCAGAATCGACGGTTGGGAGATATTCTAGGGAAGTTGAGAAAAAACGTGGGTGAATTACGAAGCCGTTGAACGGCGTGGAAGAGCGCGTGCGGTTTGATTCTTACGTTATTTGATATTGACCGTCGGATTAAAAGCATCGATCCATATAGATCGTGCGTAAAGGCACATGCTGTTATAAAGACTATCACGTGTCCTTCTCGTATTGGATATCACTGCTAACTCCGTTTGTGATGGCAAAGAAGACAATTTAACCATTTTACTGGTACTAATAAAAACAGTTAATTTATGGTATTTTAAGTCATTTCCATCCTCACTCCATAGTTTATCCAAAAATAGAGTGAAAATAAAATATAAACAAAAAATAAAAAATTACTCTATTTACAGAATAATATTTTTATTTTTTATTCATTACTTCATTTTCCACTCTATTTTAGAATAAAATATAAATTTAGAATTAGATGGTCTTAGCGGTAGCAGTAGCACTGGAAAATAACACTTTATTAAATAAGTACAAACTCCAAAACTATTAACTTAATAGACACAATTGACAAAAAAATTTAAAGAATGCTTTTGGTCAGATGGTCAGATGGTCAAATGTCCCATTTTGTAGTTTTTACAAGAAATAAATTTCACTAAATAATGTGATATTTTGCGTTGTATACAAAATTCCAAATTTTTCTCCAAAATTGAATAAAAGAAAAAATGAAGTAGAATTGTTCCAACTCAACTCTATATTTCACTTCATAATGGGATAATGAATAAACAAAAAATAGATTACTTCGTTTATTTAGAAAAGTTCATTATAGGTGAGATTCGTAGTTGGATTAGAGCATTTCTTACTCTTTATTCCATTTCTCTCTATTTTGGAGTAAAAAATGAAGTGGTGTTGGAAATGTCCTAAGAACATTTCTAACCTCGTTATATTTTCATCCTAAAACGTAATTTAGAATAAAAATGCTCAGAATTCACTTTATTTTCTACTCTACAATAGAATGAAGTGAGTTTAATTTATATCTAATGTAACCCATTTATTTTTTTATCACTCTATTTTTAATTTTAGAATAGAATACTATTATAGTATAATTTAATAGCAAGACTCGTTAAACACATGAAAATGAAAAAAAAAATGAAATGAGAAAATAGAGAACATGATTTTAAAACAAATATAGAATGAGAAAATAGAGAACATGGTTTTAAAACAAATATAATATAATTTGAACGGTTAGGAATGTGATCATCACGAAGATGGCATGATATTATAGTTGGAGAGGGTTACTTGGCGAAAGAATCAAATAGAAGTTTCACAAATATGGAATGTGACGTGGCCTTATTTTCATATTATTATTGTAACTTTATACATTCGTAATCAACGTAGCCACATATGTTATATCACATTCATTTGACTTGATAATTGAAATAACAAGTTCACCATTTTAAGACCTGTAAAATAGGTGCGTTAATATTCCACAGTTATGTTAAAATTCCACGGTTGTTGTCGACTTGTCGGTTATAACATATTAACATATGTATGTTACCTAATAGTTTTGCATTGAGCCTGATTTACCTAACGTATGTACACGGTTATAATCCACGATTATCCGAATTACAATTAAACTTGCTTTGCCGTCCACTTCACGCGTGCCGAGCGGTCAAAATTTTCAGACGTAAAAGCACCAAATAATGCATTTCACTTTTCTCTTGTCACCTTTTTGTGTTTTTGTTTTCGGTTTCTTGATTTCTAAATCTCATATTTTCGCCCAATTCCATTCCAAACCCGCTCAATAATTTACTTCAAAATAAAGTTGGAATAAAATATCTTTCAATCCCACCTAAATTTTTTTATTTTATAATGGAATAATCATTTTATTTTTGTTTATTATTCTATTTCTCACTTTATTTTTAGAAAATGATTGGTGTTAACTCAACTCTATTATAAAATTAATCCATTTTAAAACAAAAAAAAAAAGAATTTTTACATTGAAAATACTAATTTGGCTAAAAATCATGCTATCTCGCTCGGGGAATGCTGGGAGCTACAAACTGCTGCAAATGCAGAGGGGGATACGGTACATTTCATCTGGATGATGATGCTAGTAGGATTAAAGAAGAGTAAGCATAACTTTTACTAAAACATTATGGTATAGCTAATGGGATATGCTAGTTATTACACGATCTTAAGATGGTCAGAAACGTACAAATTACGATACACTTGTACGATACACCTCCTCTTTTAATCTTTCAGGCTTCATGCTAATTAATATATGCCACTTTAACATTCTTGGTTGGGCATGATTACTTGGTACTAGGTTTGTACTCGTTATTTGCTTCGTACCCGCCTCAAAAAATCAAGTATTTGACGTTATCAAGTAACAAATCAATAAATTTTACTATTTGCAAGTCCGGATTAAGTATCAAGTATCGTTATTTCTCTTCATACTTGCCTCTACTTGTTCTATTATTTGTTACTCGTTATTTGTTTTTAAAAATATTTGTTATCCGCTAGAAAGTACTTGTTACTCGTTAAAAATACTTGTTATTCGATAAAAAGTATTTGCTACTCATTAAAAAAATTTGTTACTTGTTTCATATAATTGAAAATTGACAAGTATTTATCTTGTGCCCACTCCTATTTAATTCATATGCACCTACTCTAAACCTTCTTCTAAAGACTCACCACTTACGTTCCCTTTTCCAAACATTAGCAGGAAAAAAGAAAAACATTCTGGAAAAGTATCTATTTTTTTGCTACCAAAAAAGAAACCTCCTTTGTCATAAAGCTGATCAAATTTTATTTTTTCGCTTTATTTTTCTGTATACATTTTACACAATCAACCAAAGTGGTTGAAAAAACACTTTTGGAAGGAAATGTTAAATTATGTAATTATATATATATATAGATTAAATTATTAGAAAAATAAAGTATATTGTCATCCACCATGGTACTTATTTTAAAGCTTTATTATCTGACTTATAACATAAGCATTTAAAGTACTTGTACAATCAACTACATTTCTGTGCATACCAGAGATTACGTGTGCTTACTACTCTATTAATTTTTGACGTAAATTGTCGAAACATTATTTATTTATTTTTATATGTAGCTCAACACCAAAGATATCTTAATTAATGCGAAACAAATAAAATATAAATATTATTCGTTTCGAGAGTACAAAGCTGCAACGGCATCGCCATATACAGAAAGTTTAAGCGTAGGATAAGAGCATGCACACGCTTTCCCATTTCCAAGCAAGAAAAAACACACATACACATGCTTATATACATCTAGAGAGAGAGGAAAAATATGGACTTTTCTTATAGAAATTAAAAAGGAAAGATTTTTCTTTATTAAAGCTTTTGTCTCTCTCTCTCTCTCTGAATTCTTTCTTGTTCTTGTTTGCATCCAGAAAACAAAAGAATGAAACTGTTTGCTTCATGATGTCATTTTTGGTTTCTTTTCTTCATTGAAGGGTCGAGTTTTGGTCTGAGAAAAGTAGAGAGATAGAGAAAGAGGCAAAAGCCCCACAAGAGAGACATGCTTGTCTGTGTGTAGTCCCTTTTAATGTATGTTCTTTAATCTCTCCCACTCTCTTCTGTTCTGTTTTTGTCATGTGTAAGAGTTTTGTCTTTAACCAAGAAAATAAATCAGATTCTATGAAATGGGTTTGTCTTTAATTCTTCTGGTTTCTTGATTTATCTTGTAGCCTGTTTGCTCTCAATAGGACTGTTTGTCCTCTTCTTGGGTCCAAGAAAAATAAAAATGAAGACTTTGTAAGTATAGAGTGTGGGAGAGACAAAACAGAACATAAAAAAAATCTCTATATGATGGCTTCGTTGGCTTATGTTGAGGACAAGATGAAAACAAATGGTTTGGTTAATGGTGGAACAACAACAACAATTACTTCTCAATCTAGTCTGCTTGAAGAGATGAAGCTGTTAAAAGATCAGTCAGGTTTAATATTTTTTCCGATTTGGTCCAGTGCCATATTGTAAATCTTGTTAATTTCCCCTGAATTTTTTGGTTTTGTACATGTTCAGGAACGAGAAAGCAGGTGATAAACTCTATGCTATGGCACGCTTGTGCAGGCCCTCTTGTTTGTCTCCCTCAAGTTGGTAGCTTGGTGTATTACTTCTCACAAGGACATAGTGAACAGGTAACTTTTTGTGTCTCTTTAAGGAACAGCATTGTATCTTGCAAGCTCGCTTTGACCTTGTACAAACGCTTTGAATCAGGTTGCTGTTTCAACCAGAAGAACAGCAACAACCCAAGTTCCTAATTACCCAAATCTTCCATCTCAGTTGATGTGCCAAGTCCATAATGTTACCCTTCATGTATGCCTTATTGCCTTTCCAAATCTTTCTCATTTGCTTTGTATGCTAACCAAACTTGCAAACAGTTTTCATTTCTCTTGACAATGACTTTTGTTTCATTTTGATAGGCAGACAAAGACAGTGATGAAATCTATGCTCAGATGAGTCTACAGCCTGTTCACTCCGTAAGTTTCATATTCTTGCAACTTCCCTTTTACAACACTGCAAAAAGTTAATCGAGTTTTTAAATGGTTTGTGCAATCAGGAGAGAGATGTGTTACCTGTACCAGATTTTGGACTATTAAGAGGAAGCAAGCACCCATCTGAGTATTTCTGCAAAACGCTTACTGCAAGTGATACAAGCACACACGGAGGTTTCTCTGTCCCCCGTAGAGCTGCAGAGAAGCTATTTCCACCGTTGGTGAGTCTCTCTTTTTCCCTCAGGAAAAACTTGTCTGCATATTGCTGCCTGCTTATGTGACGTGCTATGCATTACAGGACTACACAGCACAGCCACCGACGCAGGAGCTTGTTGTTCGAGATCTTCACGAGAATACTTGGACGTTTCGTCATATCTACCGAGGTAAGTCCAACAGATTTGTCTCTCTCTCTGTATAGATTTAGTTGATGCTTAGCTCAGTTCTTGCTTGCAATCTCAGGACAACCAAAGAGACATCTCCTAACAACAGGATGGAGTTTGTTTGTTGGCTCAAAGAGATTAAGAGCTGGAGATTCCGTCTTGTTCATAAGGGATGAGAAGTCGCAGCTGATGGTTGGTGTGAGACGAGCTAACCGGCAACAAACAGCACTTCCTTCATCAGTTCTCTCAGCGGACAGTATGCACATTGGTGTTCTTGCTGCTGCGGCTCACGCAACTGCAAACCGCACTCCTTTCTTGATTTTCTTTAATCCAAGGTTAGCTCAAAAGAATCTAAAACACAACATCTTCTTCACACATGACTAAACAAGAGCTTGTTGTGTTTGTTTTCAGAGCATGTCCAGCAGAGTTTGTGATCCCACTAGCTAAGTACCGCAAGGCGATATGTGGATCTCAGCTCTCAGTTGGTATGAGGTTTGGAATGATGTTTGAGACTGAGGATTCAGGGAAACGTAGGTAAGTGTTCCACTAAACCACAATGTATCTGTTTCTTACCTAACAAGTTTTGTTTGGTTGTTCACTTCTTCGATGTGTATGTATTTAGATACATGGGAACCATTGTTGGAATCAGTGATTTGGATCCATTGAGATGGTCTGGCTCTAAGTGGCGTAACCTTCAAGTTGAATGGGATGAGCCTGGATGTAACGATAAGCCGACTAGGGTCAGTCCATGGGACATTGAAACACCTGAAAGTCTCTTCATCTTTCCCTCGCTGACCTCAGGACTCAAACGCCAGCTCCATCCATCTTACTTTGGTAAGTTAAAAAGTAAAGTGTGTCTTGTTATCTTTTTCATATGATTGTGTAGAATCAATAACTGCTATGATATTTGCAGCTGGTGAAACTGAGTGGGGTAGCTTGATAAAACGACCCCTGCCTTACGCATCTTTCCCGAACATGGCTTCAGAGCAGCTTATGAAAATGATGATGAGACCTCATGACAATCAAAATGTTGTATCATCTTTCATGTCTGAGATGCAGCAGAATGTTTTGATGGGGCATGGAGGTTTACTAGGAGATATGAAGATGCAACAACCAATGGTGATGAACCAGGTGGTGCAGGTGCAGCCAGAAAACAACAATCCTTCTGCTTCCAATACAAGTGGCCAAGAACAGAATCTGTCACAAAGTATGAATGCTCCCACAAAAACTGAAAACAGCTCTGGGAGAGTCAATCATGGAAATGAGGAGCAGTCAATACAACAGGCTAGAGTGTGTAATGAGGAAAAGGTTAATGAGCTGACTCAGAAACCAAATGCCTTGTCTCCTTTACAAGCTGATCCATGTCCTGAACAGATATACCCACCACAACAGTCTGATCCAACAAATGGATTCTCTTTCCTTGAAACGGAAGAGCTGACATCACAAGTCTCTTCCTTCCAGTCTCTTACCGGATCTTACAAGCAACCACTAATGCTTTCCTCCAACGAGTCTTCACCTGTTGTGCTACCGGATTCAACAAACTCAACGCTGTTTCACGATGTGTGGGACAATCAGCTAAACGGTCTGAAGTTTGACCAGTTCAGTCCCTTGATGCAGCAGGACCTTTATGGTTGTCAGAACATGTGTATGAGTAACACCACAAACAGCAACATTCTAGATCCTCTTGATGACTTGTGTGCCATCAAAGAAACCGAGTTCCATTGTCTGGTCGGGAACAACAACAGCTTCACTCAAGATGTGCAGTCGCAGATCACATCTGCTAGCTTTGCAGACTCACAGGCCTTCTCTCGCCAAGATAACTCTGGAGGAACTGGTGGTACATCTTCAAGCAATGTTGATTTTGATGATACTAGTCTGCTGCAGAATAGTAAAGGCTCATGGCAGAAACTTGCAACGCCACGTGTCAGAACTTACACCAAGGTAACAAAGGCTAATCTTCACTTTCTTCCATTTTTCTAAATCATTTGACATTGAACTTTGGTTTGGTAGGTCCAAAAAACCGGGTCGGTTGGGAGGTCAATTGATGTCACAAGCTTCAAGGACTATGAAGAGTTAAAATCTGCAATTGAGTGCATGTTTGGACTTGAAGGACTGCTCACTCGCCCGCAAAGCTCAGGATGGAAGCTTGTATATGTTGATTATGAGAGTGATGTTCTTCTTGTAGGAGATGATCCATGGGAGTAAGTCTCTCTCTCTCTCACTTCCCTATGAATCTGTTAACTTCACCTCTGTTTATTTTTTCCTTACATGACTTGAACAAACCGGTGCAGGGAGTTTGTGGGATGTGTGAGGTGCATAAGGATACTGTCGCCAACAGAGGTTCAACAGATGAGTGAAGAAGGAATGAAGCTTTTGAACAGCGCATGCATTAACGATCTCAAGACTTCTGTTTCATAATTTTAGCAATATGAACCAATTATAGGAACCAATCTTATTATAAGCATCTGATGTGTTCTGATTTGAAACCTGCAACTATTTTAAGATTATGTAGTGAGTGATGAAGATCAATTGTTGAAACTGTCTGAAGTTAGAAACTTTGTTATCCTAATTAAAATTTTCGTTTTATTTCAATTTTATAACTCATATTTGTTAAATGTATTCATTCATATATCATATAGATCTATGCATCAAGTAATTATTTTAAATAGACGTGAATGTCCAGTTTCTTTTTTGGGTTTGCGTAGATGAACATTCTTAGTCTCTTTTAGATTTTAATAATGTACTAGTTGACAAAAAAAAAGATGAACATTCTTAAAAAAGAGAATTCCCTAATTATATTATATATGATTTGTGGAATAGACCAAGAAATAGCTTCAAAAAGTAAATAAAACTTAAATAGCAGCAAAGCAGGCAAGAGAGAAGGAAAAAAAAATTGCTCTGCTGCTAACAACAAGCTCTCTCACCAAGAGCATGGCGGTACGCTAGTTCTGCTTCAGTCCCTGTCAAATCTCATTCTTTTTGAACTTTGCATCTCAGGATTGTTGGTATTACCATTGTTCGGATTCCTCGGCTGGTAAGCTGCAGCATCGTGCTGGTATAAACAGTTAGCTCCATTGCGACAGCCCCTCGAGCTGTTAAAGTACATGCAAGGCTTCATTATCTTGGGTTTTGAATCCCTTGGCCTCTGGTTGTTATTATTATTGCTATTTACCATCTCAGAGTTAGGTCCTCCTCCAGGTTGAGGGTTATAACGATAACCACCGAGATGCTGTGGTGGTGCCTCTTGTCTTTCCCCGCCATGTTGCTGAATCAGGCTCTTGTAATAACTAGCATCTCTGGCTGGTGGTGCTCCATAGTTGTGCTGGTCTGAAGAAGCTGCAGGAGGAGGATAGACCAAGGAAGGAGTTGGCTGAGGGTAAGATTGTCCATTTGAGCTGGCAGGTGTTGAGGTTACTACTCCATTTGCTTCGTGTGTTGACGATAGGTATAGGCTACCGGCGCTGGAGGAGACTGAACCTGCACCACCACTATTTGCAACAAGATTCTCCACCAGCTTAGGGTTGCTCAAGATTTTCATAAGCAGATCTTGGTCGATCATGCCGCTGCCTAGTTCTTTGTTGTTTGAAATTGCAGTTAATGCAGCCATAATTTCTGACGGTGCAGGGAGGGTTGAAGAAACTGATGTGTTCTCATCGGTTCTTGGTGGCTCTGTTCCCACATCCACGCCAGATTGGGTTGGGAGATCAGATGCTGGATCTATGTCATCATCTTCTACAGGTAAGATGGGGATGACAATGGTTTGCTGATCATCATAATCTGAGTTGTCAACATCAGCAGGAACCGAAGGGCTGCAGATTTGAGTTTAAGAAAAGACAAAAGTCAGATAAAAGAGTACAAGGGATATGCAAATGTAAGTGTTGATAGAATATGTAGGGGACAGATCCGGACTTCGGAGGAATAGCTGATGCGCCAGGATAGAATGCTTCAAGAACTCTCAATTCCCTCTGATTTTGCGTCTCTACTTCTTTGCTTTCTTCCCCTGCAACCACTCTCCATTCCTCATCTAGCAGAATCTGCAAGAACGCATGTTATTCCATGTTTAACATACTCGTGAGTATCCTCAGAGCTGAACATATTAACATCCTCAACTAGCCTAACGATAAACACAACCGTACAAGTGTAACCCAACCAAGAGCAATTAGTTTGAATTTTCAGAAGAACAGAGAAAAAGAAGATGTCCACAAAAAGTGTAAATATATTGTCATTGTGGGGGAAATGCAGTCAGTACTTTCAAAGGTTTAAAAATTCTAGGTACGTAATAAGGATTAAAGAGTGGGTGGGACTCACCCGGATAGAGCATTTCCACTTTATTACTGGGATGTCTGATAACTTAATCTGTGGCTCATTTGCAGAAAGAGGTCCACCGAAACCAGGTGGCAGATTATCCTCGCTCGGATGTGACTTTGCTTGAAGGTGATCTTGAGATTCTGATCCAACTTGCGAAGGTGAATCTTCAGATATGAAGAGCCGTACCTGATTAACATCAAAACCAGATTGTTAATTGGAACACGTGCAAGAACCATAGAGAATCTTGATCAAATCATTCAGAGTTAAAGTCTCATCTACACCTCACACACGGGAATCACTACACAAAAAACATGAATATTTACCACTAGACCAGTTATTTCAAGTAAACAATCCAAAGATATTCAACAAAGCTTGTCAGCATTAACCGTACTACAAGAATCTTGGTAGTTCAATCAATGTGGAATGTGGTGATGTATAAGACAAGGACCTCATCATCCAGGACAGTATCAACTAATTTCCAAACCAAGCATAAATGAAACAACGTAGAAAATGGTGACATTCCACTCTGTAGCTTCCTACTCCTCCCTCCCAGTAAGTAACTTCGCTGGATAATGAATCTTCCCCAAGCTATCTTACCAAAGTAGATCTCCACCAGCAAAAAAGTTGCAAATGACAGCATCAAAGAGTGTGTAAACTCCGAATCCTCTGTTGCAGATAGCCAAAACACTTTGGACATAACACATTTTTCTCGGTTCGTTCTCTTTGCATTACTCATCAGAGACTACACTGATCTCATAAGTGGTTAAAGGCTGACCCCTTATCCAAAGAAGCAAAAAATGGGCAAACAAGTTTAGACTATAATGCAAGGAAAGAAAAAAAAAACAAGAGAGCAGAGTTATAAACACATATCCCATTGTGATGAATAACTAGTAAAGTTGCGCACACATCTACACTTATATAAGCAATCAGAGACTCTTCTCCTCCTCAAAACATTACCAAAGCAATAATAAATCAAGTATATTTCTGCAGTTCCAGTGACCGTATCATTTGCCAATCAGACAATTTTAGAAGGAAAACTAAACAAACATCAACCATCGGAGTTTCGATGTATTCAAAAGAGCTGCAATGTCTGTTATTTTTTTTACCTGGCAAAGTTTAAAATCTGGCGGCCATGATACCCTTTTCGATTTATGCAATGCCCTCATAGTTTACAGTAACTCACTTCTTTTCAAATCTATAAAAGTTTCTTCCTTTTGATTCGGTGAAGGTCCAATTACCCTTTAAAATCCCAATAAATCAATCCAGCAAGCAGTATTCTTTAGATTGAACCAATCGCGTCATCGTTCTCATCGAGAAACCCTAATTTTTTTTTTTCAGGAAAACTTTTGAATATCGGAGAGATGGAGGAACTGAAGAAGAGAAGATGATGATGATGATGAGTTTGTGAAATCCAGAACATCTGCGTGTTAAACCCGTCGAAGAAAAGTAGAGAGAGAGAGAGAGAGATGAGAAGCCCTAGATCCGGTGGGTTCTCTTCGTCTTTCTTCAGGTCACCATCGTCATTTTATCTGTACCTCTTCAAGGCAGCCTTTATACACGTGTCTTCGCTGCCTCTCATTATTTTTTTTCCCCATTTTCTCCTGATGCTCCACTAGTTTTCTATATTTCCATAACGGCCCTTACATTTATATTTTGATTTCTGTTTTTGGAGATGATTAATAAATAAGTCAACAGGAGCCAGTTTGATTGACTCAAAGTCAAGATAGTCAGTCAACCCCACCAATAAAGTCTTTATCTTATGGTAGATTAACTGAATTTCAGATTAACATTTCCAATACACATGCAAGACTTACGGTTGAACCTTGATCTACGTTCAATCACTTTGACATACGACACTAGTAATAGTACACTGTTCTTGTCCAGATATGATTTCATTTCATGACGTTACAACTTGCAAGTAATGAAATAATCCTTTTTTGTTTTTGCTTTTGCTTCTTGTTAACTTCATTCATGCATGTTCTTTTTGTCTGTCATCCAGCTAATTGTACACCGCAAAGAGAACTGTGTAGAAAATATAGGAGTAACCAAAATACTCTATTACACGACTTTCATTTCAGTTGAGCAGAGGTTATGTCCAAACAAATAAACACACACCAAACCAAACCAAATAATCCCAATAAGAAAGAAAAAGGAAATGACTCTATACAAAAGACTATCCTCCCCCTCCATTCTCGGTTCTTCCTCCGTCACTTTGGTATTTGAAATTAGAGTTTAAGGATTGTCTGAAAACAAACATAGCAAACATCAAATATTGCAAATTATCCCAACTCCCCCAAAGTTTTCCCTTTCGATCAGCTTCATCTCTGCCACTTTCTTTCTGTAAATGCCACCCAAAGGCAAAATAAAACATTTTCTCAATAATTTGATCTAACCATCAAAATACTAAGAGTGAGTTCTAGAGAAAACATAGGAGGCGATTCGTTTACCCTTTGTTCCTGGCTGTGCTTGGATTCTAGGAGAAGACCCTTGTTTCCCATTGGCAGCAACAGGCAATGAATGTCTCTTCTTGACGGAAACCCCTCTTTCCTGAAGATCAGGGCTCGACCTTGGTGAGTTATGTTCTTGAACCTTAGCTTTCGCGGATTGTGTTGGCTGCATGAACCGTGGAATCGAGTTCTTTCCCCCGCTGCTTTTCCTTGCTTCTTGATCATACCCGAAAGAGTTTCTTCTCCCGCTTTTCTGTTCTTTCCCTTCTTGTTCTGTTTCCTGTTTGGGACTTGATGCTATTTTCTTGCTAACTTTCCTCTTTTGGCTTGAACCACTCTTACCGGATTTTTCATTCCTTGCTTTAACCAAAGAAGATGCTTGACTTGCCGGTGTTGCTTGAGATTCAGTGATTGTCATTGGAGTTACAGCTTCCTCAGGTAACGAGTATCCACGAGGCCCTGATTCATCTTCTGCCCTCCTCTTTTTGGAATCTGGTGTACTAATAACCGATTCATGCTGGGTCACTGAAACCTCAACCTCATCCTTAACATTTTCAGCTTTCTCCTTAGTGTTCTCTACAGTCACCAATGGAGTTTTAGATTTCACATCAATTTCTATCAACTCTGCTTGGTCTGCTTTAGGAGTGCAGTTTTCTAGAAGCCTAGATTCAACCTTGGACTCTCCACTCTCAACGTCTGACTTCTTGTCAAGTGAATCAAGAGAAGAAGTTACAGAGAGTTCGGTGCCACACTCAGATCCACTGAGCTCCGCTGGAGCAACATCTTCAAGAGACTGATCCTTTTTAGCCTCTGATGAATCTATATCTGTTTTGGCTTCTTCAGCTAAAACACCATCTTTAGAAGAAACCGTCATTGCTTTCTTTGAACCAGCAGTAGATGAAGTTAGTTCCTCAAACTTTGATTTCGCTGCAACGAAAGAAGGATTGCTAGCCTTACGCTTCAAAGAATGTGTAGTTTGTTCATCCACATCTTCAGCTTCTTTGAGCAAAGAATCGGTATCCTTAGCAGTAGGTGGATGAGACTGGATCAAGTTATGGTCAACCTCTGCAGATGCTTCCGGTGAATAATATTGGTTCATTTTCTCTGTCTCAGATAGCTCCACATGATGAGCTACTACCTTACTTGGTTCATAGCTTGAGAAACCGGTTTCGGCTTCGGTCTCTAAGGTTTCTTCCAACTTTGGCTCTTCCATTGCCACATCTGGTTTTGGAGTCTTGTCAGGCTTTGAAACAGACATCCACCTCTCCAACCAGCTCCAAGCAGAGCTAGGTTTTGTTGGATCACACTTAATGTTGATAGGCTTTGTCTTGGGAGCTGACTCCATTAGCTATATAACCAAATATGCAAGAAAATAAGTATACAAATACTATGAATTACCAAGTTAACATAAAACATACATGTTTAGCAAACTTGTTTTCGAGAAGTTTTTGTGCTGCTGCATTTGTTTCCGCCTTATCCTGAAACAAGAAACGTTATTGGTCCGACCGCAGATTGTAAAGAGTAAAACAAAATGATACTGACACAGTCGTTCAGCCAATCCATCTCAAAAAACTTACCGAGATTGCAGAAACACGGCTGCCATCTTTAGCGGAATGACGAGCACGGACCAGGGTCTGCATTTTGACAATAGCTTGGACACAACGCAGTGATCCCATGGCCTGGTTCCTAACAAGGTGGCCACGTACAGAAGCTTGAAGTTTAACAACTTTCTTGCGCCTCAAAAGCTCTCTTCTCGCCTGCAAATTTAACAAACATCCCCGTTAAATAGAGTTCTCAAAACGTACCTTCCTCAGCAACAGGTTTATAAAGTTAAGGAAAGCTTCTTTACATCCTTAATAATACTTAGTATGTACGAAGAGAATAGTAGGAAGCAAGAGCATACCAAAAATCCACGTATAGCAGCTTGAATGATAATGATAACAGAATCATCAACTTCTTTTCTGACAATGATCACATCATCTGGTTCAACCTCAGGAGCAGTGTCTTTCTCTATCAGGGATGCATCAACAGCATCTGCTCCTTCCAATTTAGATTGCAACTCAGTTCCAATCAAATCATCCTCCTCAGTTTCAGTCCCTTTTGATTCCACAAGAACAGGCACCTCCACTCCCTCACCAGGCAGAGTTTTGTTCAAATCCACGGGTTCAGCCACACAGGTAACAACAGGCAACTGACTCTTCTTCTTCTTCTCATCATCGTCAACGGAAAACGTCTGCTTTTCAGAGACAACGTTATTGTCAGGAGATGGAGACTTGAGAAGAAGCGCAGATTCAAGAGTCTCTCTAGTCCTAGAAGCAGGACTAGTCTCAGAGACAGCAACACTAGTGATCATCACCCCTCGCTGTTTCCCAGATTTCTTCCTGAAACTCCATCCTCTCTTATCACCAGAGCTCTTGCTCTACATCCCCAAAAATCAAAACCAAATCCACCAAATCTCAGTCCAACATTCCATAAAAAAAGGCTAAAAACACTAAAATTAAAACCAAACCGACCAACTCAGATCTTAAATTAGAAACTTAAAATGTCAAAACCTCTAGAGAATTAGCCGTAGGTTCGGCGGCATCGTCCACTACAAGAAAAATGTGTTTTAATAGCGGACGAAAAATGCTATGTAACGATACGATAGCGGTTTTTGAAGCGCTGTATCATCGCCCGTCATAATAGGTAAATGACATTACATAGTGGTTTTTAGCACTGCTATCTTTTCTTCCGCTACGATAACGTTTTTCTATCTGCAATTAAATACTCTTTAATAGTGTATAATGTTCGTTATTATTTCTATTATAAAAAATTAAAAAATTAAAAAATTGAAAAAATTAAAAATTAGAAACATAATAAAATTTAAAGTCGTTTATATATTTAATTTTTTTTTATTAAATAAAATGATTTATAATTAAACTGGTTTACAAAAAAATATAATTTACAAATTAGAAGTATTAAACCAAATTAAACCAAAAACCTAAAAAAAAATTAAACCTAATTACTATCTAAACCTATTCCCAGCCGCCGTCTTCTTGTCTTCTTCATCTTCTGACCATACAGCCATGGTTCTTCTTCTCCTTTGTCCATGAGATTCAGGCATCGGTGAAGAGAAGACATGCTCCCTCCCAAGACGTCCCTGGCTTGTTGGATTCCTTTCTCTAGAGAATAATCAAAACACAGAAACAATTGGAGCCTATTCTCTCAGATCTGGAGTAAAATATCACCGCAAGAGAGGAGAGGTGACTGAGAGACATGGAAAAGGGACTGCGGTGGAAGGAGGTGTGATTGCCGGTTGGATTCACTGTGTACCTTCATGGATCTGGGATATGCTCTGCGCGAGGAGCCTTGTTACAGTGAAAGGAGTCCCATGATGCAGGTCGCCGTGAACAGAGCCCAGATTCCTTGATGGTGGTCGACAACCAGCTGCTTCTCTTTCATGGATTCATGGTCACGCTTTAGTTGCAGGAGAAGAAGAAAGAAAGAGATGAAGAGAGACTGCAAAAATAAAATAGAAAGAGAAAAAGAGCGTATAATGAAAATATTAATGAGAAAGAGAGAGATTTATTTGTGGCCTTTGGATTATATTTCATCAATGGTTACAAATCATGATCTCTCAGAAAGCAAAATCAACCAATGAGAAAGAAGGTTGAAGATAGGCAATATAATAGTCTTGACCCTTAGATTAAAATAGATCAACGGTCACGAGAAAAAACATAATATAATTGTTTTTACATCTTTAAAATTGTTTTATAAATTGTCTTAATTTAAAAATTAGATATTATAATTTAACATTTGAAATATAAATTTCGATTAGAATTTTGTGGTTATGTGATTTTAAATAACTCCATCATAGGGCTTGTATAATTAGTTTGTGTAACGGATTATGTTTATGATCTAGGGTTTGGATTTTTGAAAGTTTAATAGTTTGAGTTTTTAGTTAAAGATTTGTGATTAAAATGTAGACTTGAAATTTGTTATATTGTCAAAACTTAGATTTAAAGTTTATATTTAGTGGATGTATGTATGGTTTATATATGTTTGACATATATTAGGGTTTAGGGTATAGAGTTTGATTGAGGAGTTAAGGTTTGTGGGGTTTAGAAGTTATATACTAAGATTAAAAAGAATAAATTTGAAATTTAAATTTAAGATTTGAACCTAAAGTAAGATAATACTAGAGTTTTAAAGTTTAATTTAGAGTTTGGGGTTTAAAAGTTCGTTTAGGGTTTAGAGATTTAAAAATCCAAACATAACGTTTTAAAAATCCAAACATAACGCTATTAAATCCCAAGTTTTCATAGCGTTTCTAAATATATGTTATTAAATCCTAAGTTTTCATAGCGTTTCTAAATATACCACTCTTTCATAGCATTTCTGAAAATACAAACGCTATCTTAAAAACATGGGTATATCAATCATAGCACAATCGTAAAAAACGCTATCTTCGTCTGCTATTAAAACGCATTTTTCTTGTAGTGGTCTCCGCTGGAGCAAGCGATGATACGGAGACAAGAAGAGGCTGGAGATCTTCCCATTCTTCCAAGACGGTGAACCGTTTTATCTTCTTCTTCTTTCTTTCTGGTGTTGTTGTCGGATCAGTGAATAAAACAAAAGAGTTAGAGAGAGAGAGAGAGAGAGAGAGAGAGAGAGAGAGAGAGAGTGTGTGTCCGTTGGGAAAATGGAGCAAAGACGGAACTGAAAGAGAAGCGATTAAAAAAGGGTTTAGTGTGAGATTTGGAATCCGCCAGTGTTTTTCTCTCGTGTCCGTTGAGGTGCCAATAAAATTCAATATCCGTAAAATAAGGACTAAATTACAAATATTCATTTTTTTAAAAACGGATATCCGATCCGATCCGTAATGTACAAATGCATATACATGTATATATAAAAAAAATTTTGTAACAACATGTATATATAAAGTTATATATAATTTTATATCTCTATATAGATTTTTAGATATTTTATCCACTAGATAAACTATTTGGTCATTAAATTTTTTAAAATATGTAGTTTTTAAATAATTTGTAATGAAAATATTGTTATTTAATATCAAAAAAATTATTTTCTTTTAATATTTCTCAAAAACAATAATTTTTTATTATTTTTTACCGGATCGACGGATTGAATCGGATATCCTGTAAAATATACTGATTTTTTCGGATATCCGTAACACCGAATATCTGAAATATCACGGATCGAATCGGATCAAAAATTTGATTATTCGTATGGAGCGGATAGTATCACGGATATCCTTAAAATTCCGGATATCTGCTCTGTGTCCACCCCTAATGGCCACCGCCTCATCTGTTCTTAGATTTTATTTCGTTTGCTACGTAATTTGACTCGCGTATGTTCGTTCTATTTCTGTTGAACAGTGATTAATACTATACTCGTGATTAGTGATTACAAAATAAACTAAAATATACTGATCATGCCATGAGTATACCATGTTTATGTCTTGCCCTAACAATTTTTTATAACGAGAATACTAAATGGAGACTAACGAAGCCGTAGTCGGTGAGAGCGAAAAGAAAAAAAATGCTTATTGAGTGATAAGCTCAGGGGTTGCGTGTAAAGATGAAACGAACCTTTCGCGACTTTAACCAATATGATTAATCTCAAGACTAAAACCTAAAGTAATGATAGTATTGACATATTAAAAACACTAAGAACCATCACTAGTTGCTCCAATCTCAAGTCATATCTCCATCATCATGCAGATTCATTTACTGTTTTGTCGTACTCGCCGACAGAAATAAACTTATAACCATTTTTACAACTTTAAAACTCCCAAGACTCTGTTTGAGTCAGTTAAAATGAGTGGATTATGATAAAGCATAAACATAGAGAAGTTGGCTCTCTTTGTGTTCTTACCTGCTCGAGACGATCAGCGATATCTGTTCTGTCAACTATGACCATAGAATGGCAAGAACTGCATGCCACACTGCAGACAACATAGAGTTAGGAAAAGTTCCTAGTTGTCTCTGCAGTAAACACTTGAGAACTCACCCCACTACATGCATTCCCTCGAGTACATCCAACTTTTTAGGCGCTACAGGGGATCTGTAACGAGAAAGTAGAAGCAGAGTTTTCAATGATAGTGAAAAAAATGTGGTGATTAGACTAAGGTAAGTTATAATGTTGCATTACTCTATAATAAAATCTTCTAATCCAAGAAAAAGCCGTCATTGATCCAATTGGTTCGCCACTGGATGCTGAAGCTGAGGCACTCCGTATTGCCATATTACAAATGAAAAAAACTTAGGTTTCAGCCCAGTGACGTTCTGTGGAGACTCAGCATTACTCAAGAAACAACACGCATAATACGACACGCTGCCAATGGGGATGCAACCGATGAGTTCATGTCCAGTCTACATAGAATTCGAAAGATATTAATTAGAAACCTCGTTAAAGAGTAAATGGCTAAATTCAGCTTCTGTAAAATACCTTGATCATGTAATGTACGATCGAGCTGATAGTTTAGCAAATTTAAAGGAAGGTAGGACAAATAGCTTAAGCTATGTAGTTTGTTGGTGTCATGTGTAAAATGATACCTGTACTAATTTACATGAATATGTTAAATTGACCGGGAAAATAATTACGCACTTTTTCAATAGTTTCTTTATATACATCCTACGTAATTCTTCGATCTTCTTCATGCACTAGACTTTTACATTCTTATACGTACGTCAATGAGAATATGATATTACCCACAGGAGATAGTTGCCCATTATACGAGTCACCATCTATGGGAGACTCACGGGCAGGTTCGGATCACTTATAATACAAAGCTCGGACATTAAACTTTTAATTTAACCAAGGCCCGACATGAAAAAAAGAGAATCCAATCAATGATTATCATCAAATCAAGAACACATATCTTAAGCTAGATAAGCTTCCAACCTAAAACCAATTGGTGATAAATGGAGTGATCCATCTATCTTATATATTACTAAGGATCCCTTCCAATGCTCGATGTGAGACCTTTGTCCCTAATACGCCCACTCGAGATGATGGCTCTTTGAACGTCAATCTCGGAATGGTTGGGCAAGGATCGATGGGCCGACTTTAGGCTGGATCGATAATAGATTGGGTTGGATTGTTTGGATCGGATTCTGATACCATGTTAAGCTAGATGGGCTTCCAACATAAAACCAATTGGTGAAGAGGTCACCATAGCTGACGGTTCCGGACTCTCTATCTCGCACACTGGTTCAACTTTTCTACCCACTAAAACCAATCCTTTGCACCTTCGTGATGTGGGACCTTTGTCCTCGATTACATATTCTTATTACAACAAATACATTTTTTGTCAATCAACATATATACAAATCACCCAAACAAACTTTTACAAGTCTTCAAATAATTAAGAAGACAACATTATCTTTTTGTATTAAACAAACATGCACATTAATAAGAGAATGCATAAGTCAACGAATGTATACAATTTGGATTACCGTAGCCTTACCCAAATACCTTCGCTAGGTATGTTTTGATTCACCACAAACATCATATAGTAACCAGGCGGTGCTATATTCGCCGACCTTGGAGTCCTCACTTGAACCTCATAGTTCGTCGCTTTTGATCTCTTAAACTTAACATTATCCAAAACCAAAAGCCTCTGATTCATCGAAAACGAATGCGTCGTGAACGAAGGAAACACCATCGTCACTTTAACTGGACCCTTGACTTCTCCGACAACCTTAAACTTCAGCTTCATAGTCTTTTTATACGTCATCGTCGTTTGAGACTTAGGGGACACAATCTTGGGGAGAAGTTTCGCAAACTCCGGTTCTAGATAAACCGGAGAGAAAGCTTCAAGGCTTAACTCGGTCGGGAAAAACACTCCGGTGAAGTTATAAAACGCGTGAGGGTTACTTCCTCCGACGAGAACTCTCCCGTCACGGAGAAGAACCGCGGTGGAGTGATACATTCTCGGGATTGTACTCGGGTTTAACGACTCAAATCTCGAGTTAACCGGATTCTCGGGATGGTATAGATCCGGGGCAAAAACCGGTTCACGACCAAGCTCCCATGCAGCTGAGCCAGAAGAACCACCGTTGACTATCAAAACATCTCCGTTAGGTAATAGCGTCATGTCTCCCATGACTCTAGCACGTGGCATCTTCTCCACCGTCCACTGAGGATTTTCGTCGTTAATCTTGATCCTCGCACACGTGTCAAGAGCTTTCACGAATGTTTTCCTTCTTAAAGCGAGGATGTATGATCCTTTCGGTGCACCTCCACACACCAGAACCTCCGCGTCGATATTAACTGCTTCGAGATTCTTTAACGGTAACAACACGGCTGAGCCAGTGCTCGGATAGCTCCTCGGATCACCACCGGGAATCGCCGGATAAGTTTTCACCACCGTGTTTCTAACATAGTCGAGTAATATCGCTCGGTTATTAGCGAATATAAATAAATTACCATCGGTGTTGAGAAACACGTAAGGATAAAGATTATTGTATTGTCCTCTATCATTAGTCTCGGCCAAAAACGGTAACGCGATAACGTTAGGAGATGTCGTTTTGGGGTAAAACTCGTAGTTGAACTGTCCTTGACCTCCGATAATGATTTGTTTACCGTCGGGAAGAATGTGATTAGAAGAGTACCATCTTCTCTTTGTTAACCCGTTGTTAACTTCGACCCAATCGCATCGTTTGTTATTGCAAGGAGAGAATATTCTCGCTTTTAGTTCACCATCCCGGTCTCCACCGGTTTGGACAAGAACACCGTCTGGTCTAACCGAACCAGAAGAGCACCATGTGTTGGATTGCACGGTTAAGGGACGGACCGTGTTTGGTGCGACGTCATATTCGATGGAGTGGGCTGTGCAGTCGATTTTGGAAACTGCGTCTTGTGGGTTGTTGCGGCAGTTACCGTTGGGGAGAGAGATGTTCGATGGCCCGAAATTGGTTCGATCGAACATCACGACACGGTCGTTGCGGAGGAGCTGCATGTGCATGGCAGAGATTCCCACGTTGGAGAGGAGGAGATTCCATTTTCCTTTGGCTGCGAATGATATGTGGCATGTTATGAGGAGTTGGAGTGAGGTTAGTAAGAGAGCATAAAATGTTTTGCGTTGTGCTGCCATTTTAGGTTCTTGTTTGATATTTGTGTGTTGTGAACTTGTGATGTAAACGTATCGTGGCGTATTCGTTTATATAGTGGTCTTGGGACATTATTAAACGTTATTCTATGTACGTAGTAGTTGAAAATCAAATGTATAAATTAGTTATTTAGTTCAATACTGAAAAGTCCAGAGATATAAATGATATGATTAATTTTCTTAACGCTAATTAATAAAAATGACAAATGGCATTTGGTGTAATGGATATTTCTCCTCTCTCAATAGAGATACAGTCGCTGAGTCGCTCATATTTTTCCTGACTTTTCTTGTTTTTTTTTTTGTTATAATTTTAGGGTACTATGCAGGTGGTCTAAATGAGATTTTCATAATCTTTCTATCTTTTCTTTTTTTTTGTTATAATTTTAGGGTACTATGCAGGTGGTCTAAATGAGATTTTCATAATCTTTCTATCTTTTCTTTTTTTTCTTGAAGTACTTGTATCAGCCGTTTTGCATCTTTAAATTAACATTTTGAGGCCGTAAAAACAATCTAAATTTATTTGGCTGGTTTTAGTTCCATCGTAATGATTACATAAGGATTCAAAAGCAAAACTTAGCAGGAAAGTTTTCACATATAAGCATTTCGTTAATTCTCTTTCTGTATTCTTTCATTTAGATTTGATATCAACTCAAAATTATCTTTTAGCAAAAAAAAAAAACTCAAAATTATCGATTCTTTGAGATTAGTTAGTTGGGAGAGACCTCAAGAACGAAATAATAATGGAGATTGGAGATGTTGTCTTAGCATCAAACATGTTTTCGAAACATCAAACATGCATGTATAGATTATACAAGAGTCCGTTACGTTTGAAGTCAGAAACAATAATTAAAGAGAGTCCGTTACGTTTTACACTTTAACTTTCACTTAGATTTCTTGTGGTTCGATGCATGTTAATTACTTTGGTCGTCGCTATTTTACTTGTTATAAATGACAGAACAAATATTAAAATGGTAAACAACCGTGTTAATTTTTTAGCAAAAGATTGATGCCCATAAAATCAAACTCAGTAAATGGTAACCGTTAAATATAATTAATGGAATCAACATAGATAGAATAAGATGAATGAAATTAGTTTAAAAATTGAATACTTTCATTTCATTCATTCGTAATCAAAATTGTAAAATAATTTTTTGAAATGTTTATGGAATTAATTGAAAATGAATATAAATGATTAATGTTTTAGTTATTTTTTTGTATACAAAATATTGATGTTCTACCTTTAGTTAATGCATTTTGATAAAACTAAAACATAAACTAAAATCTAAAATCATGAGTGGTAGAATTTTATTATGTGCATTTCTTCTAATTACTAATGTTTGTTAATTTATGTTTTTTCAAGGCGGAAGAAAATGAGGGCGAGCCGGTTGATGATCTCGCCCTAATGAAGAGGGCGTATACCAACAAGAAGACCGCCAGATTGATGATGGTGTTGTGAGGGATGTGGTCACCCTCATCGACACTCAGGTGGAAGACGAGGTGTCTCAGATTCAAACCGAGGATGACGATTCGACGGGTTCGACCTACTTGCCTCGGGTTCGGATCAACGAAATCGTTGAAGAGGTAAGTTTTTTTTTAAAGTTCAATTCAGATTTTCTATTATTTAACGTTTTTTTTCATCTTTTCTATTATTTAATATTTAATTTTGACAATTTTCTATTTCAGTCGGTTCCAAAGAAGAAGGGACGTTTGTTCGGTTTGGGTCGCCGGTCCGGTCAGTTCCGTCTTCGCTGCACCACCGCCTTTGTTGATCCGTAAGCACTTATGGGTCGGTTGCGGACAAGGATGATCGCATATCTGCATTGGAGACCCGGATGGCGACTCAACAGCGAGCTTTGAGGCACGATGAAGCTGAACGAGCAAATGATGGAGATGATGAGGAGGTTGCACCCGAACGAGGTGTTCCCGAGCATGCCAGACCCGAACACCCAAAACCCGTAGTTTTTTTTTCAAAAACTCACAATGTTTTATTTGTACTACTTTGAATTTTATATAATATGTTTTTATATTTTAATTTTTATTTTATATTTTCGAATTTTAATTTCAAAAAATTAATTTTTTTTAAAAAAAAATTAATTTAAAAAAAAAAAAAAATTGGGATATTCCGAGGACATTGTCCCTCGGAAAATTCCGACGACAGTTGTCCTCGGAAAATTCCGACGACCTCTTCCCTCGGAATTTTCCGAGGGACACAGTCGTCGTCGAATTTTCCGAGGACATCTGTCGTCGGAATTTTCCGAGGACATTGTCCGTCGGAAAATTCCGACGACAGCTGTCCTCGGAAAATTCCGAGGGCTTCGTTCCTCGGTATTTTCCGACGACTTTTCCGAGGAACAGTTGTCCTCAAATTTTCCTCGAATTTTCCGAGGACATTGTCCTCGGAAAATTCGACGACAGCTGTCCTCGAAAATTCGAGGAAATTCGAGGATATTGAAATTCCGAGGAGTTTTTTCCGAGGACAATTTTTCTCGGTATGTCGTCGGAATAACCGTATTCCGACGACATACCGACGATTTTGGCCCTCAGAATAAGCCTGTTTTCTTGTAGTGAAATATATATTTAGACATCTTCAAAAAAAAAAAAAATAGTTTGTATTAATATGTGTACAAACCTTAAACATCAATCTTTTAAATCTAGAAGAAATAGTAAAAAAATTAATATAATTTGTGAAATAGATCATTTCACATCATTCTATTCCAGAAATCAACAATCTAGTTACATGTTTTATCTTATTATTGCCTATAATTAAAAATTTGCGTAGAACATGTATTAGGTACATAATTTATTCCACAAGTTTGTAACAAACTCCTCGATTGTTTTGATTATATACAAGTACAAGATATATTTTGTATTATTTTTCACATTATCCTTTTGAATTAATATGGGTTACGATTATTCGTAATTAATTAGTTCGGTTGGCTGCAAAGACGAATTAATGATGGCGTTGTTGTGTTAGTATCAAACATGCAACTATAGATTACACAAGTCAAACTCCGTTACGTTTTAGTCTCTTCCAGGGGCTATTCATCCTGGTTCGTTGCACGTAAATTATTTTGGTTGTCCTATGTTTTCTAATAAATAAAAAATAATATAAAACATTCATGCATATATACATAGACTAATAATATTCGCTCCAGCGGTGTGAACTTAACTATGTATTGTAAATTTATATACTTGAATTTCCAACGATGTAAAGTTAAATTTCATTTTCAAAAACATTCATAACAATTCTTATCAGTAAACATTACATTTACTTATTTGGTTTATTTAAGACAGTTGATTTCAGTTATTATATGCATAAATTTACTTTTGAGGTAATTGGCATTTGGATTCTGCCCATTTATCTTATAATGGTGCATAACTAATAAAAATATTGATACATACATTTTTCACTCTAAACTATGTACATACACATATTCGACATGTTGAGTTAAGTAGTCAACTAATTTGCATTGTAATATTCATGCTTTCCCGTTGATATGTGTACAGTTGTGAATTAATATTTATATTTCCGAATCACCAAAATCAAATGATTGACCGATGATAATCTATTCATGAATGCCGTTAGTTGACTCTATTTTTTAATGTTGCTAATAGCACTGTGCCTCCTATTTTTGCGTTATCACATTATTCATACATACATTCATATACAAATTTTTTTTCAATCTATAATTATTAGGTTTTGTATTAAAAAGGAAGAAATAAAAAAATTTAATTTTCGGAGCTGTTCGTTTTATATTTAAACTTCCATACCAGAACTAATAATTCTTGCTCTTCTAATTATTGTACTATCCAAAACAATTTTAAACATGTTAAACTAATTTAAAGCATGATTTAGACTCTTATAGGATGTGGCATGAATCATGATCCACGCGATGTCTAAGTAAATACTTGCCAAGGGAGGGACTAATGTCTAGCACGACGGCACAAGAAATTTACGCTTTTAACACAGCTCGATAAGAGAAAACCTTAATAACACAACAAATTATTCACACAACGATAAAAAAAAATTAATTATTTAACAATAGGAAAATTAACACAGTTATCTCTCAGTTTAACTCGATCTTATAAAAGCCAAGATCTCCAAACACAGTGTAAAAAGAGCCATTAAACAATCATAAGAGTTTAGTTACACACACCTGACACCACACCAAACAGTAAATTTGGTACGGTTCGGGTCAAATGGGTCAGCTAATTTAAGTCCGGTTTAATTTTACACGCCGACTAACCGCCAACAATTACTAAAATATCATTTGTTGACATAACACAGTTTGGTTTCATTCTCTCTCGCAAATCATCAAACAGTCTTGTCTCTTTGCGATCAGATCTCGTCGGAGACTAGCTATGGCTTCAGGTTTCAGCGGCGATGAAACTGCTCCTTTCTTCGGATTCCTCGGCGCTGCAGCCGCTCTCGTTTTCTCCTGTAAACAACAATTTTCTCCATTTAAAAGATCGAATCCATGATTTTGATCTGATCCGATCCGATTTTTTTGTCACAGGTATGGGAGCAGCGTACGGGACAGCGAAGAGCGGGGTCGGTGTGGCGTCGATGGGTGTGATGAGACCAGAGCTCGTGATGAAATCGATTGTTCCCGTGGTTATGGCTGGTGTGTTAGGTATCTATGGTCTCATCATTGCTGTCATCATCAGTACTGGAATCAATCCTAAGGCCAAGTCTTACTATCTATTCGATGGCTATGCTCATCTCTCTTCGGGTCTCGCTTGTGGTCTCGCCGGTCTCTCCGCCGGTATGGCTATTGGTATCGTCGGCGACGCTGGTGTTAGGTAATTTCAAAAAAACCTTGGTTTTTGGTTGGTCACATATGTCACTGCAAAGTGTCTTTCTTGATATGTTATATAATTGGTGTATGAGTTGTTATTTAGAGCGAAAATAAATCTTTTTATTTTATGCTGAATGTGAGACTCATGGGGATGTATGATATGATCGTTGCTGCTCCTTCACATGGTTGTGTTGTGTTTGAATGTAGTTCGAGTTAAAGAGAGATGTTTTGTCTTTTGTCATTTGTGTGTGTTGCAGAGCGAACGCACAACAACCAAAGCTGTTTGTGGGAATGATTTTGATTCTCATCTTTGCTGAAGCACTTGCTCTGTACGGTCTCATTGTTGGTATCATCCTCTCGTCTCGTGCTGGTCAATCTAGAGCCGAGTGAACATCAGAAAGCCTTTTTTTTTTTTAATGTGGTTAAGTCCTTTTTAATGTTTTATGAATATTTCACTTTCAGTTTTTGTTTGTGGCGTTGTCAGTTTTTTTTTTAGTTTCTCATGAAAAACAACAAGCAACATGGGTGATAATCATTCGACTCTCGGTTCTAAATATTTTTTCACTATATGGAATGCATCAATAATTAATAAAACAATATGATGAATCAATAACTTCTGTCGCTTGATGATTTACTGACATGAAGCCTTTTTCTAGCTCTTAAAACAATGATGACACGATTCTCTCTCTTTTTCTATCATTCTTCGATATCATTAGAGTACTTCAAAGTTAAAAGCCGAACTATAACAACAAATCCGTCGTAGTCTAGCTGGTTAGGATACTCGGCTCTCACCCGAGAGACCCGGGTTCGAGTCCCGGCGACGGAGCTTCTTTTTTTTTTGTCTCCCTGCTGATGGCCGAAAATAAAGAGCTCTCAGTTACTAAAATCAGAACCTGACAAAAAAGAGCACAGGAGAAATATTATTGAACCAAACCTTAAAATTAACAATTCTCCCTGCTAATCAGCAAGAACATTATTTGGTTTCAGAGTTCTCAAAACACTCGTGATCTTCCACAAGAAAACAACATGTAACCATTACAATAAAAGGTGAAACAAAAGGCAGTCATCATGGGTAGTTCAATCGTCAAAGGAGCTGATTCTTTAGGCTGAAACAACTGTTTGTTTTTTTGACGATTCATCACTTTCTTGCAAGCTCTCATAGTATTTGACAAGAACGTTCCATCCACTCGGACACATAAACCCATCTGGTGGACTCTCCCCTGTTCTTGCATACGTTCGCATCTGAAAGCAGAACGAAAACACTCAAAAAGTTGTAATCGAAAATGAAGCAAAATGTTGAAAATAAAAAGACTCAAAAACTCTCTCTCACCTTAGTTCCAGAAATGAAAAGAAACTCTTTTGCACGAGTTGGATCAAAAAATGCCATCTTCTTCTCAACTGTATCATAAGCTGCAACCTATAGGATAAGAAAAATCACAGAGAAAGAACACATGATTAAAGATTTGAAGCAGCAAATTATGATAAAAAACAACAAACTTTGCATTTACCCTAAATGGAAGAATATTCAGTTTCTCAAGTCCAGGAGCCATGCTCAATACTTTCTTCCCATGGTCAGGATCATACAGATCTCTCTTCTCAGTAGGATGCCCCATTCCCGCAGGATCACGACCTACAATGTAGAAATTAGCACCAGCATTAATCCTAGCCTTGGCGTGCCACTGAACTTCAGTTGGACCAGCATAGTGCATAGGCGATGGAAATATCGAGACAATAGTAGTCTCCGGGTCAAGAACTCCATCTTCTAGAACCTATCACATCACACACAAATCAAATCATAACCCTATCAATATGACAAATAGTTTATAAGGCCAAGACTTTCACCTTGCTATGTTGTTCCATTCGAACATCAAGAGGAACATCATCAGCTTTAGTGAAACCTCCTAAAGGGTGAAGCAATAGAATAGGGTTCTTATAACCCATTTCCAAAAGCCTTTTTCTAGTATCGTTCATCAACAGAGCATGGCCATTGTGCACAGGGTTCCTTAGCTGGAATGCAAAGACAGCATCCGCTTGACGGTTATCGAACTCTTTCCTGAGCTGTTTAGGTGATAGCCTGTAATGATCAAGCCCATCGTTGTACTTAACCGGCTGGAAAACTTCCAAGTCTCCACCGATCAACCAGTTTCCTGACGGAGTAATGTGTTCATCCACATAAGGCAGTCCAGGAGAGGTAGTTCCCCATGTCCGAGCAATCCTCTCTTCCTTGTTGTGTTTGTATATCTCCACACTGCAATTTCAAAGATTTCATCTTTTACCATTTAAACACAACTAGAAGCATAACTGCATTGAAAGCCAACACCTTTACCTGCGGAGAGAACCGATGATGTCTCCTTGAGGGCTAACAAGGGCAACATTCTTGGACACACCGATCTGTTCTTTGGTCCCATCATCAATAGCAAGAACAATAGGAAGAGACATGTTGACAAGAGTCCCATCTTTCAACCTCAGAGAGTTAAAATGAAGACTCTGAAGATACTCGTCTTCTCTCATGAAACCTTTCAAAGGACTAGCCCAGCCTTCGCTGATCACGTGCACCCACTCCAGATCGATCTTCGTCAGCTTCACTCTCGGCATCGCCTCTGATTCCTTCTTCTTCAGCTCGATCTCTGATTCGGGTACGATCAGCTCCACTAGCTCCCCACCGTCTGGGTCGATCAAGGAGCTCTTAGCGGTCATGGAAGCAGGAAAGGAGAGAGATTGCATCGTTGGGTTGCGTTTATATACCAATTTGACGAAGGGGTTGTGGTTGAATGAAGAGAAGAACGGTGATTTTGTTTGATCGGAGAAAGAGGATGGTTTTGAGTTTCTAGTGTGGAATTGAGAGACGTAGGAGGATCTGATCAGAAGAGACATAGATCTTGGTAAAGAAAGGAGAGGAGTGGGGAGTGGAGAGTGAACAGTGAAGGTGAGATTTGGTGGAACATTATTGGAGGAAGACGAAGACGAAGAACAGTGATGGGAGTGTCAAAGAGATCCACAGGTTATGCCACTTTTGCCTCTTTGCTTTGTGTTTGTGGATGGAATTATTCCTTTTGTGTTCACAATGGGCCCTTGTGGATCTAGAAATTTGGGCTTGGGATTACTTACCAATGTGTTTGTTTCTGTCGCATCATATATACACTGAAGCCTTTTTTTTTTTTTTGCACTGAAGCTTTTTTTTTTTTTTTTTTTTTCACTGAAGCTTCATTTCTATGCAATCTCATACTAAAGATTCTAGTGACGAAGACGTAGTAGCCAAACTAGACAAAAGACCAACCACAGGAGCACTAATATAAGTGCTTCTCATTATACATATATTTGTTCCTATGCATCAGCTGGTATCGAAGCTACTCTATGAATCTATGATGAAAAACTAAATATTTATCACAATATGGCTTCAGGTTTCAGCGGCGACGAAACTGCTCTTTCTTCGGATTCCTCGGCGCTGCCGCCGCTCTCGTTTTCTCCTGTAACATCAATTTCTCAGTCAAAAGATTGAATCCATGATTTGGTCTTGATCTGATCCGATCCGATCGGTTTATCCTTGTTCTCAGGTATGGGAGCAGCGTACGGGACAGCGAAGAGCGGGGTCGGCGTGGCGTCGATGGGTGTGATGAGACCAGAGCTTGTGATGAAATCGATTGTTCCCGTGGTTATGGCTGGTGTGTTAGGTATCTATGGTCTCATCATTGCTGTCATCATCAGTACTGGAATCAACCCTAAGGCCAAGTCTTACTACCTCTTCGATGGCTATGCTCATCTCTCTTCCGGTCTCGCTTGTGGTCTCGCCGGGCCTATTGGTATCGTCGGCGACGCTGGTGTTAGGTAATTCCAAAACTCTATGTAGCCTATGTTAAAGTGGTTATTCTTGCTGTTATTTAGAGCTAAAATGATTGAATCTTTATGGTGAATGAGGTGAGACTTGGGA
Organism: Brassica carinata; assembly: GCA_016771965.1. Taxonomy (NCBI): domain Eukaryota; kingdom Viridiplantae; phylum Streptophyta; class Magnoliopsida; order Brassicales; family Brassicaceae; genus Brassica; species Brassica carinata. Next base: position 7,558,568 of record CM028689.1, on the reverse strand, counting down.
GATGTATGATATGATAATGATAGTTTCGGCTTTATGTTGTTGCGTTAGTGTTTGTATACTTAAGAGATGTTCTGTCGTTGTAATGTGGTGTGTGATTTGTGTGTATTGTAGAGCGAATGCACAACAACCGAAGCTGTTTGTGGGAATGATTCTGATTCTCATCTTTGCTGAAGCACTGGCGTTGTACGGTCTCATTGTTGGTATCATCCTCTCTTCTCGTGCTGGTCAGTCTAGAGCCGAGTGAATGCAGAAAGCTTTTCATAATGGGTCAAGTCCTTTTGTTATGTTCTGTGGTATATTTCACTTTCAGTTTTCTTTTGTGAGTTTTGAGTTTCTCAAAAACAAGCAACATGGGTGATAAAGTGATAATCATTTGACTTTTGGTTCTAAATATTTTTTCATTTTGCACACTATATGGAATACATCAATAATTAATAAAACAATATGATGATTCAATAACTTCCTTTTGTCAATTGATGATTTACTGACATGAACCCTTTGTCTAGCTCTTAAATCTTAGTTCATCAGTATTATTAGTATACTTCAAACTTGAAAGCCGAGTTGTAATCAAAAATCCGTTGTAGTCTAGCTGGTTAGGATACTCGGCTCTCAGAGACCCGGGTTCGAGTCCCGGCAACGGGTGTTTTTGCCTCCCTTCTAGATCGCTGCTGGCCGAAAAAAGAGCTCTATTTTACCCAAATCAGAACAGAAAAAGACGTGGAAAAATATTATTGAACCAGACCTTAAAATTAACAGTCTTGTTCTTGCTCATCAGCAAGAACATTATTTGGTTTCAGAGTTTTGAAAACACTTGTGCCTTTCCACAAGACAAAAAACGTGTAACCATTACAATAAATGGTGAAACAAAGCCAGTCATCAATCATCATCCTATCCTGGAAGATCTGATTCTTTAGGCTGAAACAACGGTTTGTTGTTGTTTTGATGAATCATCACTTTCTTGCAAGCTCTCATAATATTTAACAAGAACATTCCATCCACTCGGACACATAAACCCATCTGGTGGACTCTCCCCTGTTCTTGCATACGTTCTCATCTGAAACCCAAAACAATAAAACCATTAAAAAAACCTGAACTTGTAAAATCCAAAATCAATCAAAACCGTCTTTTTACCTTTGTTCCAGAAATGAAAAGAAACTCTTTTGCACGAGTGGGATCAAAAAACGCCATCTTCTTCTCAACTGTATCATAAGCTGCAACCTGAAGGATAAAAATAATCACAGACAAAGAACACATGATTATGATCTGAAGCAGCATATTACGATAAAACAACAAACTTTGCTTTACCCTAAATGGAAGAATATTTAGTTTCTCAAGTCCAGGAGCCATGCTCAAAACTTTCTTCCCATGATCAGGATCATACAGATCTCTCTTCTCAGTAGGATGTCCCATCCCCGCAGGATCACGACCTACAATGTAGAAATTAGCACCAGCATTGATCCTAGCCTTGGCGTGCCACTGAACTTCAGTCGGACCAGCATAGTGCATCGGCGATGGAAATATCGAGACAATAGTAGTCTCGGGTCAAGAACTCCATCTTCTAGAACCTTGCTATGTTGTTCCATTCTAACATAGAGAGGAACATCATCAGCCTTAGTGAAACCTCCCAAAGGGTGAAGCAATAGAATAGGGTTCTTATAACCCATTTCCAAAAGCCTTTTTCTAGTATCGTTCATCAACAGAGCATGGCCATTGTGCACAGGGTTCCTTAGCTGGAATGCAAAGACAGCATCCGCTTGACGGTTATCGAACTCTTTCCTGAGCTGTTTAGGTGATAGCCTGTAATGATCAAGCCCATCGTTGTACTTAACCGGCTGGAAAACTTCCAAGTCTCCACCGATCAACCAGTTTCCTGACGGAGTAATGTGTTCATCCACATAAGGCAGTCCAGGAGAGGTAGTTCCCCATGTCCGAGCAATCCTCTCTTCCTTGTTGTGTTTGTATATCTCCACACTGCAATTTCAAAGATTTCATCTTTTACCATTTAAACACAACTAGAAGCATAACTGCATTGAAAGCCAACACCTTTACCTGCGGAGAGAACCGATGATGTCTCCTTGAGGGCTAACAAGGGCAACATTCTTGGACACACCGATCTGTTCTTTGGTCCCATCATCAATAGCAAGAACAATAGGAAGAGACATGTTGACAAGAGTCCCATCTTTCAACCTCAGAGAGTTAAAATGAAGACTCTGAAGATACTCGTCTTCTCTCATGAAACCTTTCAAAGGACTAGCCCAGCCTTCGCTGATCACGTGCACCCACTCCAGATCGATCTTCGTCAGCTTCACTCTCGGCATCGCCTCTGATTCCTTCTTCTTCAGCTCGATCTCTGATTCGGGTACGATCAGCTCCACTAGCTCCCCACCGTCTGGGTCGATCAAGGAGCTCTTAGCGGTCATGGAAGCAGGAAAGGAGAGAGATTGCATCGTTGGGTTGCGTTTATATACCAATTTGACGAAGGGGTTGTGGTTGAATGAAGAGAAGAACGGTGATTTTGTTTGATCGGAGAAAGAGGATGGTTTTGAGTTTCTAGTGTGGAATTGAGAGACGTAGGAGGATCTGATCAGAAGAGACATAGATCTTGGTAAAGAAAGGAGAGGAGTGGGGAGGAGAGTGAACAGTGAAGGTGAGATTTGGTGGAACATTATTGGAGGAAGACGAAGACGAAGAACAGTGATGGGAGTGTCAAAGAGATCCACAGGTTATGCCACTTTTGCCTCTTTGCTTTGTGTTTGTGGATGGAATTATTCCTTTTGTGTTCACAATGGGCCCTTGTGGATCTAGAAATTTGGGCTTGGGATTACTTACCAATGTGTTTGTTTCTGTCGCATCATATATACACTGAAGCCTTTTTTTTTGCACTGAAGCTTTTTTTTTTTCACTGAAGCTTCATTTCTATGCAATCTCATACTAAAGATTCTAGTGACGAAGACGTAGTAGCCAAACTAGACAAAAGACCAACCACAGGAGCACTAATATAAGTGCTTCTCATTATACATATATTTGTTCCTATGCATCAGCTGGTATCGAAGCTACTCTATGAATCTATGATGAAAAACTAAATATTTATCACAATATATAACCACCAGATAGCTCAGTTTCTCTGAATTATTTTCTTAGCGTAATCACTCTGCAAAGTGTAATTCATGTTATAAATTGTAATGCGGGGTAGCAACAATATGAAGCCATATTGTATGTGTAAGAAGTCATTATTTAAGCCCAATGGAACACTATACAGAACTTGATGTGTCACTACAAAATAGTTTCTCAATACCGAAGGTGAGTATAGAATCACTGTATAGTGTGGCTAAAAATGCTGAGAACAGGATGTTGCAGTGCATTCCATTTAGGCCAGATCATCTAATTTCGGTATGCAATCCAAATCCATACACGTTTTTTTTGTAGTAAAGTATCGCGCAAAGTTCATTTTGATCTGATTGTTTTTAATATAAAATTGGCCCCATTACTTTTCTTTTACATTTAGTTGGCATTGTAACGTTGATGTGAATATCTACCGATCACCAATATGGATTATGGACGTTAGTGTGTTCTGTGCTACTTTCGTTGCTTCAATTATTAAAAACAGTTCTTCTCATCCTCTTTTTGTCGACAAACCTTTTTCCGGTTCGGCTAGTTCATGAAATCGGGTTGACCCGGTTTTAACCGAAAGCAGACTTGTTTAAACCGTTTGGTTCGGGTCTAGCTTTGGTGTCTCGAGGAGTATGCTGTGGGCGTGAAAGCAATTTACTCTATAATTAGAAAGGACATAAGCATAAAAGCATGCTAATGTTATGTCTCTTTCTACTCATATATCATGATGCATAAATTATATTACTTTTATCAACTAATAATGATTAATTATAAATTTTAAAACACTAATTACACTTCTTAAACTCTTATAGGTTTAAAATTATAGGAAATAGATAATCGTATAAAACTATACATTTATAACTCAAATTCACTATATTTTATTTTAGATGTGATATATATATATAAGTTATGAGAATTAATGGGAGTTTATGAGAATTGTTTGAGATTTTTGGTGAAGAACAAAAGAGATATGTGAAGGAATCCGAGAGATAAGAATATTCGAGGAACATTTTTCCTTAGATTGATTTAATGTATCTGATAGTTACATAAATAGATCTAGCGGAGAATAAGACAATGAGAATGAATAAACAAATGGTGATGAATAATGAAGGCAAAGATCCGAAGTCACTTTCAAATAGTAATGACTTCATTTTCTCTTCCTTCCTTAGCATATCATGTATTTGGCTTGTTCCACTCCAACTGACTCGTCAGGTTCCTCCACTTGTTTAAATTAGTCCAAGACTTGAATGAGATATTTAAATCGGTCTCACACCTTTCCGCCCGGTTTTATGTTCATGATTTTACGTCCACGACTTCACATTATGATTTTTTGTCCATGATTTCTGTCAAGATCTCCCGTCCATGATCTCCTATCCATGATTTCATGTCCATGTCTCACTGTCCACGATCAATCGGGTTCTTTATGTCTTCTCTTTGCGTTTATTGCTTCATGTCAACACTCATGTCTTTTACTCTTGCTCTTTATTCTCTTCATGTGACACTCCCCTCGAAGCTTGACCATAGGGACTTGGTCGAACTTGGAACCAAAGCATTCCCTCATTAAAAACTTTACTTGGAAAAACCACTTGGGATAAAAACCAAGCAAAAAAAGTAGAACACTTCATGGCGAAGGATCGAGTGTGAGAGAGATCATGAGTCCAAGCTTAGGATGAATGAACTCCAAACAACCTGCTAGCTGCCTTGGTGAATATGTCGGTAGTTGATCTTCACTTCTTGTGTAGCATGGAAGAATCACTTGTTGTTCCACCGCACTGTCTCACCTGTGGCGATCCACTATTTGTTTTGTCCTCTCATGAAAGGCGAGTTAAATGCAATGTGTATTGCTGCCTGGTTGTCACAATGCATAGTCATTGGTGTGTTGATCTCAATACAAGTCCTTAGCGATCCCTTGTGAGCTTCCTCATTGATCACATACTGCCTCGACGCGAGCAAGACACCACCTTCGCTTCTTACTCTTCCATGTGACCGGGTTTCCTCTATGAAGGTGCATTAGCGTAGTTGATCTCCTATCAACTCGTCTCGATCAATCAGCATCACAATACCCAACAACTTCGTACTCTTGTTACATGCCATCCATACTCCTTGGCGGAGCCTCTCTTAGGTACCTTAAGATCCTCTCCACCATATTCCAATGATGCACCTTAGGAGCTCACATGTGTTGACTCACTTGATTCACAAAGCAAGCACACATCGGTTTGGTGATGGTTAGATAGATGAGCTTTCCCACGATTCTTCTATACTTCTTGATATCTCCAAATGGTGTAGTGATACTCCCCTCTCGGCACCTTGTATCCTTCTTAATGAGTCTTGGCCTTTTACTCCAATGTTTCCGCCTCATTTAAAATATCAAGTGTGCTTCCTTTGAGATAAGAATAACCCTCTTTGAAATGATCTCAATCCCAAAGAAAGTACTTCAACTCTCCCAAATCTTTGATATCAAAGGCATTTTAAGAAAAATTTTAGTTGAGAGAATACCTTCCTTGTTGCTACCAGTGATGATAATGTCATCCACATAGACTAAGATGACCACAATACCTTGCTGCTAGTTAATGTGAAGAGGGTGTGGTCTTACGACTTTCAAAGCCTCTTCCATTGAGGGTGGTGCTCAACTTATGGTACCAAGCCGAGTTGCTTGAAATATAAATTGTCTTCTTTAATCTGAGAACATTTCCGGTTTCACCATGTTCTCAAGACAGGAGGTGGTCTCATGTAGACTTCATCCTCCATTCTCCTTGAAGAAATGCATTATTCACATCCATCTGCCATAAATCCCACTCAAGGTTGACAACAAGAGACAAGAGAATCCTTATAGTGTGAAGCTTGGCCACTGGTGCTTTGTGTTTGTGGATGGAATTATTCCTTTGTGTTCACAATGGGCCCTTGTGGATCTAGAAATTTGGGCTTGGGATTACTTACCAATGTGTTTGTTTCTGTCGCATCATATATACACTGAAGCCTTTTTTTTTGCACTGAAGCTTTTTTTTTTTTTCACTGAAGCTTCATTTCTATGCAATCTCATACTAAAGATTCTAGTGACGAAGACGTAGTAGCCAAACTAGACAAAAGACCAACCACAGGAGCACTAATATAAGTGCTTCTCATTATACATATATTTGTTCCTATGCATCAGCTGGTATCGAAGCTACTCTATGAATCTATGATGAAAAACTAAATATTTATCACAATATATAACCACCAGATAGCTCAGTTTCTCTGAATTATTTTCTTAGCGTAATCACTCTGCAAAGTGTAATTCATGTTATAAATTGTAATGGGTAGCAACAATATGAAGCCATATTGTATGTGTAAGAAGTCATTATTTAAGCCCAATGGAACACTATACAGAACTTGATGTGTCACTACAAAATAGTTTCTCAATACCGAAGGTGAGTATAGAATCACTGTATAGTGTGGCTAAAAATGCTGAGAACAGGATGTTGCAGTGCATTCCATTTAGGCCAGATCATCTAATTTCGGTATGCAATCCAAATCCATACACGTTTTTTTTGTAGTAAAGTATCGCGCAAAGTTCATTTTGATCTGATTGTTTTTAATATAAAATTGGCCCCATTACTTTTCTTTTTACATTTAGTTGGCATTGTAACGTTGATGTGAATATCTACCGATCACCAATATGGATTATGGACGTTAGTGTGTTCTGTGCTACTTTCGTTGCTTCAATTATTAAAAACAGTTCTTCTCATCCTCTTTTTGTCGACAAACCTTTTTCCGGTTCGGCTAGTTCATGAAATCGGGTTGACCCGGTTTTAACCGAAAGCAGACTTGTTTAAACCGTTTGGTTCGGGTCTAGCTTTGGTGTCTCGAGGAGTATGCTGTGGGCGTGAAAGCAATTTACTCTATAATTAGAAAGGACATAAGCATAAAAGCATGCTAATGTTATGTCTCTTTCTACTCATATATCATGATGCATAAAATCAAAAGTTTTATGTCCAAATGGTATACACCATATAGCTCTCTATACGAGATATTACGAGAATAAATTAACAATGTCTTGTTTATGTATTTCCAATTTCCAAATTAACGTGTCATAAATTTTTGAACAAATATTATATTTGATATTTTATTATTTTTAAAATGATGTAATTCAATAACAGTGAAACCATTTTTGTTATTATCTTATTAACAGATTAATTATTCTAGAACACAACATCAGCAGTGACATTAGGAAGATCAATAAAATCAAATGAAAAATGATGATCAAAATGAGTAGAAGTATGAAAAAAAGTTAATCAAAGCACTCACAAGAAAAGCTTGGGATCATAAGTTGGAGTTGACACAATAAGGTACATCATTCTTTATATCCCGTATCTCATACATCATAACCGTCCGTTCCAAATCTCAAAAGTATAAATCAATAAAAATCATAGCGTACAGTAAGTCACACCACAGAGGATTATTTAACCTCTTCCAAGATGAGTTGAATTTAAAAAAATCGAACGCTGGCATTTCATTAAAGCTACAAAAAAATTCAATTTACAATTTACTTTTACATACTTATTTTGTCTGTTTCCCCGCCTCTCGTGCTCTCGCCGCCGACATACGTAACGGTCACCGGCCGCATTACGCCGACAAACACGTTCCTCTCGCCGACGTTTCGAATATCAGCTGCAGTATTCCGATTCGATTGCATTCTCGTTCACTTCCCGAAAGCTTTTTTCTCAGTAGGTATCGAAGTAGAAACCGATTCCTCATTTGAGATTGTGTTTTATCGATAGCGATCGATCTGAGCTCGTCTTTGATCTGTATCAGATGTACTATTGCAGTTTATCTTCGGTTGATTAGAAATGGAATTAAAAGTTGTGCATCTTAATCTAGATTTGTAACTTCGATTTCGTACTCGCCGGAGGAATCTGAAATTACTAGAAACAAATCGAAGCCAAATCTCGTTCACTTTAGTCGCATTTGAATTTTTGCAACTGCCGACAGTAATCTCACTGGTACTAGTAGGATTAAGCAAAGTTGATTTCGTATACTAATGCACAATCGTTCCAGTGATTTTTTTGTGCTTCAGATGATGGATCTTTCATTGATTGATGATGAATTAGTTGATCTTTGTTATATATACTAAGTTGTAATCTGAGTGAGTGATCACATTTGTTTTGTTTGTGTTTATCTTTTAGCAGGTGAGCACAATGATTGGATCGTTTCTAACGAGAGGACTTGTGTATTGACTCTGTTCTTCTCATCAAGATTCTAAAGTTATACTACTTGATCGTACAATTTTATGAATGTTTATTGAGTTTTCATTGTTGTTGGCAGAATGGTGTTTGGATATGCGTATCCTGCTTATGAATGCTACAAAGCGGTTGAGAAGAACAAGCCTGAGATTCAACAGCTTCGTTTCTGGTGCCAGTATTGGTTTGTCACTGCCTTTCTCATCGGTTATTTCTTGAGCTCTTGTGTGTTTTTTCTTTTGTAAAAGTCTTATCTTCCTTTTAAAAACTTCTTGCAGGATTCTGGTGGCTGCTTTGACGGTTTTCGAAAGAGTTGGGGATACTTTCGCTTCATGGTTGGTGTTATTGTTAAAGAAACACTTTCAGATAGAGATAGATATATATACTTATGTTGTTTCTGTCCTGTTTTCATCAAGGGTTCCACTGTACAGCGAGGCAAAGCTGGCGTTTTTCATATATCTTTGGTTCCCTAAGACCAGAGTAAGTAAACTTTATACAGTACCTGCATTTGTGATCCATCGGAGTTCTGTCTCACTACACTTTATCCTTTCTTTTCCACAGGGAACGACATACGTTTATGATTCTTTCTTTAGACCATATGTTGCAAAGCACGAGAATGAAATCGACCGCAACTTAGTTGAGCTAAGGACCAGAGCTGGAGATATGGCGGTGATATACTGCCGAAAAGCGGTCTGCTATGGACAGACAAGAGTCACTGATATCCTGCAGTTTGTAGCTCTACAATCAACACCAAAACCTCAACCTAAGGTAATATATGCACCTACCAAAAGCCTTATGAAGCCACAATAGGTTTCTGTTTGTACAATGGTGATGATATTTTGAATTTCCCTTGATTCTGATTTTTGATATTTAATATTAGGAAAAGCAGACTCCACCAGAAGAAGCGGAACAGAAGCAACCGGATCTCAAGGCGGCCAGCCAAGCAGGTTCTAGTCCTCAAGCGCGTCCACAAACCAAGAAACCACAGCTTCTAACCAAAGAACCTGTACCGGTAAAGCCTATTATACCTCCTCGTAAGCAGCTGCAGCAACAACAACAGCATACAGAAACCAAGGAAGCAAAACAAAGCGCATCACAAACCAAACTCACTCCTCTTACTCCACCACCATCACCTTCAACAGCCACTAAACCAAACGCTGATCCAGCACTGCCCTCATCAACTACAGAGGTAGATAAAGCGTCAGAGACTGTAGCTGCGTTACCAGCGTCTGCGATTAAGCGAGCGTCATCTTCGAAAGAGACAATCAGGGAGACAATAATGGAGGAAACACTAAGGGTCACACGTGGGAGTCTGAGAAAAGCTCGTTCAACGGGGACACGCTAAAGGAATAATAGAGAAGGAAACACACGAGTTCAAAACTCGGTCTGGTCTTTAATGTGGTCTCTTTTTCCTCACGAAGTCAACCTAAACAAGAATAATCGATTTTATTGGAAAAAAACTGGAATCATTCGTCTGTTAAGTTAATGTAAATTGCTCAGACTTGAGACTACTCTCCGATTTAACTTTTCGTATTTAGAAATTTTGATTACCGAAAAACCGAAAAAATATATTCCACTGCGGGGCTTTAAACCCGGATTTCATCAGATTTGAAATTAACCGTTGTGCTACAACAGATCTGTTGTACATCTTTTCCACTAAAATTTATATAACCTGTATTTCAACAATTTGAAGATAGGAAGATCAAAACTCTGCCCTTCTCCAATGGCCTTTTTCGTCACGGAATCAACTTCATTGAGAATGGTCGATTTGGTTGAAATGATATGCTGAAATCAAACTGACAGCAACTTCTTTGAGCTAAGGACCAAAGCTAGAGATATGGCAGTGATCTACCACCAATTAGCAGTGAACTACGGAGAGACAAGGATTCACTGAGTTTGTAGCTCTATAATCAAACACAAAAATCTCAGCCCAAGGGTAATATCTATACCAAGAACAAACATGTTAGTATGTTACTTCTTGTGCAATTAATGTCATCAATTTTGACGGTTCTTTAGCTTCATTGTGATGATACCGTTTTTTCTTTCTTTCTTTCTTGCATTCGATCTCTTATGCATGGTGTGTCCATTCTTCATATCTAGAAACACGAAAACTAAGAAACAGATGTCAAAACTCAGCCCCTGGTTTTAATCCAAAAAATGTATTCCGCTACCGGGTTTTGAACCCGGATTCGCAATTGACTTACAATTGAAATTAACCAGTGTGCTACAGCGGATCTGTTGGCAATTTCTCCAGTTAGGTGAATAAAATCAATATATCATAATATGTTATTCCCACTGGTTTTCATCAATAAGAAATTAATCTAATGCTTCTTCAAAAAAAAAAAGTTTAATCAACAACGTCATATTGCATGCGTCATGCTGAGGAGTGAAGGCCTCAATAATGGAGATCAGTGGTAGGTTATGGCGGCAGCATAATAACAAATGGTTTTCCCTTCCTCACCGTTAGATTCCATCTCGAAGATAAGATCAACCAAAACTATAATAGTACTGTCAATTTGTTATTAAAGTGATTCTAACGTCAGGACTGATTTTTTCTTATTGGTTGATACATTTTAACCATGCCAATGCATTAGCATTTTACAAATAAAAACATTATTGTAAATCATGAGAGTAGAGGTAGAAAAAAGATTCACCTCTCAACCCTGACTATAATTATCCACTTTCAGTTCTTTTCTTTTGTTGTTGTATGAGCACTCTTAGCACCGACGACTCCAAGAAGACAAAACAATAATTAAAAACATGAGTGACCCGAGCCAATCTTCATCAACAACAACTGGAGCTGGAGACAAGAGCGGCGGCGGTAATGGCGGTGGAGGTGGTGGAAGTGGTGGCTCGTTTGCTAGTCAGCCGCAGAGAGCAAAGGTGAGGAAGAAAGTGTGGGCTGGAGTTTTCAGCATCTCTTCCGCCTCCGATAACAAATAATATATATATTTTGTCTTTTTAACTTTTGACAAAAATGTCTAAGTGAAATGGTGGTGATTACTATGCTTTTGATCATTGTTCTTGTCTGTTTCCCCGCCTCTCGTGCTCTCGCCGCCGACATACGTAACGGTCACCGGCCGCATTACGCCGACAAACACGTTCCTCGCCGACGTTTCGAATATCAGCTGCAGTATTCCGATTCGATTGCATTCTCGTTCACTTCCCGAAAGCTTTTTCTCAGTAGGTATCGAAGTAGAAACCGATTCCTCATTTGAGATTGTGTTTTATCGATAGCGATCGATCTGAGCTCGTCTTTGATCTGTATCAGATGTACTATTGCAGTTTATCTTCGGTTGATTAGAAATGGAATTAAAAGTTGTGCATCTTAATCTAGATTTGTAACTTCGATTTCGTACTCGCCGGAGGAATCTGAAATTACTAGAAACAAATCGAAGCCAAATCTCGTTCACTTTAGTCGCATTTGAATTTTGCAACTGCCGACAGTAATCTCACTGGTACTAGTAGGATTAAGCAAAGTTGATTTCGTATACTAATGCACAATCGTTCCAGTGATTTTTGTGCTTCAGATGATGGATCTTTCATTGATTGATGATGAATTAGTTGATCTTTGTTATATATACTAAGTTGTAATCTGAGTGAGTGATCACATTTGTTTTGTTTGTGTTTATCTTTAGCAGGTGAGCACAATGATTGGATCGTTTCTAACGAGAGGACTTGTGTATTGACTCTGTTCTTCTCATCAAGATTCTAAAGTTATACTACTTGATCGTACAATTTTATGAATGTTTATTGAGTTTTCATTGTTGTTGGCAGAATGGTGTTTGGATATGCGTATCCTGCTTATGAATGCTACAAAGCGGTTGAGAAGAACAAGCCTGAGATTCAACAGCTTCGTTTCTGGTGCCAGTATTGGTTTGTCACTGCCTTTCTCATCGGTTATTTCTTGAGCTCTTGTGTGTTTTTTCTTTTGTAAAAGTCTTATCTTCCTTTTAAAAACTTCTTGCAGGATTCTGGTGGCTGCTTTGACGGTTTTCGAAAGAGTTGGGGATACTTTCGCTTCATGGTTGGTGTTATTGTTAAAGAAACACTTTCAGATAGAGATAGATATATATACTTATGTTGTTTCTGTCCTGTTTTCATCAAGGGTTCCACTGTACAGCGAGGCAAAGCTGGCGTTTTTCATATATCTTTGGTTCCCTAAGACCAGAGTAAGTAAACTTTATACAGTACCTGCATTTGTGATCCATCGGAGTTCTGTCTCACTACACTTTATCCTTTCTTTTCCACAGGGAACTACATACGTTTATGATTCTTTCTTTAGACCCTATGTTGCAAAGCACGAAAATGAAATCGACCGCAACTTAGTTGAGCTAAGGACCAGAGCTGGAGATATGGCGGTGATATACTGCCGAAAAGCAGTGTGCTATGGACAGACAAGAGTCACTGAGATCCTGCAGTTTGTAGCTCTACAATCAACACCAAAACCTAAACCGAAGGTAGTATATGCACCTACCAGTTATAAATAACTATCATTACACTTTTCATTTTACTCCAAAGTCTTCTTGATTCTGATTTGTCATTTTTAATATTAGGAAAAGAAGCAGACTCCACCAGAAGCAGAGGAACAGAAACAACCTGATCTTAAGGCGGCTAGCCAAGCACAAGCAGCTTCTAGTCTTCAAGCGCGTCCACAAACCAAGAAACCACAGCTTCCAACCAAAGAACCTATATCGGTAAAGCCTATTATATCTCCTCGTAAGCAGCTGCAGCAACAACAACAACAGCATACAGAAACCAAGGAAGCAAAACAAAGCGCATCACAAACCAAACTCACTCCTCTTACTCCACCACCATCACCTTCAACAGCCACTAAACCAAACGCTGATCCAGCACAGCCATCGCCATCGACAACAACAGAGGCAGAGAAAGCGTCAGAGACTGTAGCTGCGTTACCAGCGTCTGCGATTAAGCGAGCGTCATCTTCGAAAGAGACAATCAGGGAGACAATAATGGAGGAAACACTGAGGGTCACACGTGGGAGTCTGAGAAAAGCTCGCTCAACGGGGACACGCTAAAGGAATAATAGAGAAGGAAACACACGAGTTCAAAACTCGGTCTGGCCTTTAATGTAGTTTCTTTTTTCCTTACGAAGTCAAAGCCTAAACAAGAATAAATCGATTTTCTTGGAAAAAATGTTGTCATATTCGTCTTTTTAGATGTAAATTGCTCAGACTTGAGACTAATATTTGAATGTATTCCGCTGCCAGACTTGGAACCCGGATTTCACAATTGAAATTAACCGGTGTGCTACTGCGGATCTGTTGGCATTATTTCCGATTTATTGAAAGATATCCACATATCTCTATATATCATAATATTGTATAATTATTCCAACTTATTCCCACTACTGTAGTTTTCATCAAATAGAAATTAATCAAATGCTCCCCGTTTTTCACAAGAAATGAACATGTCTAAAGGACGTCATATTCCATGCGTCATCCTGAGGATTGAAGGCCTCAATAATGGAGATGAGTGGTAGGTTGTGGCGGCAGCATAATAACTAATGGCTTTCCCTTCTTCACCGTTAGATTCCATCTCTCGAAGATAAGATCAACCAAAACTATTTTAGTGCTGTCAATTATTGTTATTATAAAGTGATCCTAACGTCAGGACTGTTTCTTTCTTATTGGTTGATACAATTAACCATGCAACCACATCAGCATTTTACAAATAAAAACACTTCAAAATCTTGAGGGTAGATGTAGAAAAAAGATTCACATCTCAACCCTGACTATAATTATCCACTTTCAGTTCTTTTTTTTTTTTGTATGAGCACTCTTAGTACCAACGAGTTCAAGAAGACAAACACAAGAACTAAAGACATGAGTGACCCAAGCGGCCAATCTTCAACAACAACTATAGCTGGAGACAAGGGCGGTGGCGGTCATGGCGGTGGAGGCGCTGGAAGTGGTGGCTCTTTTGCTAGTCAGCCGCAGAGAGCAAAGGTGAGGAAGAAAGTGTGGGCTGGAGTTTTCAGCATCTCTTCCGCCTCCGATAACAAATAATATATATATTTTTGTCTTTTTAACTTTTGACAAAAATGTCTAAGTGAAATGGTGGTGATTACTATGCTTTTGATCATTGTTCTTGTCAAGTTATCTGTCTCTAAATAAGCTAGCGAGAACATGACCATCATCATCGTCATTGTAATGAGATTCTGAATATATTCTTTCAACTTCTGCAATGAAAAGCCTTTTAATTACACGATGAATCTTAGAAACTTTTTTAAAATCACCAATAATATTTTGTGACTAGAAACAATCAGGTTTCTCTCGTTCGGATCGATGTATAAAGCTATATCATTGCGAGTCAGGTAAGTGAGATCGCTTGCAGATAGTCTTTATAGTAAAAAACTAATGAGAATTTTTAAGGTATGCTAGTCTCTGGAAAACATGGAAAGATAATTAAAAAAGAATGTGCATTAATTATATAAACGATCATTTTTCAAGTATTTTCAAAGAAAAAGGACTACTGAAAATATTCTATCTTTTGTTATTGCCGGATTTTGAAGCATAGACTCCATGGTTTTATTTGTTATGTTTATTTTGCATCGAAGGTTTCAGTTACCTATGGACTTAAATAGACCAACCACGAAGCATGGCCACCATACGGACTTAAATAGACCAACAACGAATATCTTATAACCTTTTTAGCCTAATAGAATATGCATTGGGCTGTCGTTAGCTATTTTTGAGCAGTCCACAGGTCTATAATTCACAACTACATAGATCCTCTTCTTGTGCAGCTTGTAGCTCATGCACCATTGAACCAATATAACCAGTCTTCTTTAAATATTCGTCTTTAACTGAATTAGTCGTAATAAATTGAGATGGAAATGATAGAATAATTGGCCTTAGTTTTGATTATCCAGGTGTTGCTTAATCTCAAAGTAGAAGACATAATCATAACTGTCTTAAGTTAACTATACCAACAAGTATAAATTAAGTTATAACCCCTCAGCCATTAATCATTTCACCAAAAGCCTCTTCTCTTCTTTACAAAAACATAACTCAATTTTAAAATGAAACTCTTGTTTTGTTCTCTGAACAATGATCCTTTTTAGTTTCTGCGAAGTTAATTTCTGACTGGTCCCAAATCTCCGTGACTAAATAAAACTAGGTCAAAGCCAAAGTGTACATGATGCAGGACCACAAATTATTTCAACACCTGATTATTACTTGTACTACAGCTTTTTAATTTTTCCCTAATTACATATATAATCAGCTCATGATTAACCGTTCTTCAATTCCTCGGCATCATGTTTCTTCGGTGTGAACAAAAGCTCCGCGGTCTCATGGAATTAAATTTCAACATAATTCATGTGATAAGATAAGCTACATTCAAATTATAGATTTTATACAACTTAGTTAAACTCTTGGGTCGATTTCAAAGTAATCATAGAAATAATAAATGTCTATGCATCCAGAAGATGTTAGCTGATTAATCTATCCATGTATATATTTATCCATATCCGAGTTTAATATAAAAAGGAGTTCACTTTGCAGAGGACAAAGGAAGCCCATACAAATGATTTGTTCACATGCAATATCATACACTTAATCTCTCAGCTAATTGTTTCAGTTACGTTTATATTATTTAATCCTTCAAATTTCAATATTTAATACTTTAAACCCCTTTCAGTTTTTAATATTTTAAACCCATTTAATTTTACAAATCAATAACTTTTAGAATAAACTACATATTAATTAAGAAAAGGCCTAACAACCCCTTACTATGTGTCTATGTATATCTTATTATATAAAGTTTGGTTTTCAAAGTTACTAATTAACATGATCGCGACACATGTCAATTATATATTTAAGATTATGACATGTGTTAAATAACAATTTTTCTTTAAAAAGTTTAAACCAAAAATTTTAAAAGTTATTTTACTTTTTTAACAAAATGTAATGAAAAATGTAAAGAAACAAATATTTCCATATAAATAATTATTTAATAATAATATTTCTTTTCAAACGTGGGTTAAAGATAATTATAAGATACAAAACATAATTTTAAGATAAATTTCGTTACAAATTAAAATATTTACAAAAAAGTTTTTCTTATAAATATTTAATAGTATTTTTCCTGATAAAAAACATTAAACCAAAGAGAACTTGAAAACTTCTTATAAGTTAAATAAAAAAGTATTGTGTTAGTAATTTACAAAATCTATAAGTTTATTTTAATTGTAGTATTATTTTCATAAAAAACCTTATTTTCAAGGTCAAATAAAATATATATGGGTGTAAGATAATTACAAAATCAGTAGACATTGGTTTAAGATGAATTTTTTTATTAACAAAAATAATTATAAGATGAGATTTTTTTTATATAAAGTTTGATACCCAAAGTTTCTAATTAACATGATCGTAGTTATATATTTAAGATTATCACATGTGGTAAATAACAATTTTTGTTTTAAGAAAACTTAAACAAAGAGAATTTTAAAAGTTAGTTTTCCTTTTCTGTAAAATATTAAAAACCAAAAAAAACTCAAAATAAAATAATTTCAATATAACTAATCCAAAATTTATTAAAAGTCAATTTTAGTTTTTTAAAAAATGTAAAGAAACAAATATTTCCATATAAATAATGATTTAATAGTAATATTTCCTTTTTAAACGTGGGTTAAAGATAATTACAACATACAAAACATTATTTTAAGATATATTTCGTTATAAACTAAAATGTTTACAAAAAAAAATTTCTTATAATATTTAATAGTATTTTTCCTGTTAAAAACATTAAATCAAAAAGAACTGTGAAAACTTCTTATAAGTTAAATAAAAAAAAGTACTGGGTTAATAATTTACAACATCTATAAGTTTATTTTAATTGTAGTATTATTTTCTTAAAAAACCTTATTTTCAAGGTCAAATAAAATATATATATATATATGTGTGAGTGTAAGATAATTCCAAAATCAGTAGACATTGGTGTAAGATGAATTTTTTTATTAACAAAATAATTATAAGATGAGCTTTTCTTATATAAAGTTGGTACCCAAAGTTGCTAATTAACATGATCGTAATTATATATTTAAGATTATCACATGTGGTAAGTAACAATTTTGTTTTAAGAAAACTTAAACAAGGAGAATTTTAAAAGTTAGTTTTCGTTTTCTGTAAAATCTTAAACAAACAAACAAAAAACTGAAAAGAAAAAATTTAAATATAAATAATTATTAATAATGGTATTCTTTTTCTTTTAAACGTGGGTTTAAGATAATTACAAAATACAAAAAATTATTATAAGATAAATTTCACTAGAGATTAAAATATTTACAAAAATATTTTTACTTATAAATATTCAATAGTATTCTTCCTGTTAAAAAATATTAAACCAAAGAGACTGAAAAAACTTCTTTTTAGTTTATTTTAATTGTAGTATTCCTTTTACAGAATCTTATTTGCAAGGTTAAATAAAACGATGGTTTAAAATAATTACAAATGTAAGTTTGTTTTAATTGTAATGTTCCTTTTGTAAAGAACCTTATTTTCAAGATCAAATAAAATATATGATTTTAAAATAATTAAAAATCAGTAGACATTGGTTTAAGATAAAGAATTTCCTTATAAAAAAGTAATTATAAGATTAGATTTTTCTTATAAATATCTAAGTGATTTTCCTCATAAATATACAATTAATAGATAATTATTTTATTTTTACAAAATTATAAACTTAAAAGATTTTATAATTTTAATCTTATATATATAAAGCTTGGTTTTCAAAGTTTCTAATTAATATGATCATGACACATGGAAAGAAATATTTTAATATAATGACATGTCTTAAAAAATTCATAAATATGTAATAATTTAATAAAAACTTTTGATAGTACTTTTTATTTTTTGAATCCTAAATATTGTAAAATATATTTGAAAGTAATTTTTATTTTTTATTTTAATCCTGAACAAAAAGAATTATAAAAAGAAAACAGTAGTTTAATGTTTCTCATAGTTAGTAATAACATAATCAACTAACATTAACAAAAAAAAAGAATTGTTTTATACAATCAATATATATTGATCTATAAGTTTTATACAAATATGTAGTTACAAATAAATAAATATATTATCAATGTACAAATAAAAAATATATCAATACATATTGATATATTATTAAAGTTTAAAACTAATTCATTTTTCAGGTTGTCAAAAAAGTAATTTTTCAGTTTCAAAATAGAAGTAATGGTAGATCGTGAAAATGATTCTACACTTTTGTTATATTTGGTGAATATAATCTAGAGATAATTGAGTAACTACTAAAAAGAAAGCTTTATATGATAAACGATAATCATATGCTAACAGTTCAAAATAAACTCACGGAAAACGAATGGAAGAGATTAAAACAAATTGCATCTAATTACGCAAAACTTATTTATTTGAAATAAAAGTTAAAAAGAAAAATCCAATCTTCTTATCAAAGTTTTAAAGATTTATAAACACATAAAAGTAAATGTACTATATATTATGTTTGGTAATTTTTTATAACATGTTTGGTCGATTTATTATATAATGTAACTTAATACTTGAATTTTTTTTTGTTTAGTCAATTGTTATGGATAATAATTGTGGAAAACAAACAAAAACGAGAAGAACAAAAGTAAAAAGAAAAAAGTAATTTTGTTCTAGAAGAAAAAACAAGCAAAATTTTTAGATAAATTTGTAATATATGAATGTTGTATTTTCTTTATTTTCTATTCTTTTAATATCAATATATGTCTCTCTTTTTCATTTCCTTAATATAGTTTCAAAAAGTTTGTCACTACTATTCTCCTCAGATTATAATTTTTGGTACCATTTTACTATTATCTTATTCTTCATGAATAATCATAAGAAAATTAAGTTTTTTTTCATGTTTGGGTTTATATGTGTTTGGTCATACAAAAATCTAAAATTTTAATTGTTTGGTCATTAAATTTTTATTATTATTATTAATGTTGTAACTGATTTGGTATTAAAAATCAAATTTTACGCATTATTTTATCACATATTCTGCTTTCTAGGTAGTACTTTTCTTATAATTCATTTTAGTTAAGTTGTTATAGTGGAAGGTAGCATCAAGACACAATGAACTCGAAAATTAATTAAGACTGAATTAGTTTAATAAAAGTCTTTATTGTTATTATAAAGTGAGAAGCAAATTATTTGAAAAAATAACAAATTAATACAAATATTATATTAAGAGCATAAGAATGTGTATGCTGTTCTCATCAACTCGATTGGTTCGATTCAACTTTGTAAGTCATTGTATTTCACTCTAATTCATATTTTGGGGTTGGGTTTGATTTAAATTTTCGGTCTGGATTTTTTATCTAGCCTAAATACAAAGTTTCTAATAACGCTATGTACTATAGTTACGTAAACTAAAATACCAATCAAAACTTACGTGGAAACACAAATTTTATTATTTAAATAAGTTTCACATAATATATACAAAATTCTACAAGTGCAATAGAAAGTTTTCCAATTTTATGTTTTTCATGAAATTAAAACATCAATCAAAACCCGTGCAACGCACGGGTCCATACCTAGTATATATATATAAGTCGATATATACGAGCATCAGAAATTCACAATCAAACACAACATTTGCAAAAAAGCAAAACATACGCAAGACAGACTATAAGAAAATTTATAACACACACAAAACTATGCAAAAGCCATCTCAGAGAACTCTCCCTGATACACACTCACACTCCTTCACCATTCATATAAACGAACCATTTCATCACCAGCATCATAACCACAACAACAAGACCTTCATAGGGTTCTCGTCATCCATGAAGCTCTTCAGCAAGTTCCGCAAGATTCTCATGAAGATCATCTTCATCGTTCCCTCCTCCTCTTCCTCTGCCACCGTGCGTCGTCATCACAAAACCACCACTGACTCCCGCAGTGGCGGTGAGAGGCTAGAGACGCCGAAGATATCGTGCAGTAATTCGTACTACTCCTCTCAGTCTCACTACAGTGAAGCTATCTCAGATTGCATTGACTTTTTCAATAAGTCATCGGTTAATAATAATATGTCTCACCAAGAACGTGAAGACAAGATAGTTCATGAGCAAGACTGTTTTTACGTTTAGTCAAACTTAAAAGAAGCGATGTGATCATGTCCTCTTTTTCTTCTTCTTTTGTTATTCTAGATAACTCGGGTTTTTTTGCTTCACGTGCTTGTGTATCAACAATAATTTTACGTTTTGAACATTATCATCATATGTATAAACTGTTAAATCTGGTTTGATATTTGATGTTATATTGTATACACGTACTGATGCCTTGTTTGCGAGTACGTGACACAAGGCTTCTAGCTGATGAATTAGTTCTATGTGCATCTTCCCGTAAAAAAAGTACTACAACGTGTTTGATAATGAAGAGGATCAGATAAGAGAGTTCTCAGCCAATCAACTGTGAGTGAATTCACAGTCTCTGAACGTTTCACTATTGGAGGAAACACTTGTCTATATATATTCAATCAAACTAGTAAACTGGTCTCACAATTGATGTTGTCTTCCATGAATGTTAGAGAGCATCACGGCGTGTCTCATCTCATTTTTTGGATGATTTGTTTGCCCCAAATTATATGATCTCCGAGTCATCATCACAACGAGATCCAAATTGCCATTTTTATTATAAAAAAAAAAAACTAATTTCTAGCCAAGGGTTTGTTTGCTAGCAAAAGTATTAAATTACATCTCAAAGTCTCTAGTAAAATTAAAAGTTTAAAACAAGCTCAAGCAATCCGTTTCATAAAAGCGTCTTACACCACACCAGAAGGAAGACGAAGAACGAGCTGTCCACCCATTAAACTGATCACAAGAACATTAAAAAAATCCAAATCTTTATACATTCAAAGCTCTTTATTAATTGTATATTTAGAAAAGGAAAGTTTTACCTCTGAACATAGTAATAGCAAAAATCTGCAAGGATGAAAGTTTGGATAATTTCAGAGAGGAGGACCATTAAAGGCCATAGTCCATACCCTAATGCAGTCAGTAACCTCCCTCTCGAATCCAACACCTACACGCGTTTCAAAATCAATAGTTTTCAGAACTTGTACCAACGATACAAAAATAAATAAAAGAGTTCATATATTGTGTAACACAAGAACCTGAAGGATCCAGTGAGCACAACTCAAGAACCTAGCGATTCCCAAAGCAAATACGTAATGTGCTGTGAATGGTTCCACGATCTGACAAAGAAGACATCAAACTTTGAGAGGAAGATTCAGACAGAACATGTATTTGTTTTGTCAAAGTGAATAACATACCTTAGTGTTCTGCATGACTCTTAATTGAGGAAGAACTGAAACAGCTTCAAGATAAACACAGAAGGCCCAAAAGAGCCTGTTTATGATGTGGTGACGTGTTGATGGATGAATGAGCAAAGATACAACAGCACATGGAACTACCTGAAATGAGCAAAGAACACCAAAAGTTCACAGAACAAATGTACTACAAATGGCGACAAGATTCTCAATGATCAAATAATATTATTACTCCTCCAATCAATCAACAAGATCACCAAGATTCACTTGTTCAAAGACACAAATAGTAAGGTGGTATAACATACAACGTAGTAGATGGCAAAGTTGTCCTTGTCTTCCATATAAGTAGGTCTAAGATTGAAACGGATCATATAAATGACCCAAAGGGTCGTGGCCAAGGTAGCAGAATCAAGTAACGTGTGAAGATCAAACTCCATTACAAAGCTACAATACAACCGCACAGCCAGAAACAAAGCCGTTAGCTCCTGCGTCTTGAGAGATATCCCTGTCATCAAAACGTCATCAGACGATTCGATCATTAATTGCAAAAGAATCAAAACATTTGAATTAATAATACCAGCGCATGTCTTCTCCTTGGTGAGTTTGTAGATAAGAACGGAGATACCAACGGCATGCACAGCCTCGGACGCGATGAAAAGGTTGTCGTGCTCGTGTACAATCACCCTGAGGAAGACGAGGATCGTCATTGCCGTAACCACACAGAGAAACGCCTTAACCTTGGGTGGCTGCCGGCGAATCCACGACGTCACGGTCTGAATCGGACTCTTCTCCGCCTTCATCTTCTTTTCAGATCTCTCTCTCTCTCTCTATTGGCTCTGATGATGAGTGTGTGGGATTATTACTAACTTCGTCTTTCGTTTTCAATGGAGAATTAATGAATCTGGCATGTTTCTTTAACGCAACCATACAACGAGGCCATGTCTTTCGCGAAGAGGACACGTGGATGAAGCTAGAGAAGCTGTTAGGTGAGAGGCTGATAGTTTCTGTTTTTTGCAAACGACCTAACTCGCTACGTCTCTCCTTTTCTTTTGCATCTACAACTACGTAGTACGTATTTATTTACCTTAGAACCGGTTTGGTCCCATATCGTATATCGTATCCATACCATACCATACCATACCATACCATACCATAATCCGGTTTGGTTTAAATAAGAATTTCATAAATCATACATACCATACTCCGGTTTGAACAGAGGCCCAATTAGAAGGGCCCATTAGAGAGCGTCTGTAGCAGTAAAGTAAACTACAAATTACACTTCTAACGGTCTTTAATGTCCATCTCTCTCTCTCTCTCTCTCTCTCTCTTCTGCGACTTTTGCCTCTTCGATTGGAATTGGAAGTTGGAACTTTGTGTTTTTTTTTTTTTGCAGGATGAGTAAGAAATCGAGTTCCGGAGAATCATCGGATCGGGAAAGCTGGGATAAATTTTTCAAGACATTGGTAAAGATTCTACAGACGAAACAAGACGAGATCGAATCGCTTCTTAAAGAAAGGAAGGCTCTCGAAGATAAGCTCAAATCTCAACACGAGAACTGGATCTCTGATGTTCGTAACTACGAGCAACAACTCTCTCTGGTTAGAATTAACCCCCTTTTCCTTGTTGTTTAGGGTTTCACGCTTCGGCTAAGTAGTTGGTTCTCTCTCTCACTGTTCAGATGAATAGAGAAACTGAAACGACGAAGAAGATGCAGTTCTTTGAGACCTCTAAATGCAATCTCTTGTCTGGATTAAAGGACATGGATCGTTCTCTTTGCGATTTGAAGCTAGGTAAATTTTGACTCTTTGTGAAAAATTGAATTCAAGTTGGTTCCTTTCTTATTCAAATTTTCAATCTTTTTTTGCTTCTTTGTGTGTTCATTGGAATTGCAGAAGAGACGGTGGACGAGTCGAATGACTTCAAGGCTTGGTTTGATTTCCTCACTCTCAATACAAACGTAAGTCAAAAAGTTTGAATCTTTAACCTCTTTGTGCGATTTTATAGTTAACTAAAGCTTTCTTCTTTTTTCTGATTATGCAGAAGGAAAGTGGCAACTCACTTGAAGCAGAGGTGAGGAGACTGAAGCTCGAATACGAGAAGCTTGCTTCCGAGAAGAAATGCGAGGTCTCTGATCTTTCACGAGAGAACGGTTTTGTGTGGAGTCAGCTCAGATGTATCGAAAGCGGGTTCACTGATAAGTTGAAGAAGAAAGAAGACGAGATTTCTCAAGCGAATGCCAAAATATCTAGTCTTTTATCTTATCAAGAGCAGATTCAGTCATCTAATCATGAGAAAGATGAGATTATATCTAGCTTGAAGGCCAAGGTTGCTGAAACAGAAACGAGTTCTCGGAAGAAAAATGAGGAGATCTCAAAGCTCTCACGGGAACTAGAGTCTTTGAAGAAGTCTCGTAGCTTTACACCAGTTTTAACTCGATGCACAACACGTGACCAAGGTAACACCGTGGGATCTCACGTATCTACTAAGAAAGAGAAGCTAGCTGCATCAACATCTAGTCAAGAGGTAGTTTGTGAATCTTTACGTGTGTCTTGGTTTACTTAATCAGCTTGTCTTTTTACAGGTTTTGAATATCTGATTTCAGGAAATTAAAAGCTCCAAGAGGAAAAGAGGGAACAAGACCACGCCAGCCACAGTTTCAGTTATCCCAAAGCTGTTCACTTCCACCTTTAGACTTCCCAAGTTAAAGTCTCCACCTTCTGGAGCCATATAAGTTTTGATCTTGTTCTTGGCTGCTTGTGTTAGATTTAGGGTGGTTGAAATCCGCATGTTTAATCTATCTCTGTATTTAGGATCATCCCTCTGATGTATATTAGTTTTATATAGTTCTTGACAGTTTCCACCTTATTTAGTTAGGGAACCTTGCATTGCATTGCATTGCATCTAGCAGCTGTTGCTCCTTTTTAATGTATTATTTGTGAGGTTTCAGCAGTGTAATGTAACAATGATTTCAAGTCAATAGAAGAGTTTTCACGGTTTGATTTTGTTAGTCTAATATCTTGTTTTGTTTTTGACTCTTTCTATTGCTCATTACACATGTGATTTTACATGCTTCTCTTGATCTATGTACGCGCTTTTATACACACATAAGATATCTAAAAGGAAAAAAAAAACAAAAGGGATATGTAGCTGATTCTAGTCAAATAATCGTAACCACAAGTTTGTTCAACGAAGATACTCTCTTCTTCTTCTTCAAATCAAACCTCGTCCTCACAAATGTCTTGTAATCCTCTTCTCTTATCTATCTCCTTCTGATTCCTTCTTATACTCCCCTGTAATTCTCTCTCCCGTTTTATTTCATTTCCTCTGCAATGGCGAGTGCTTTGAATGCTGCTGTCTCTCTCACTTCTCCGAAATCATCTGCTCTTCCAGCTACAAGCTGTGCCATTGCTCCTGAAAGGATCAGGTTTGGTAAGGTATTGTCTTAGCCTTTTATCACTACATGATTATGATTGTATACAATAGAAAACCTGTGTGGGCGAGGTTCTAGAGATACTCTGCTTTTTTGTGTTTTGCAAATATGCACAAGCACTGGCTACTTTTGAAAGATCAGTGTATACTAGATTTGGTCTCTGACTAGTTGTTTAGTTCTCAACCTTTGGAAGATCAATGTCTTGAGTTTCATCTGGTGTTTTGATGGGATCTTGATTAGGTCTCTCTCTCTTGTTTTGTTGTTGTTGTTGTGGTTGTGTTGTGAAGGGTGCTTTTTACTATAAAAGCAACAATGTAGTGACAAGCTGCAGAAGAGTGGTTTCGGTAAGAGCTGAGGTCACAACAGATACTCCTCCTGTGAAGAAAGTAGAGAAAGAGTCTAAGAAGAACGAGGAAGGTGTGATCACCAACAAGTACAGACCAAAAGAGCCTTACACCGGCAAAGTCCTTCTCAACACCAAGATCACGGCTGATGATGCCCCTGGAGAGACCTGGCACATGGTTTTCAGCCATCAAGGTTTTTTGATCATTCCATTGTACTTTATAACTTGTATGAGATTCATATCTCGGTTGTGATCGATGGTAGTGTTGTTTGGATAGGTGAAATACCATACAGAGAGGGACAATCTGTTGGTGTGATTGCAGATGGGATTGACAAGAATGGAAAGCCTCACAAGGTCAGGCTTTACTCCATTGCAAGCAGCGCTCTTGGAGATCTTGGCAACTCCGAAACCGTAACAGACCATTTCTCTTGACAAGTCTTCTTCTAAAAAAATGGCGTTTTGTTTTGTGTGTGTTAGCTGAATGAAAATATGCTGTTTCAGGTTTCTTTGTGCGTGAAAAGGCTTGTTTATACTAATGACGCAGGAGAGGTTGTTAAAGGAGTTTGCTCAAACTTCTTGTGTAAGTGCCACTGAAAAGTACTTGTTTTTCATCTATTCTACTTTGGAGGTTTCATTTCATTTTCTTCTTTTCAGGTGACTTGAAACCGGGGAGTGATGTTAAGCTCACTGGTCCTGTAGGAAAAGAAATGCTTATGCCCAAGGATCCAAACGCCACTGTTATTATGGTTATGATTAAACCTCTATAAGTTCTGAATCTTGAAACATCTTTAGTCACTAGTCTAAAACTTTTGTTCTTCTTGATGGCGACCACAGCTTGCCACAGGGACAGGAATAGCTCCTTTCAGGTCTTTCTTGTGGAAGATGTTCTTTGAGAAACATGATGACTACAAGGCAAGTGAATGCTCTGGACAATGAGCTATTTGATTTTGAGCAAATCTAAATCTTAACGTCTTTGCTATTGTTGTGATGCAGTTCAATGGCTTAGCTTGGCTGTTCTTGGGTGTACCAACCACTAGTTCATTGCTCTACACAGAGGCACATACAAACACACTAACTCTTCTTCTGGTTCCTTTTTAGTTTCTTTCTATTGAAAAACAAATCAATCTCCCTTTGTTGTTGTTGAATATTCAGGAGTTTGATAAGATGAAAGCAAAGGCACCTGAGAATTTCAGGGTTGATTACGCTATAAGCAGAGAAGAAACGAACGATAAAGGAGAGAAAATGTATATTCAAACCAGAATGGCGCAGTACGCACCTGAGTTATGGGAGTTGTTGAAGAAAGACAACACATTTGTCTACATGTGTGGGCTCAAGGGCATGGAGAAAGGAATTGATGACATTATGGTCTCATTAGCTGCTAATGACGGTAAGACAAAAGAGTTAATAATGATAACACTCTAGATCTAGAAACCTCCATTGCATAATCAAATGTTGTTAACAAGTTTTGTGACGTTTTCTTTTGTTTTGTGTGTGTGATGATTTTAGGTATTGACTGGTTTGATTATAAGAAGCAGTTGAAGAAGGCAGAGCAATGGAACGTTGAAGTCTACTGATTTTAACATTCGGTGGCAAGTATAGTGAAACAACAAGTTTAATTTTCGCATCCAAGTTTCTGTAATCTGAAGATAAGCTATGTTTTAGATATATATATATATTATACTAAAGAAAAAATTCTTTTTAAAAAAAATACTTTTCATCATTCGTTGCCATTATTTTGCTCTTATATAATGTTACAATGATATAGAGTTCTCGTCAACTGACAGTCCGAATGGCAACTGCGGACAACTACGATAGTACTAATAGCAGTGCGGTTCATAACATTCGAATGCATAATAATATTTTGGTAGATGACCAATCCGGTTCATAACATTCGAATGCATAATAATATTTTGGTAGATGACCAATCCTATGACATTGAGATGGCCCGGCCAAAAACGCAAAATCAAGTTTTCCCATCAAAAATTCAAAATCGAAGTTTTCCGCCAAAACGCAAAATCGAAGTTTTCCGCCAAAACGCGAAAATCGAAGTTTTCCGCCAAAACGCAAAAATCGAGTTTTCCCGCCAAAAACGCAAAATCAAGTTTTCCCGTCAAAAACGCAAAATCGAGTTTTCCCGCCAGAAATGCAAAATCGAATTTTTCCTGCCAAAATCATCAAAATCAAATTTTGCCTCCAAAATCACAAAATCGTCAAATCTTTTGAATTTATGTATTATGAACTTGTGGATTTATGGAAAAATTTTAATCTTATGAACTTATATTTGTAATTATAGGTTTAAATATTGAAATAAAAAAATTTCATAAATAGTTATTAATGGGTCTCATGACAACCCATATAAATATGAGCCATGGACATTTGCCTTAAATGCATATGGCTCTATGACGTGATCACTCGCCCACAAACTATAAAATCCAATCATATGGCTCCCCATTCACGTGCAAATTGTAGTGATGTCCCACCTTATTTTCCACTTCGAAAGGCCCACACAATTCTGTTAGTTTAGGAAAAAATAAACAAAATAATGTCAGAAGTGGGATTTGAACCCACGCCCTCTTTCGAAGACCAGAACTTGAGTCTGGCGCCTTAGACCACTCGGCCATCCTGACGTTTTTGTTCAAGAACTCATATTCTACTACTTAACATAATAACTTGTTTTGCATTTATCACCACGGTATTATTAGTGACCAATCATGTTTACGTTACATATGAAGGTTTGTGTTTCAACTTCTTGTCTTCTCTTTCATGAAAAATTCGTTTTCATCTTGAGTTTCCTTATGTGCAGACAAGATCAGCAGGACAAAGGAGAAACAACATATCGTACTTGCCCCATTTTATACATGTTTACAATGAGATCCGATTCACAGAGACTAGTTTTGTTTCTTACATGTATATATAGATCCAGTGTCATCATCAAAACTTTATGTATTGTTTCTCACATTTATGTTAGCTAGGATCTTGAAATA